>CM076581.1:1115193047-1115793047 GCA_034641835.2 Pinus albicaulis | reverse complement strand
TCCTTTTTCAAATATGGCATTGAAAGTAATGAAATTGATTTAGCGTAGCAATCAAAACCTCACATTCTTCCTTTCTAGACCTATCATAAGATTTTAGGTGATCCAGAACAGACTAAAGCAAATCATGATAGATTTCGGAGCGACTCTGTCGGCCAGCAACACTTGCATGCCCTAGCTAACGAATCTGACCCCACACACCTGCTCCATCATCAGGTACCACTCTGCCTTTATTTTCACCACCAGTTGTACGACCGCCTCTTGCACCACCTCTGCCACCATGGAATCCCAACGCCACACAGACCAGACCCCCAGTAGCTCGGCCACCCTGCCTTGTATGACCAATAATACGACCCTCTAATGCCACCTTATCCTTTGTGCTACATCCTTCCTTGCTGGATGAAACTCCCATCTGCTTGGGTTGAGAGTGGGAGTTACACATAACAAGTCTCATGGTGAGGGCCAAGGGATACACCTAAAAAATGAGAAACAAGACCACCCAACAAGTTGAGAAATAAAACAGGGCAAAATATAGCCTCGACTTATCCAACAAAATTCTACTCCATAGGGCTGAAAACCACCTTTCTCCAATCCAAAGAGTTACAAACAAACCCATAGATAAGAAACACACCAGCCAAACTAAGACCTTTGCTTCTCTTCTACGAGGGGAAGCACCTGAGAACAAAGACACAAACAAAAGAACTTGACATCAAGTGTGAACACACAATATACAAACCTGAGCCAATTACCAACCACAACAATTGTCTCAAGACCGCCCGTCCACCACTGAACCCCATTATTGCTTACCCAACGGTGGGTCTCAGGAATCCATGGAGAAGCCACAGAAAGAGGAAGAACAAAAGGACACGTGATGAACAAGAAACATAAAAACATTCGCAAACAAAAATAACACTCAGGGAGAAATTTAGAAAGAAACACAAGAGTAGGCACTAGAATCCACCAAATTACCATGCAAAATTCACTTAAGCTGTTGACGGAGTAGAGAAACCAAGCTGTGGGAGAATAAATTTAACACATTTGTGAACTGTTCATGGAGGAGGAGGTGACAACGACAAAACCTACACCTCTCCGAGATTAACCTAGGGCCTAAGATATCAAAATGACTAACTAAGCTTAGACTACCAGCCTCTAGCTACCATACTACCACAACGATATAACATTCCTAAACTACGAAGATCACCATAAACCTGCTTACCTCTCCAACACTCAAACCCAAAGAGAATGAATGAGACCGAGACTTCACACACAACACTGTTAAACTCACCGTACACCATCCATAACAGGAGGACATGGAGTCTATCCTCCTTCCCATTTTCCGAATGTACACTCTCATCGCACACGCGTTTTGTGGACCTCAGTGTTTGTCACCCCCATCGGGGAGTAGGCTTCATGTATTTTAATTAATATTCAAATTAAAAAAAATATAAATATAATTTGTAAAATGTAAACGAAATCCAAATAATTTCACCTTAAAATGATTTTTCTCGATCATATTAATTTATAAAAAAAAATTAACAAGAAAAAATCAATAAATTAAATAAATATAAATTACAAAACCATGGGCTCACAAGATTAATATCTTTAATCATAAATTCTTGTAACTTAAAATAAGAAGTTTAACCAATCTCTCGATTGGTGATTTGGTTGGATAAAATAAACCATTAAGTTGCTTGTGTCAATGCAAGCTCTATCATATAAAATTATAATAGGAATATTTTCCATTTAAGTTGTCACTTGATTGGTGTGCATGAACCAGACTATATATATGTATATAGTTGTAACCTATGAGGGTATCTTTATTTGATTAATATACTTAAAATGGTACTTGATTAATATGTTTAATTTAAATAATAATAACCTATAATGTCAAAAAATAATAAAACAATTAATTTAAACTATAATAATAATATCATGTGTATATTAAAATTGTGATTTTTTACCCATGATAAATGGGTAATTTGGAGTAATCTAAGTAAGGCCTGAAATTAAAATTCCTAGTTGTAACACTAAAAGTATATCTAATAACACTCAAATCAAATATGAAACTAAAGTTATAATATTTTAATTTTTGTAACACATGCTAAGGAAGAAGACTCAATTGAAACGCACACTTTTTAAAATTGGGAGCACACAAATACAATATAAACCCAAAATTTCATCCTTCAGATAAACAATCTGGTCCTCTCTATATTATCATATCTTCATACATAATGATCCAATATGAACACAATAATTTCTCCCAATGGCACCAACATATTACACCACTTATTTTTTCCTACAAAAACTAAAGAAACGAGACGTGCTTGTGTATCTAATATAATATTATATAAGGATTAAAGCCCTTGTGAGAGAAACATACCTACTATCTCATGGCAATGCTCGATTTAAATGATTAAAGCGTTAGTCTCTAAGTTGATGACCATTTTGTTTTTTAACAATTGCATCAATTACATTTGTTGAAATGGGAATGGATCAATTTTAATAACTATGGTATGAATATTCTCCATAAGTTTTGTAAAGATAATATTACAATAAATCTTAACCTCGAACCAACACAACCTATAATCATGAAACTTATGAAGATAATTTAAATTAATTGTTTTATTATTTTTTGACATTATAGGTTATTATTATTTAAATTAAAATATATGTTTAGAAAACTCTCGGCCGAGAGTTTAGAAAACTCTCGGCCGAGAATTAACCGAGAGTTTAAAACTCTCGGTTGATTCTCGGCCGAGAGTTTTTTAAACTCTCGGCCGAGAGTTTTATTAAACAAACTCTCGGGGTACAAACTCTCGTCCGAGAGTTTTTAAACTTTCGGCCGAGAGTTTGCCCGGGCGGTTAAATTTAACTTTGGGCGGGTTAAACTAGTTTCAAATTTCTCGGCCGAGAGTTTTATAAAACTCTCGGCCGAGACATTTTCTCGGCCGAGAGTTTCTGGTCAACAGAAAACTCAAACAATCCTGCAGTTTTAAGAAACCTGCAACTTCGGAGGGACAGAACACCTACAAAAACAAACTGTTTTATGTCGGATCAAGTACCATTAGATTCATCTCTAAATCTAGTTTTTGATGATGTAAAATTTATGGAGTTTCGTTAAAAAATTCAATTTTTTATTAATTTTTTACTAAACTATGTCACTATGGAATTTCATTGTTCGAAAAATTGCACTGAATGAAAATTCAATAACTTTCAAACGAGGACACCAAAAAATTTAAAAAAATCATAGTGCACTTCCTCTCCTTGTCTACTTCAAAAGGGTACTCTCATTTTTCTTATTGACGATCACATTGAAAAGAAAATCAAAGGATAATAAAATGTACTGAAACATCACTTTTTTTTTGTCTTCGTCCATTTCAAAAAATAATAAAAAATAGTGATTTGATCCGAAAATTACCAAAAAATAGTCTGTGCACTAGTGCAATATATGCAGATTACGATGCTATGGTTTTTTTCCAAAAAATGAATAACCTTCCCTAAAAAAAGTAAAGGATAATAAAATGACTATTTATGTTTGCCTGAAAATTTCAAGTATATGCAGTTAGTAAACAAGAAATTTACCCCTCTATATGTCAATATTTTTTAAAAAAAAAATATCGGTATGGAGGTAAGACAATTCTCTACAATTCCTGTTTTTATGTCAAAGCATAATTTGCGATAAAAATATGAGTTTAGTGGAGTTGAAGTTGAAAAACATAGAAAATTACAATTTTCAACGTCAAAAAAGGGCAAAAAGTGTTTCCCAACTTCACATTTTCACCCTCAATCGTATTTAAATTTAATATATGGGTAAAAAACAATATATGACAACATTTCTATAATTTTATATAATGTTATCAACTTCTCTAAATTTACAAGTAGTTATCCATGCATTTAAATCAATTCCTTATGATTGAAATAAGTTTTATTCAATTTTTAAAAAATCAAATATGATTGAAATCTAAGTTCTATTCAATTTTAGAAGATGTTGAGATGTAAAAGTTATACATAAAAGTTTTATTCGATTTTATTTTGTTTGAGGTTATCTACAAAAGCTTATTCATAATACACATCATCAATTATTTTTTTGTGCTTACAGTAAAATCAATGCGCAATGTTAAACTAATTACCTTGAAATTAATGTGCACCATACATCTAGTTACATCAAATCAAAAATCAACATCTTCACTAAAATCAATGCATCTATGCAAGCAATCAAATAGGATAAAAAATCAACATCTAAACTGAAATCAATTCATCTAATGCAAACAATCAAATAGGATTAGAAATCATCATCTACACTGAAATAAATGCATCTAATGTTGCAAGAAATCAAATAGGATTAGAAATCAAATATGATTAGAAATCAACATCTACACTAAAATCAATAAATCTAGTGCTAGCAATCAAATATGATTAGGAATCAACATCTATGTTGAAAGCAATGAATCTAATGAAAGATCAATCAAAAAAGATTATAAATTAGCATCTTTAATGAAATCAATGCATGTAATTCAAACAATGAAATAGAATTATATATCAACACCTAAACATAAATCAATGCATCTAATGCAAGAAATTAAATAGGATTAGAATTTAGCATCTGTACACTGAAATGAATGCATCTATTGCAAGAAATTTTCTACCCTTTCTCTCCCCCCTCTATCTATATTGATATCTCCCTCCATCTACCCTTATTACTCTCTCTCTCTCTCTCCAACTTTGTATATCTATATGTATTTATTCTTACCTTCCTCTCTTCCCCCTCCCCCCAATCTCTATCTCTCTCTCCCTCCTTTTCAAGTCCTCTCTCTCTCTCTCTCTCTCTCTCTCTCTCTCTCTCTCTCCTGAAACTATGTTGACTAACTCCCTCCCTCTCTAATTATCTCTCCCCGTTATCTCCATCTCTCCTTATTTTTATTTCCACCCCCAAACATACACACTTTCTCTCCAACTCTCCCTTGTCACTCCCTCTATCTCCACCTTTCTCTCTCTACATGTCTTGAACTTCTTTCATCCCTATATTTTCCTCCAACTCCATCTCTCTAGCTCCCTCATTTTGTTCTCCACTCTCTCCTCATCTCCCTCTCTCCATCGTTGTGTCCCCCTCTCTCTCTCTTACCCTTCTCTCCCTCTCTATCTATATATTTCAAAAAAATAAATTACTTTGACAATTAAAATATTATGTTTAAATAAAAAATATATATTTTGATGTCGTACAACAATTTAATTTTTTTATATAATACATATTTAAAACACTATATTTCAAATGTGTGGTGTACATTCACTTCAAGGGAAAATTATATTTTTCCATGGAAATTCTATCTAAAATTTTCCAAAATATTAATGTTTCAGCTACCTACATCAAAGATACATAGAGAACTTCATATCTTCCAAATGAAATAGTTTAGGTTTTATTTATTTAGGTAGATTTAGGTTATGATTACTTCAAGATTTTAAAAATACTATACCTTATTATTTTAGATTTATAAAAAAATAAATAGGTTAAATAAAATTAACATGTTGAGTGAGCTTACATGACTCTTTTTGTGTTAATGACTATTTTGTTGACCCCTATGACTAATATCAACCACATTTATTAATGTGTTTGTACTAGTATATATTATAATATAACACATTTTATAATTTATATTAAGGTATATTAATCCAAACTTAATAAATTTAATAATACTAACATTAAAATATATTTATATTAAATTTTTAATATTAATATCAGATTTCATAATTTAATTTAATAATAATAAAAACAATTATATTAATAAGGTTTCTACATGACATGACAACAATAATTATAATAGAATTTGAAATTTTAAAATGTGGTAAAAAAATTTGTGGAAGGTAAATTCACGATCTATTCAAACTCAAGGTATATGACAAGGTATATACTCAAGGTATATGACAAGGTATATTTTCAGCACAGATAGATATACTACACATTTCCCCCATACTGTGTTGTACAATGTGCCCCCATACCTAGATCGAGTTGAATTTTCATTTTTAATAATACAATATCATATCAACTTGGTTAAATTATTGATTAATTAAATTTTAGATCTTTATTGATTCTAGAATATAAATTATGGGATTCAAAAAAAAAAATATAGAACCGCTTAAATGGCTCGATTGGGATTTACTAGTTTGAAATTTAAGCACTCAATTGAGACTTTGAAGTCCTAAAATCCATAATTTCAGCATGCCTTCTACTCCTGCGGCACCATTTTGTACCCTAGCAAACTTACAGAAAAATGTATCCTTAGGTGGCGGAGTTGAACATGTTGAATTCATGAAGGAATACTTTATCCAATGGCATACTAGTTTGACATATTCAAATTCATATGATATTTTTCATCTTATTTATTTTAAACATAATGCTTGAACTTTTTTTTAACATTTTTAAAGAGGATGAATAAAAAATAAAAATCGATATAAAATATACACAACTAAAAAATTTCAAAAAATACCACTATCTTCGTTAACAATCTTCTTCAAAAGGGTAATCTTTGTTTTTTAATTTATTTAAATAGTTGAAAAAAAATTACTTACCCGAACAAGTGTGTGCAAAATGCAATTGAAATATTACTTCTCCAACTTCAAAATATAATAAAAAATTAAATATTTAATATGAAAATCTTAGCTCTGTGTGTGTGTGTGTGTGTGTGTGTATATATATATATATATATAATTACACATTTTAGACTAAATTATGTTACATGAACACGCACATATCTCTTAAGATGAATGAAAAATTGCAAGGAAAAGCATTTCATTTAATGGAAAATTGACATATTATAAGACACTAATTTTTTTTGCAAAAAATATCATTACGACAACATGATTCACTAGTTTGACAAGTTGTCTTTTTACTCTGAATCATAATTCACAATGTTTACATGAATTTTAAGGGCTTCAATTCGATAAAAGAGTAAAATTTTGAAAATTCATTGTCACATTTGGCCCAAAAGTGTAACCCATATTATTGCATTCACCCATATATATAAATTTTAAAATTATTTAACTATATCATTTTAATATTAAAAAAAATATAATGATTAGTTGATAAGTATAATTATTTTTTTGAAAAAGATTATAATCTACAACCTCAAGATTAAAGGAAATATTCTCTACTATATAATTTTGATTGAAGCTAGCATTTCTCCATTAAAAACATGAGAATGTTTAGGTATCTGATGTATATGAAAAAACTTTACAACATGGAAGCTAAGAGGTTCCCTAAGGTATTATAAGGAGGTGATAAACCCCAATCTTGCTAGCTCGAATTATCTTTTTGTCTAAAACAGTGATAAGAAGAAATTGAACATTGCAAAGATAAGAAATAATTACATGAGCTCTGAAGTGAAATCATGCATTGGGAATTATGAGCTCTGAAGTGAAATCATGCATTGGGAATTATGAGCTCTGAAGTGAAACCATACATTGGTCAATTCCCAAAACACGGTGGGATGAAAGAGTTTGTCACCTTTGTGATAATAAGAGGGTTAAAGATGAAAAATGCTTTCTCTTGGATTTCTAGGCTCCTGCTCACAACCTTTCTCATTTTCAAAATCTTTGTCATAGTTTCAAACTTCTTGATTTGTTAAGTCAAAATTGTAGTGATCTAGGAACACTTCTCTCCCTTCCTTTAAATCATAGAAATAAAATATTTAAGATTCTCAATTAATCACTTACCTTCTTAAAGTCTCCTATAGCCACTGTCACCCCAAAATAGTTACTATATTATAAAAATCTATTTTAAAACATTAAAAAAAATCCTAATAAACTCATTTGCATTTATCCTATATTCTAATATATTTTTATAAATTCTAAAAAGAAAATTTACATAAAATCGTATAAAATTTTCCTTTAAGCAACCGTTAAATCAAAAATATATAAATCAATGCCATTATTATAAGATACATCTCATTATTGTACCTGCTGCTGGCAAGTCACTACGCATCAAGTTTTGCTTGATAGTGACATTAATTGTCTTTGATTAGACATATCTGTTCAATTTTTGTATAGTTTGGCTATAGTTAAGTTTTAATAAATTATTTATTTATTTTTTTAATTTATTTTTCTTGCATCTGATTGGTGGATAGTTTCAACATCTTATTGCAAATTTCATAGATATTTGTGCAGCAGCAATAAAGACAAGCTATGCAAAGTCAAGAATTTACTATTACAATATTTCCAAAGCATACGGGAATTGTGAATAATACGCGAACCATATTCCAAAGCGTACGGGAATCGTGTTGAACCATATTATACCGTGGCTCAACCCTTTTTATAAACACCAACCATAGCTTATAATAAATTCCTTATACGTTAAAACCATTACTTTGCCCGATATATTAATCCTCAAGATATGCAAGATACGCTTTTAATATAAGCCAACCTTCAGAATTATATTATTAAGCTCATTTCCAATGCGACATTTCATAATAACTTTCAACCGGGCCCCACAAATCAAAATCATTAACCAAACGATTTCAACGCAAAATCAATGGCCATACCTGACTTATCCACCGTCCGACTTGTGATGCGACTACCCTTGGATCACTCAGCCTCCGGATCGGACGATCCACAGCAATATCGCATTAATTTTCCCATCGAGAGTTAACACATAAAATTCACGCGATGAGGGCGATATTGCCCCGTCGACGTGGCAAAATTCCACTGGATCGCGTTTTTTTTAGTGGATTTGGCTTGGCACAAAAGTGGTGCAAAATAAGTTGTTTTTGTTTCGCAAAACCATGCCGGATTTGAACAGTGACTAACTGGATTCTAACTGTGGTTTAAGATATCCATTTCACTTATTTCGTTGCATTGACTCCTAGTTTAATTCCCAATAAAATTGTTCCAAAACAGTGTCATTTCTCCAAGGGACAGCGATTACGCTCTCGACAAAGTTTCCCTATTCTACCACTCTCCCAAACTTCTACACAAAACAACCATAGTTAAGCTATTCGCTGTGAATATGAATCTAAAGACAGGCAGGGAGGAATATGAAATTTCATCGCAGAATTGGTTCTAATTCAAACACACACCCAATTAATAACCAATGGTTAACTCAATTGCGCCCTCACTCCTTGTTACACAAAGCTCATCCAGTGAACATCGTTTCCATAGTTCTGCTTATATCGCTTCGCGCAGGGAAAAAATACCTAAATATCCACCAAGTTTAAACAACAACTCGGTGTCACTTGGTTTCAGAAGTTTATAGTCAATAAATGATGCAGTATTTTTTTTTTTTTAAGTTGCACAAGTTTATAATCAATAAACAATTTTAACACATATAGTCAAAAGCATATGGAATCCTGCATAAAAATCCCAACACTAATATTTGTGGGCGAGGATCATGCAATAACCCCTACTCTCTATGGTCAAAACTCACCATCAACATTCAAATTGGCGTTTATAACCCTTTTGACCAATACATATATGTGTTTCTATGGAACCGAGACGTACCTTTGTTTTAATACTGCAACGTTGGATATCAACCAACGATACCATGGATGCTTAGCATATTCACCAAAATGTCTTTATATATGAATGTTCGCGATATATATATATATATATATATATATATATATATATGCCCGACCTTAATATAAGGCTAGCGCTAATACACAATATTCGGGCCCACATATAAAATAAACATATGTCAGCGTAACAATGTTGACCATATCTTTGTTAAACATGCGTGCCCATCCAACAGCTGGGACGACGTCGGATCAGTTTGGATGATCCGACGAATAAAACCCAATATCGCATGATTTAATTGCACAAACATTAATTCACAAAAGTTGCGCGATGAGAGTGCTTTTTCGAAACTGCTCATGGACACGCGTCACCCAGTTTATGAGATCGCGTTCTTTTCTTAAATACTACTTATTGCCCTTCTTGCTACACAATACTACCGGACTTAGACTCTAAATCGCGTTCACTGTTCACACAGGGTTCCGCCTTCATTCATGGTTCCATTCCCGTGTGGTTAGCTACCAATTCATTGCGTTTTTAAGACTTCTTCGTTCTGCTACCTCAATTAATTTCGCGTGCGGAGATTTAACTCAATTCACCATCCACACAGAGATTTAACGACCCTCTGCGTCCCTCCTTTGTTGGCATTCAACAATGACATGGGTTTCCTTATCACAATAGAATTCAGAATTTCCTCCAACCACTCAACATTGCTCCCTTAATGGAAAATCAATTAACTCCTCATGCATTCAATCAGACATCGACTCTTTCGTTCAAGACAGGGTAACATCTAAGCCTTATCACCAAATCATATCCATACATAGTTCATGGATTTGTTTTATGTTTTAAATGTGCTGCGACACATATTATAATAATAACAAATGAAAAAGCTCGTGAGGCTATGATATAACATTACACAACAGCAGTGCATAAAATCAAAAACAGAGAATGTAATTATAAAAATTTAAAATTTAAATTAAATTATGTGTTAAATAAACTTTATCATTTTTGTATTATTATTTATTTTAATTATAAAAACTTTAAAAAATTATTTTAAAAAATTAATTGTAAAAAATTATTAGGATTAGGATCATGCAGTAACCCCTACTCTCTATGGTCAAAACTCACCATCAACATTCAAATTGGTGTTTATAAACCTTTCGACCAATACATATATGTGTTTCTATAGAACCAAGACTTACCTTTTTTTTAACACTGCAACGTTGGATATCGACCAACGATACCATGGACGCTTAGCATATTCACCAAAATGTCTTTATATATGAATGTTCGTGATATATACATATATGCCCGACCTTAATATAAGGTCAGCGCTAATACACAATATTCGGGCCCACATATAAAATAAACATATGTCAACATAACAATGTTGACCATATGTTTGTTAAACCTGTGTGCCCATCCAACAGCTGGGACGACGTTAGATCGGTTTGGATGATCTGACGAATAAAACCCAATATCGTGTGATTTAGTTGCACGAACGTTAATTCACAAAAGTTGCGCGATGAGAGTGGTTTTTTGAAACTTCTCATGGACATGCGTCACCCAGTTTATGAGATCATGTTCTTTTCTTAAATACTACTTAATGACCTTCTTGCTACGCAATACTACCAGATTTAGACTCTAAACCGTGTTCATTGTTCACACGGGGTTCCGCCTTCGTTCACGGTTCCATTCCCGCGTGGTTAGCTACCAATTTGTTGCGTTTTTAAGACTTCTTCATTCTGCTACCTCAATTAACTCCGCGTGCAGAGATTTAACTCAATTCTCACTGTTATGGTCCCAACCAGCTATTGGGTTATTTACTATTCGACCTCAACACCATCCACACAGAGATTTAACGACCCTCTGCGTCCCTCCTTTGCTGGCATTCAACAAATACATGGGTTTCCTTATCACAATAGAATTCAGAATTTCCTCCAACCACTCAACATTGCTCTGTTAATGGAAAATCAATTAACTCCTCATGCATTCAGTCAGACATCGACTCTTTCGTTCAAGACAGGGAAACATCTAAGCCTTATCACCAAATCATATCCATACATAGTTCATGGGTTTGTTTTATGTTTTAAATGTGTTGCGACACATATTATAATAACAAATGAAAAATCCCGTGAGGCTATGATATAATATTACACAACAGCAGTGTATAAAAGCAAAACCAGAGAATGTAATTATAAAAATTTAAAATTTAAATTAAAATATGTTTTAAATAAACTTTATCATTTTTGTATTATTATTTATTTTAATTATAAAAACTATAAAAAATTATTTTAAAAAAATTAGTTGTAAAAAATTATTAGGATTAAAATTTGTTGAAATGTTAAATAATCTAATACAAATAATAATATTTAAAATTGTGATTTTTTTTAATAATTTTAGTGATTGGGATTATGTTAAATAGTTATAGTGAATAATTATTATTTTTCTAATTCAGATTCAAATTTTCACCAATTACATGATAAACATTAATGTCTTGATGATTATTACTTAAATTAGTTATATTTGAACTAACCTATACCCTTTTCGTATATATGTATATTAACTTCACGGTTTGACGGTTTTCAAACTCCACACCTCTGAGATATTTCAACCATTAGTATTAATTGTACTGTCAGTAATTATATCAATTTAATGGTTTTGATATTTCTCGAGATCTTATCTCATTAAGTGTTTTGTGTCGATTTTTATGGCTCTATCAGTTCTGTTCAACTTGTTATTTTAACTAATTCGCTTTCCCTTTCCTGTGCATATAAATTCATGTGAGTCTGGGCAATTCACTCTATTAGTGTTGTGCGGAAGCTTCTCCATTAAAGGTTATAAACCTTTTCAAATAATATGAGATCTGGCTCTTTTAAATGAACCGCCATAGCGCTTTGACTTTCTGACTATGGTATCAAAGGTATATAAACCTACATTCATGCCTTTTTAAACAAATATCTATGCCTTGAGCTTAAACCCTTTGGCAGCATAATACCTTGCCTCATAAAGGAGGGTTAGACTATCCCGACCATATTCTTTAACCAACACTCAATCTGCGCTTATATTAATTCCCTTGATATGTATTTGAAACAATGTTCAACCCTTACCACATTAACTTTAGCCTTCAAATATGCTCTGTTTTGAATGTAATATGGTTGAGACCATAGGTAATAAAGGTAAGGTTATAAGGCCATGGGTCATTATATAAAGACTTTTATCATAAGTCAAGATGAATAAATTATGTTTATACCATATATTTTACAGTGATGAAGGAACCTGACCCCCGAGGTACTTGACATCAGTGGTGAACTTCTCTAGACTGACCCACAATCATATATAGCATTAGCAAGTACACATCAGCCACATGCTAATAAGAACATCATAAATAAAATTTTGATGCATGAAGATTTTATTACTTGTATCATTGTCTCTGTCTATTTGGACAAATAAATTAATTTATATTTTAATGTTATTAATTATACATAGAATCATTATCAACAATAAGGTGTTTGGCGTCGAATATGGAATTTATGATATTAATTATGCAAGTACAGAACTGATTTGGAGGATCTAGTCGATGTCACAGACACCCCATGTAGATCTCTTAATATTAACAACCATTCATTCAAAATTAAATGGCATAAAATTATGGGACTTGTGTGAGTTTCCACTTTGCAGTTGTTATTTTGCTTGAACCTCTGTCAATTTTATTTCTGCTCTTTAGATTTTCTGTTGTTGACCATCAAAATCGTTGTATTCTACTCAAGACATCTGCAAGTGGATTTACCGTGCGACTTGACACTTTGCAAGTGAGCTTTTGCAAGTCAAGCTGGAACTGTGCGCCTCCGATTGGAAGTTCTGCCAAGCATAATTTCTCTTACTCTTTCAGGTAATTCCACATATTAAATTCCCTTTCTTGCTTTGATTCTGAGTGCAAAATGGATGACATTCTACTTGAAATTTACATATTATGGACTTTGTTTTTAAATGATATCCAATGAAACATTGATCATGGCAATTCCATTCGAATTTGATAAAGTTGTTGTGTTCTACAAATATCATTTCTTTTTAACAAATTCACAAATTTCCTAGAAGTACCTCTCAAGATTATATCGTTCAGAAAAAACATAGAAAGCAGAATTTTGTTAGGTCCCTAGCATGAGAATACCATTTGTATCAGGCTCAGAGGATTCAAAGTCATTTCCCTTGGAACGACTCTGTTTAGTAAAGCATCCATTCATTGAGAAATGTAGATTATTATCATCATCATCATTTTCTGAATCAAATTCCACTTCATTTCTAGCTTCGACGTTACCAAATCAAAAGCCATGCTCTTGTTCATAAAACAACATATTAGCACCATTATTATCATTTCTATCTAAAAGCACTTCGACCTTCACTTTATGATGCAAAATTAGAAGGCCTTTATTGCATTTTTCCCTGGTTTTTGCATTCCATGGCCAATGACAGAGTTGCTAGACGTTAAATAACATCCAAAGGCATGCAGAGTCGAAACAAATATTAAATGTGATGGAAACAGGAGAGAGAAAGGAAATACTTCTATTCCTTAACAATAAAAATTGTTGTTACAATATCTTCCTCTCACAGAGGGATTTACAAAATAGTGACTGCTGCAAGACATAGTGCACAAAACTTCACTCTCTGTCTCTCAGTTCAAAAAAAAATAACACTGCTCTGTAAAACTATTATATTTCGCACTCTGTTGTGCTTTTTAAAATAAAAACATAACACTCTGTTACAAGGGCTCTCAGGCCTTTTATATGTCACAGCACATATTACATAAAAAATAAAACTAAATCAATTCGCCCTTTCGAGCCCACCCAAAATGAAGGCGCATATTAAAAACATTGAAATGTTTTAACATTAGCTCTTATAACAAAGGATTTTATAAAAAATTCGTCGCGCATATAAAAAATATTAAAACCTTTGACATAAAATGTTTGCATCATGCGATTAATGAAAACAAAACTCTTCCGGATTTCAAAAGGCGATGAACCAAATTGCATTAACGCATTTCGCGTTACAAATCTCTCCCTGCTGAAATCACTATCTGTGTGTGCGATGGATTATTAAATCCATCATATAAAACCACATCGCATCCACCAAGGGCCTGTTGACATAGGCACGAAATGTAACGCGAAAAGCTCTTATCAATTCTGCTGAATAAAATGCATCGGGTCCAGTTTAACACAATAAAAACGGACCATTCGAAAAGTTATGATTCCGATGGAGGAACGGACCCACGATCAAAACATAAACTGCGTTGTATAAAACTGGATCGGGTCCACCATTTCACATTATGCAATCGGGCCATAAAAAAAACACTGCCGATGCGATTCAACTTGTGATTAACTATTGTAATGCCGTGTGGTCTTGTGGACCCGCAGACTTTGGCTTAAGGCGAAGGGCGATTTATATGATTGCGATGAACTCATCGCATCGGGCCATAACAAAAGGCTGTGGTATATATGAAACGTTCTGATTGCGATGAACGCATCCGAACTTGCCACATCAACAAGACACTGTGGGGACCATCGGGGTTTAAAAATAAAAACGCTCGCGTTCATGTAAAAATCAAAATGATTTTGTTCACTGTGTTTAAAATAAAAAGTAATATGTTTCACCCAAAATAGAGACTGTCCCCGAACACAAAAAAAGACTCTGTTTTTCAAACGCAGAGGACTGGCGTCGATAATCAAAAAACTGACTGTTCACCATTTTAGAAAGTGGCTGGAGCACAAAAGACTGGAGATAAAACATGGAAAGCGGCTCTGCACAGGGACAGTTGAAAGTAACATTTCAACAATTTGTGACTAATTTAATTATGGTCGTTGCTCGCAAGATAGGGCCAGAAACAAAACTCTATGAAATAAATTAAAGTTCAGCATGTTTTGTAGTTATCAGTATCCTCCAAGAAATTATTAGGTCGTGTGCATATTATGAAGGCAAGAAAATGCAAGCACCTCAGTTGAAAGTTAGTTAGAATTAATATTTAAAGAATTGCTTACAGAAGACAAGGCACTGAATAAAAGTCATGGGTTTAATTGATCAAGTAAAAGCAGCACTAGGAACAGACAAAACAGAAGTAGCTAATAGAATAGATGCAAAGCCAAGGGTAGTTAGGACAGGGCCAGAAACAAAACTCTATGAAATAAATTAAATTTCAAGTTGTTTTGTGGTTATCGGTATCCTCCAAGAAATTATTGGGTCGTATGCATATTATGAAGGCAAGAAAATTCAAGCACCTCACTTGAAAGTTAGTCAGAATTAATCTTTAAACAATTGCTTCCAGAACACAAGGCACCCAACAAGATTCATCAGTTTAATTGATCAAGTAAAAGCAGCACTAGGAGCAGTCAAAACAGAAGTAGCAAATAGAGCAGATGCAAAGGCAAGGGTATTTTATAGCTTATGTAGTTATAGCTTACTGAAAATAGTATTTCTTACACTATAGCCTAGAGATTTATAGCAGATTAGAGGACCTACCCAAGTATTCACATTAGTCTTATTGTTATGGACCTAGGGTCGTGGTAGTCTTAGTCCCATGCCCTATGTTATTATTATAGGATCTTAAATATTTCATATAGTCTATTTGAATATTATTCTATGCCATCTATTATTCACATTATCCTCCACAGGTTATTATAATTTTTTTATTCAAATCATTTCTCTCAATTACCCAATTTGATGGCTAGAATATTGTTTTTCTTGATGTCTACGTTTCAACTTCTGGTATTGCTCTTATTCTTCAATCAGTTGATTTCTTTGGATAGTTAAATTGTTGTTTTTTCTTGATGTTTTAACAAAATTAGGTGCCACTTTCTGCATTGAGTGGAATCTATGAATTTGGAATGATGGAATGCAATGCCATGCAACTTTCAAAGACACTACAACAACTAATAGGAGAAGAAGATTCTGCTAATACCAAAATAGATTGTAGAAACAAAGCAATGGAGAAAACAAGTGTTGGATACTTTGCATGTAGACCTTGTAAGAAATGGTTTAGCTTCAGCTTCAAATGGTGCAAATGTTGTTGTTGTATGCAACACATTTGTTAATATGCATAAAATAATAAGTGGTTGTCAAAGATCAACATGAAGGAAAGCAAAGAAGAAAACAAATAGTCAATACTTTAAATGTAGTCGTCGTACCAGGTCACATAGATACAACTTCAGATGGTCCAAATGTTGTTGTTTTATACACCATCATTGTTAATGTCCATAGAACAATGACTGGTTGTTAGCAATCATCATAGAATACATTTATTCGTCATTCACATGAATAGTTTGTCTTATCACGAAAGGTGGTGTAACCACCAAATTTTCAAAATATAATGCTAGAATTAGTACATATTATGTTGACCTATCTTGCCCAATACTTGCTACATTGACTTGCAAGTACATGCTTTGGTGCAATAAAGTTGGGGCTTGCATAAGGGATGGATGCTTTGTTATAACTAAGTCGATTCTCACATTTAGATTTTTGTATGAAGCATGTTGTTGCCTTGCAGATGCTATTATGCTACAATCCATATGTGACTGTACATACATATTCATAGTTACAAGTATGTTGTTTACAACTAGCAAGATTAGTTTTACTAATCAAGACACATACAATCTGTATTTCATTCTTTCTATTGTATACAAAAGTCAATCGTTTCTAGAATACATAGCTTCTATGTGAGATTCATGTCTTCAGAGACAATAATAAACGTTGCATGTTGTTTGTTTTGCAGTGATGCTTTTAAAATACAGAGAGATGCAAAATAAGAGCTACTTACTTGCAACTTTGCTTCTCTTATTTTACTGTTTTGAAATCAAAGATACAATATAACAGTAGAATTAGTATTTTGTGCTAGTAAACATTATCATAGACATATATTCAATAAAGAAAAAAATATTATAGAACCTCCTTTCAACTTTGAGGAAAAAAAATCTAACATACATAGTAGTTAGTAAACAAATCACCATACGAATCTAAAGAATAAATACATACAAAAAATGGTTGAAATCATAGACATTGAAAACTACCATCCAGCAAAAAAACATCGCATAGATGCTAATATTGATATCGTTTTAATAAACCATAGTCTCTTTAGACTATAGCAATTTGCATATACTCCTGGAGATTGTTTGTTCAATGCATTTGAAGTGCTTTTTCACTTTTGTTACTTGTCCATTGAACTGCGCAATGGAATAATAGACCATTTTCTCAATTGTCTACAGCACAATGACACAGAGGAAAAAGAATCATACCAATATGAACTAGATCCTGTCATGTTATATCAACTTCATGGAATTTACGATGTTGACACATACCTTCGTAGAATGCGTTTTTCTGCATCTAATAGCAATTTCCAATCTGAGAGAGGCCTATGGGGAGACACATTCTGCATACAATGGCTATCAAAGTGGTTGAACATACCGATTGGAGTCTGGTCACTAACAATGAAAACAAGGTATTTTTTCTTCAACCATGATCTAGATACAATTCCACTAAACATTTTGTTTCATGATACAGATCCCATTAGTGGACATTTTGAACCCCTATTACACAAAAGATTGCCTAGATGCAACTTTGTACCAAATTATTCCTTGTCACCTCTTTGCAAATATCTTGAAAACCATTATGAATCCATTGTTCATGAAATGCAAATTCATGGATTGCATATAGCAAAAACAACTATGTCGAAATGTGCCAATAGCATGTTCAATGCAATTTGTCATTTAATAGCACCTGAATTTGATGAACAGTCTTTCAGACTCTACATTGTCTTATATTTTTGCAATGCACTGATGGCTAGAAACAAAGATGCATTAAATTGTATAGAAAAACACTTAGCAAATTAAACTATACAAAGTCAAACAATGGTTGCAGGTTGGCAACAATACCTAATTAATACGGCAATGCCATATGAAAAAGGAGGAGTTGAGGGAACATCATTTTTCTTCCAATGGACATCGATCATATTCAATGTAAACATACAAATATGGTCATTTACCAATAAAACCATTGTCAATTACTACCAATCAAAAACAAATTTCAATCAAACGTACAACATATTATCATTCGAAACAAGTACATCACACATTCATTATGAACCACTACTATCAAATCAAAATACAAATCAGTGCAATCTGCAACATAGAATAGTACAAATGCATGAAAACACTAAGAATAGAATAAACTTGCGCAAATTGAAACAAATGATACGTACAAATGACCCAAATAAAATTGGAGAAAATAGAAATAAAATAGCAGATAAAAATTGTTCATCGCGAAAAAGTACTCCCATAGAAATTTACAAACAACAAATTGAAGACACTCCAAAAACCAAATGTCCAATATGTAAGATGTTGCAATTTTGAAAGAACATCTCAAGCATTGGACTTGAATTAGAAAAAATGTACATAAACATATCTGGAAAACAGAAGGCATTGCGTTTAAATATCATTTGTAGATCTTGAAAAACAACACTTGCCAATGCAAAGTTGCCTCACTTTGCAACACCTGAAAAAATAAGACTTAATAAGCCATTGCAAACTGTAAAAACACTTTCAGAGCTTGAGGAAAGACTTGTCGCATTAATAATTCCTTTTGCACAAATAAGACAATGTGGCAAGAAGCGATCACAAATGGGCTTAACTGGTTCAATAATCAATGTACCTGTTCAGATGGACATTGTCCAAAAATCATTGCCACAATCCATAAACAATACAATGACAATTGCTATTGCATTAAAATGGCGACTAGAATACAAGAATGCATATCAAACAGGAAAAGTGTGTGTGCATACTGTCATGAGAGCACTTAAAGAAATATGTTCTCAAAATTTATATAAAACTGAAAACATTTCTATTAATAGCAATTGAAATCATATACTTGAATTGGACAATAAAGATAATACATCCGAGGATGACAAAATTGATAGCAAAAGTGAAACGGATAGCATTTCAGAAAGTGAAAGACCAACTGAAACCTTAGTACATGGATTGATAGCTTCACAACGAATTCATGATTTACAAGACAAGATCATTGAAATAGCACCAGCTGAGGGACAACGACCACTTGGGATATTCAAAGACAAATATGCAGAAGAAATGAGTTTCCCAACACTATTCTTTGGAGATCCACATCACAATGATATAGTACAAATATTTCGTTACCAAGAAATAGTAAAGTGGGAACTAATGCATTGCAGTGGTCACTTTTCCTATCACATCACAAATTTGTTCTTCAAGACAATGCGAATAATCATTGAAAATGTCATGTCATGCATTTCAATACGAATAAGGAAAGGAAAACTACAAGGAAGAAAGTTGTTAGCAAAATATGTTAAATACAAGCCCAACTTAGAAAAGTTACTAAAAAGTCACATTGGATACATAGATTTCAAACACATAAGAATTTCTCCTGATTACCACCAACAAATGCAAAAACATATATTTGCAATGATATGACAATTAGGTTTTCCAACTTTCTTTGTTGCATTTACAAGTGCAGAGCATCGTTGGAGTCCACTAGTAGAAACTCTTACTAAATTGCATAGCAATAGAAATAAAAAGAAACACATTGAAACAATTGAGGAATACAACATTGATTATCTTGTCAAAAAGGACCCAGTAACATGTACACATTACTGTAGACATAAGACAAATGCACTGAAGCAATTGATCTGTCAAGATAATACATTTTTTGGCAAAATGTTAGATTACTATTTTGTAACTAAGTTCCAAAATAGAGGTAGTGCACATGAACATGCTCTTATATGGATAGAAAATGCTCCAGTATATGGAATTAATACTAACTTAGAAATTGAAAACTTCTTGGACAACTATATAACTTGTAGCACAGATCACCTTGATCCAAAACTCGCAAAGATACACGAACATCATCATACCAAAAGCTGTAAAAAAAAGAAAAGCATCGCATTGTAGATACAAATTTCCAATGCCACCAATGAAAAGAACAAGGATTCTTGAACCAATTACTTCACTACATGACTCAATAAATGAAAAAAAATTGTCCTTATAAAGCACCTTAGAACAAAAACACTATGGAAAATCAACTAGTCATGAAAATTTCTTAGATGATTTGCACTTAACAGAAACTGATTACATCGAATTAATACAAAGTACATTAACACAACCAATGGTGTTCTTGCAACGAAAACCATCAGAAATGTGGAATAATAGCTTTGCATTCAATATGCCACACCTATGGAATGCAAATACAGATGCTCAATATGTTCTAAATGCATATGTTGCAGCTTCATATTGCAGTTCATATATGACCAAAGTTGACAGATCTATGACAAATGCATTCAAAAGGATACGACAAGAACATGAAAAGAGCAAAATCGATGTTATTCAAATGATACGATCTCTAGGCAATGCCTTGCTTAACCTTCAACAAATTTCAGCTCAACAATAAATCCACATAGCTCTCTCCCTACCATTGAATCATAGTTCAAGAGAATGAAACTTTATAAACATAGCACCAACAGGTGAACGCACATTTATACTTAAACCAACCACTCTTCTGAAACAAATTCCTGACAATTCTGAAGATGTTATGTGCATTTCTATAATTGATTATTATATCAATATGCCTAATGCTATTAAGCATGTATGTTTAGCTAAATTTGTATCAAAGTATAAGAAATATGGCACACCAATATCAAAAAGAAAAAAGAAAAAGTAATTCGATTCATCAAATACAAAAAACACATTGACTATGAAAATTGTTACAGAGAAAAACTTTTGCTATATGTTCCATTCGAAAACAATGAAGATGCACTGAAGCAAGACTTCTCGACATGGAAGAGTGCATACATGTTGCATAAGAACACAATAAAAAACAATGAAACTAAGTTCACATACAACATGAACAAGAAATGGGGTGATTTGGAAGAAGAAATTCAAGAAATTGATAACAACACTGCAACTTCTAATCATACAATAAAAAAACCTCAAATATCCAATGATGTTATTGAGAAGTACGACTTGGCTACAGATTTTCAAGTCCCCCAACGCGATAACAAAAAAATACATCTTAACATTGGTTTTCAATTTACAAAACATCCATTTCTGCTTAGCAACGAAGAATAATACAACATTAGGAGAATGCTTAATAGAGAACAACAAGCAATACTCAAAGACATTGCAATGAAAAAACGAAAGAACATAAACAAACCATTCTACTTATTTTTGACTGGAGGAGATGGTACTGGAAAAACATTCACAACAAAAGCAATATTTCAAATGCTCATGCGCATTTACAATGAACATTACAATACAGACCCTTTGAAACCAAAGGGTTTGACATTAGCATATACAGGTAAAGCTGCATATAATGCAGGTGGAGTGAAAATTCATTCTGCATTGCTAATTCCTTTCAACAAATCTAGTTTTATTCCACTTAGCAATGATGTATTATACAACTTAACATAATTGCACAAAGAATTAAGGGTCGTTCTCATTGATGAAGTATATTTGATTGGAAGTTGTTTTCTATATCAAATTGATGATCGACTAAGAAACATTAAGCATAATCAAACAAAATACTTTGGAAACATTGATATCATATTTTGTGGCGACTTATACCAAGCACAGCCTATACAAGATTCACTAATATTTGAACAACCTACAATAAGAAGGCAACCAATAACATATGACTTTTGGCAAGAACATGTAAAGTACTATGAATTGCACATTGCAATGCGTCAAACAAATGAAATATTCATTACCATTTTGAATAGGATGAGTATAAATAATCAAACAGAAGATGATTTGAATTACCTAAATAGAAATTTTATTCGAAATGCTCCTAATGATCCTACTTTTCCCTATCTATTTTTTAGGAATAGAGATGTAGCATTACATAACAATAAAATGTTGTATGTTGTTCCTGATGATGAAATTGTAATCGATGCAATTGATTATGAAGAATAAAACCATGGAAACATACCATCTCATGCACACATAGAAATATTTCCTTCACAAATTGTCCTAAAACTTAACATGCTAGTTGAAATATATGCAGAAACTATGACTTACAAGACGGTCTAGTCAATGGTGCAGATGGTATCATTAAAGCCTATGTAAAATTAGACAAATTTGATGTAATATGGATCAAATTCTATGATGAACGTGTTGGTCGTCGACAAGCACATAAATTTGTTTTTCTATATAGCCAAGAAATTTGTAGCGATTGGATTCCCATACTGCGCATGACAAAGCCAGTTTTTGTATTAGCGAAAATGGGCAACTTGAAAATCAGAAAATAATTTCCAATCCAACTAGCATGTGCACGTACAATACATAGATCACAAGGCTTAGCACTATACAATCTTGCATTTGATCCTTTAGGAATACGATGCCATGGATTAGTATATACAGCCCTTTCTCGTGTGAGAAACATAGAATCATTGTATTTTCTTAGTCCACTTAAGAAACAAAACTTTCAAATTCAACACAAAATTTCTGTTGAAATGGAACGTTTACAAAGAAACACAAAGTGGAAACTAGACTACAATTACTTGTTATTAGAAACAAAAGCATGCATTTTGATTCTTTCTCTAAACACCCACAGTTTACAAATATATATTGATGATTTGTTAAATGACTATGATCTAATGCAATCTGACATCCTATGTTTATAAGAAACACATTTGAAAGATCCTATGCTTCTAAAAAGACTTGAAACATTCAATTGCATATCAAATTATAGTAAACATGGTTTGCTAATTTGTATTAAAAAACATATAAAGATCTTGAAACATATTCATTTTGAAGAAAAAAACGTTGAAGCTACACTAGCAAATATGCTTCTTCATGAAATGGACATTATAGTTCTTAATGTCTACGTTGCACCATATGCAACATTGAATGATACATTGCACCTTCTTTCAAAAGCATTATGCAGCATACATTCAAATCAAACAATAGAAATTGTCGGTGATTTCAACATCAATATGCTTGGAAGCAACAACAAAACAAACAAACTAAGATCGTATATGCACAATTACAACCTTCATTTTCTTTTAGAGACAAGTAACAATCAACAAATATCAATCATTGATCATATATGATCAAACATAACTTGTAGCTATAAGAATTTTAGGTTAGATACATATTGGACCGACCATGATACTATTTGTCTCATCATTGAAGACAAAAATGCGATAGAAACATAGTGCAAATGACACTAGTCTATTGCTTTTTGTAGTCAATATTGTTAGACTTGCCTACTCATGTCCTTACTATACAAATGAAATCAATAGTGAGTATTATTACCAAAGATACCTTAATTTGTTTTTGAATAATTTTTTGTTCAAAGTTGCATTATAGCCTTTTAACAATGTCACAAATTACAAATTAGCTTCAACAAAAATAAAACATTTACTTCTTCCAACACAGTTGAATAAATATTACTAAAAAATATTTACTTCTTCTAACACATGGAACTCCTTATTTTTACATTACACTACTATGACTTTGACTTCTAATTGTATGTCTTGTAGATTTCTATTGCTTTGTACAATGAGTCAAATATCCAAAGACAATTCACAAAAACCAACAAACACATCCAGGTTTGCTTACTACACCCAACTTACTTACCCTTAAATGCATATGTATAGACATATCTCTATGTTTAACTGTTTATTTCTTTCTACAAAACCATTGGAAGACCCATTCTTATATTTCTAGCACTGACTTCCATAAGACTGTTGTTCATATAGAATTATACTATGCATACATGATTTAACTCTCAAGCATCACAGAATTCATTTTAATCCTTGAATTTGTCTTTAAACCCATTGTAATATTTTCATGCACACATAAAACACCTTCCATTACAAATTGCAAAATATATATAACCATTTTGGAGTTATCTAACAATAAACACTAGAGAGTATTGAACCTTATTCTCTACAATATTTTAGGACTACCATATAATTTGTTTCCCTTTTCATCATTTCAATAATGTTCCATGCTTAAATTTTACAATCATCATCAACCGCTTATTTGCATCAGAACTGTTACATGCATAATTCTATCAACCCCAGCCTTCTTCTTCTTCTTTTCCTGTCAATCTTTAATTCCTTTTCCTCACCCTTTCTCTAGAAACTTCTCAAGGTTCCTCTCCACTTCACATTTGAGCCCTTTTTCACTAACATCTCCTCCAATTTCCCATGTTGCTTGTTGTAAATCTCTAAATTGTAATAGAGATAATATCAAATAGAAATTAAATTCTTTCCAAAATTATAACTCTATTTCAGTTACATCAAACTCAATTATTTCATAATCCATATGCATCTTAATTCACATTGTACAATTTGAAGAAAATGTTTCCAATCTTATTATTATTTCCCTTAATATTCATTGTTATCTTTGTAATTTTATCCATACGATTTTTTTTTGGTTTCTTTTTTCTTATGGTGTTTCTATTTTATTTTTGGCTGGGTAGTAGAATGAGCTCAAACAACATATATGTTGATCGACTTATTTATTATGTAAACTCCCAACCACCCATAATAATTAACACCATTGGAAAGGGAGCTTGATGAACAAACACATCCAAATTTTCTTATTACGCCCAACTTACTTACTCTTCGATGCATATGTATAGACATATCTCTATGTTCAATTGTTTATTTCTTTCTATGAAACTATCGCTGATTGAATTCCTGATTACTTGTTCAATTGATTCCTGATTAGTATTACTGAGTCAATATTTATCAATGTTTTCATGCCAATCAATAGTACCTGAACTTTTATACATCTATATCACATGCATTTACACATTTCTATAGTACTAGACTTGAATCATTTTCTCTCTCAGGCACAAAAATTTTAATATTTGCAACTCAGATAAGTATATATCTCTGTTGCACTAATACAGTTTTCTGAATTTAATATTGTATAATTTATAATTATTCCATTATCAAATTTTTTAAATGCAATTAATCTTTCTTTCAGTAACTAATACTCGGTTTCCACTACAATATAGAATAAGCTTATACTTCTATTTTTATTTTTAGTTGTTAAAATTTATCACACACTTCGTTGTCGCGTTCAAGCACACCATTCAATGATGTTGTAGCTTTTTCATCTTGCAGCTCTAGACAACAAGCTACAATAAACAAACAACAACAAACATCAGGTGCAATTGAATCAGACAAGTAAGTAAATTTGAAACAAATTTTTATAGGTACCATTGGCATAGCATTTATATTTATCACCAATGTATTTTACTTCTGACTGTCTCTTTTACCACATAAACATTATCAATACACAGATCGAAAGCACCATATTTAGTCCTAGTTACCATTGAAGAACTAAACATTTGCAAAACTGGAAAAATGTTCAATGGAGATGCTATGGTTATTTATAGCACATACCTTGATAAAGTCCAGAAAGCATGACAAATACTACATGCAGATTTGACAGATGCTGAAGGAATCATGACAATCACATTTTCCATACCAACTGATCTCATTGAAGAACATGAACAAAAAATATCACTAGGAAAAGCAATATCTATCACAAATTTTAAAGTTCTTCCTAAAACAAATTATGACCGCGATGATTGTGATTGGATTCTACTGCTAACTGAACTAAGCACTGTACAGAACATACCACCAATTTGCAAAGATAACAAATTCATTCTAGATAGAATAGTAAAACACCTTACAGCAAATACAGAAACATATCCAATTGGAACAATTGTTGCAGTTGTGACAGTTGCACGGAAAATTGGTTTCCAATATACATTGAAAATTAAAGATGGAAATTTCGATGACAATAAAGCAACAGTCACATGAATTACTTTGCAATGTTTTTATATTGCTAGTCCCACCTACATTTCAATTTCTTTTGAAAAAAAAAATAACTTCTGTCTTCTATTGCAGTTGCAGTTATTTGAAACATTTGCACCACTCTACAGTGAACTTGAACAAGAATTGCAAAAAGGCCATTTTCCAATTATGTTATTCAAAAATATAAAAAACAGGAAAAAACTCAAGGACAGAACACTTCGAACAACGCAAGATACATTCATCAAAAGATTGAATGCAGAAGCAGCAGAAGAACTTAGAAAATTGAACCCTCCAACATTCTCTGTAAGTACAAATGAAACAGTACCTCTACTTCTCAATATGTAATTGTTTCTTCATCTCTTTCTATTTTGACATATACTACTTGTCCTCCTCTATGAACAAATAAAAGGAACATTGACAACAGCAAGCATTTATTCTATGACATTTGAACCAATTTGTCTTGGATGTAATTCACCAATACCAACTTCTACAATGATAGAGGAGACAACATTTAATTGCCTTAAGTGCAATAAAAATTCGTCCTTTTCCTATTCACAGTGTATTAATTGCATAATCAATTCTGACAACACCAACTTGCAATGTTGCATCTGAAACAAATTGCTCTTGAAACAGTTACTTCCCAACCTAGCATGAATGTCTTGTCAAGACTATGTTCAAAAGAAACAAGCAACCATGTATATGCTACGCGATTTCAAAATAAATGGTACATTTACAATCAATGAAGACAACGAGATCCAATCTGTTGACAGCAACGGAAGCCCTACCAAAGCTAGGTATTCTTTTAATTATTCTTCATCTTTTAAGCAAAAATCAGATATATGCACTTTAAATTATGCTGTCCAAAATAGCAAGATTTGTACTAATTTTTCCCTCTTCTTTGCAGCCCCAGCACTTCTACAAACATTGGCTATAGCAAGAACACATACTAGTCCAAAAATCAATCCAAAGCTCTTCTCAATTTTTTTACCAGATTTTACTGCTCAGATCCTCCTCTCTCAAAGTGCAGCATGTCTGCAACATTTTGCTAGAAGAAGAAAGCATGCAAATGCACATATGGTAGAAAAGTTTTCACAGAACAATTAGGAACAAAAATCACTAGTTATATTTATAGTCTTTCTCCTACCTATTTGCAGATACTTTCAGACTTGATATATGTATATTTAAGGAATATAGCTTTTCCATTAGCCCTTTACAAATATTTTCACGCTTTATACATATATGTTTAATGAATAGAACATGTCTTTATAATCTGATATTATATATATAAATATTATAAATCTATTTAAAGATCTTCTCAATGTATTTATAATGCCAATAGCAACGATTTTCTTTTGCAAGAATTGATTTAATTGTTGTCAAATTAGATTTGACTTGCCTTCGTTGTCATGTCATTTTAAAATTATTTTTTTAATGATTTTTTTAACATTATCTCTTTAACCTGTGTAGCTTCTATTTAATTGATAGCTAAGTTGCATATCAGATCAAAATTTGTTAAATAACATTTGTTAATTATATGTTGATTGAAACTTAAAACAACTGAACCTAAATGTGGAATAGAGTTTAGTAGTATTGGAATTAATTAGACTATCATAGATGTGTGGTTTTCCGATGCAATCAAGCTAATTATAATTATAATTTAAAACTGCTTTCCGATTTAATATAGCTACTTGTTTGGATTCTGCAACGATTTGATTGATTGATCGTGAGACGTTTTTAAATAAAGTGTTGCAGTCTAATTTGTAAATTCTCAGGCAAATATACCCTACTAGTCTAGATAATCAATCATCTACAAAATGCAGTGAAAACAGTCAAGTTCGTTGAATACAGAGTACACAGCTCTGTATTTCAAAACAGGGGTTTTCGTTCTGTTTCTCCATAGTGCTTTTTATTTGAAAACAAAATTTTCCATTTTCATGAAACACAGATTTTCATTGAAAATAGAGTGTTTTGTTTTTTTTTGTTCATGCGGGCGTTTTTAAGTGAAGACCGGTGGTCCCCACATTCCTTTTTATCAAAATTGGCAAAGTTGTTTTTGGATCAAGTGCCTTGTTGATGTTGGAGGTTCCGATGTGATCATCGCAATTGGAACTTGCAAGAGTTACCACCATTGTTTAGTTATGTCCGATTGACATGTTCCGATGCGATGAGTTCATCGCAATCGCACATAGTTTAATCTCTCTCAGCCTTAAGCCAAGGTCCGCGGGTGTTGTGGTCCCACAAGACCACGTGGCATTATTATAATGAATTGCAAGTTTGAATTGCAAATGTTTTGTGTTTTTGCCCGATTACAAACTGAACTCCGGACCCGATCCATTTTATATGGCCTAGTTTATTTCTCATCGCGCGTCTGTTTCAATCGCTATCAAAACTTTTTGTTTGAACCGATTGCAATGGTAAGTTTTGGACCCGATGAGCTCTATAGGCTGCAGTTTATAAATCATCGCGCGTCCAAAAGCGCTCAGACCCAAAACAAGTTGGCGGATGCGATATGGTTTATGTGCTAGATTCTATAAATCATCACGCACACAATTCGTAACGTCACTCGACCCCGAATTGTAACGTGAAAAGGTTCAATGTATTTTAGTTGATAGTTTTTTCAAGCTCGGCAGATGTTTTGATAAGTTGTGTTTGCAAAGGTTTTACGTTAAAAACGTTTTATGGTTTGTTTTAATGTTTTTATCGTGCAACGAGGGTTTTATGTTTAATATATATGTTCTAATACATATTGAAACGAATGCGCATATTATACATTTCCATTATTATAAAATATTAGTTTTAGATTTTATTATTATATTTATAATTTAAAGTAGAGCCAAAGTTTATTAATTATATACTTAATAAATTAATCCATACATATATACATAACATTCTTATATATATGAATGTATTTAACTAGTTAAAATTAGTTTTTTTTTTTTTTTTTTAAACCTATATTTAATAAATCAACCCATACATATATTAATAATAAAATAATCTTTCTATAGATCAATATTTAGTTAAATAATTACTTCAATATATTTTTAAAAATATATTATATTATTATACATATAACTTAATTATTATATAATTAATATATTATATTTTGCGGGACTTATGCCACTGATGATGGCCTAACTGGTGAGGCCCTGATCTCTTTGTACCATATGTTTTACTAATAGAATTACTCTTACTTAGAAAAAAAAAAAAAACAAATACTATAAATAGAAATAGCTACAGAGTTTCTTGTTCACCTACACTCTACAACTGAAAGCTTATATATTAAGCATTATTGAGTAATTGGTCTTTACTTTGTTAAACTCTTTTTCTACTTTAATATTCGAATAACCCACTCTTAGCTTTAATATGCACCAGCACGTAATCCATTTCAATCAAGGTTGCTTCTTTTATAATTTATTTTGATAAATATAAATTTTTTATATATAAGAATGTATTTAGCTCCTTAAAATTAGTTTCATTTTTTAAAATATATTATATTATTATACATTTCCATTGTTATAAAATATTTTTTTTAGATTTTATTATAACATATTTATAATTAAAGTAGAGCCAAAGTTTATAAATTATATATTTAATAAATTAATCCATACATATATATGTATAATATTTTTTTATTTTTACTAAGTTTTATTTGGTCCCCACAAAGTGTCTTGTTGATGTTGGAGGTTCTGATGTGATCATCGCAATCGGAAGCCATATACATTACCACAGCCATTTGATATATCGTCGATGGAAATGTTCAGATGCGATGATTTCATCGCAATCGCAATAATTTTTATCGTCCTCCGCATTAAGCCAAGGACCACGCGAGCTGTGGTCCCACAGACCACGCCGCAGTATTACATTGAATCACAAGTCTTTTGTGTATCGCCCAAGTGCAATGTGAAATGGCGGACCCGATAAATCTTTATGCAACGGACTTAAATCTCATCACGGATCCGTTACAATCATAATCCTAGTTTTTTTTTTGGCCGCTTTGTATCGTTGCAAGTCCGGACCCGATGCACATTATAGGGCAGATTTAAAAGGTTTAATTCTGCTATGATGCGAATTACCGATCTCCCTTTGCGCATTCGGAATTATATAAAGGTGATGTAGCGCGATTCATTACGCCATAGTCTATGACAGAGCTCACAGACCTGCTTCCGATCATCCAAGGCAAGATTTCTATGGTTTAATGTAATGCATTCAAACAGTCACTATCGATAGGTTCTACCTCTGCTTAATAATTACTGTGTCTCGACCAGCCTTTAACCCTGGATTCTTATTTCGCCAAGAATTCATAGCAGGTTATGAATTCCCTCATTAAAAATTTTTCTTATGAAACCTGTCAACTTGCTTCTACACCATAATTACTTAATCGCGTAACAAAATTCAATAGAATTCTCAATTTGACTCCAACCCTTTCACGGTAGTTGACACTCAGCCCGCTATGTATATAATCACATGAATATAACTTCCAGAATTTAAACCAGGTGTCTTAACAAGCCTATGTCTGAAAGTTAGACACCAAATCCACCCTTGAACACAGACTGGTTAATATTAAATATGTCGATTTGTATGAGTATATAATGTAATAAGATCAGTCCCATCGCGCACATTCAGTGAACAATTAAAATATTTGTTTTCTCATAGGCTCCATGTCGTTTATGTTATAGTGGCTGATCTATATATATTTTTCACATATTTGTGTCTGAAATACATCAATTAGCATCTGTACTTGTTCTTCAAATGTTTTTTAGCATTATAAATTTTCATATTCATATATATACTTTAGGAAAATGTAAAAGTTTTCAGATGGTAGACAATATGGCACTGTTATTGTAGTTGGGAGGAATTGGATTAACAAAATATTAGTAAAAAACTAAATGGATTAGATTCTAAACCTTAATACTAACATAAATTCTTATTTTTTACTTTAATTTAGCTATATTTAAACTAAACTCACTATAATTTAGATAGATTTAAACTACTACTATATAGCGCATAAATCTTTAGTTTTTACTTTGATTTAACTATATGTAAACTAAATTAAGCAGCAACTTTATTACAAAGCAAATCCTCATAGACATGCTGAAACTCAAATTAACACCTAAAATCAAAGCACTAAATTCAATTTTATAAATTTGCTTTAATTTATTTATATCTAATTCTATTATAAAACACGTGTAACTATATTATATAAAAAAAACATTAGAAATTGAAAAATATAATTAATAAAAAAAACACATCCCTAATCAATAGAATATCAAATCTATCCAATATCTAAAAAAATCAAATTAGTTAACTAAATTATATTATTAAATTTTAGAGCATATAATCAACATATCAAATATATAACTATACAAAATATTAAACACTTTTAATAGCTATCTACTATGCCATATAATTATATCTAGAAAAAAAAAAAAACCATTAGAAATTGAAAAATGTAATTAAAAAACCACATTCCTAATGAATAAAATATTGAATCTATCCAATATCTAAAAACTCAAATTGGCTAACTAAATTACATTATTAAATTTTGAAATATACATTAAATATATCAAATATATAACTATACAAAATATTAAACAATTTAAATTCCTATATATCATGTCATGTAATTTTAAGTAAAAATAACATGCAACTCTTTGAATAATAACAACAAATTCTTTATATATATATATATATATATATATATATATATATAACTTATATTTTTTGTTATTATAAATTCTTATAATAATATTTCTATTTTTAGCATTTTAAATTTTCATATTCATATATATACTTTAGGAAAATGTAAAGTTTTCAAATGGTAGACAATATGACATTGTTATTGTAGTTGGGTGGAATTGGATTAACAAAATATTAGTAAAAGCCCAAATGGATTAGAATTTAAACCTTAATATTAACATAAATTCTTATTTTTTACTTTAATTTAATTATATGTAAATTAAACTAAGCAACAACTTTATTACAAAGAAAATCCTCATAAACATCTTTAAATTCAAATGGCAATATTTAGCAAATCCTCATAGACATGCTCAAACTCAAATTGCAACAATTATTTCTAATTTAATTTAACTATACTTTATTACAAAACAAATCTTCATAAACATGCTCAAACTCAAATTGCAACAATTGTTTCTAATTTAATTTAACTATACTTTATTACAAAACAAATCTTCATAAACATGCTCAAACTCAAATTGCAACATCTCTATAATTACATTAAGCCACATGTAATAGCCCTAATAGCTATCTATAGATATTTCCAACATCACATTGCAACATTACTATATTTAAACTAAGCCACAGGAGGAGTCGCTACTTATAGCCGTGTTATAAGATACATCTCTATTAATTAAAAGTAGAATACGTGAAAACAGTATAAAGTTTGCACTCAGAGCGTTTAATACATAATATCGTGAAAGCATTTAACGTGAAAACATGTGTACGGAACATAAGTAATCAATATCTATATTTAAAAATATGTATTTTTATTCTCAATGTATATTTCAATAATATGAACATAAGTAATATTTAGTTTCCGTATTTAAAATAATGTAATTCCGTTCAAAAAATTTTTATTTAAATAAAACATAAATATATAAATATTCATATTTAAAATTACAAATTTTTCAAATTTATATAATAATAATAATAGTTTTTAATTTACTAAAATTAAATTTATATGATTTTAAATCGATAGTGAAGAGACGCGTTGTTAAAATATTATTTGTAAAAAGGTTAGACATTTAAATTTTCAGAATTAATAATATATAATTGAAATTTGTATTTTTATATATGAATTTTTTATTTTTTTATTTTTTTTAAAACCAAACCATTATAGTTTTTAATAATTGAAAATTTTAAAATTATCATAAATATTTCAAAATTAAATTTAAAAGTAAATACACTAAATTAGTTTCAAGTAAAAGTGATTTTCAATTAGTTTTTAAATAAGGAAAACAAAATAAATTTTACATTATTATTTATATATATGTTTCTGTAATATTTATAGGAATTAAATTTTTTAAAATATAAATTTGTAAGTTCAGAATTAAGATAAATCTAAGATCAATCTTAACAACAAGCTCTAAGAGAATAAATATCTTTAAGTGCTACATTGTTTGCATTATTTAGATTATATTATACATGGACTCAAAGCTTTGAAAAGTCATTTAGACACCAGGGTTGTCTAGAGTGTACAATTTAACCATTCAATTAAAACAAATCTTTATTGTATTTTAGACAAAATAAAATAAAAAAATATAACCTGAAAACAAATCTCTATTATATTTTAAACAAAACAAACCAAAAAATATAGTTTAAAAAAGGCAAAAAATGTAGACTACACAACTTAAAATTGTTTGATCTCTTCAATGGATATGTTAAATTTCATAAGTAAAATTGTTTGATCTCCGGCTCTATATTAAAGGAGTTGTCTACTTAAGCTATAGAATAATTTGGATGGCAAGTTTTTGCGTAGTAAAATTTATTTCAAAAAATCAAGTAGTTAGAGTGTTTGAATAGTTTTTTTGATGGTGGAAATGGATTCAACATGATCAAAAACCCCTAAGACACCCAAAATCCTGAAATTTAACAACTATAATTCAGATTTTCAAAATTTTTTGCCAAAATTTTTTATATTCTTACCTGAATTTCTAGATTATTTTGTAAATTGAAAAAATCACATTTAATATTTATATAATTTTACTTCAAATTGGACCTGCAAGATGAGGACTAAACCTCCCACTAACCATCTCCATGTCCGTATTTGCTATCGGATTTTGCAAAGGAAGAAGATTTCGAAATCCAATCATATTCAATATGATAAAGGGGATACTTTTCTGAAAAGGCCAGGTGACTTGTGATATAAAATTCTAATTTAGTTTTTAATGGAATTGTCTTTAATGAGTTTTTTTTAGAGTTTTTGAGTGTTTGAATTTAGTTGAAAATTTTGAGATACAATTTTGATTTGTTTTATTTAAAATGGTTTTTAAATTTTATATATAGATTATTATTTTTTCTAGAAAGAAAAAACCATTGTATTATATAAAGTATAACCAGTACATTTTCATCATCTAGTTTGTTATACATTTGTTCATATGAATCTCTATGTTCCAATAAGGACTCCCCCTATGGATAGCCATATTTTCATTTCTAATATTGCATTGTCTATGACTATTATATTCTTCATCTTGATACGTAGACAGAAATTTCAACCGTGTATCAAAGTATACTTTCTATAGATCATTTACATCTTGTTTTAACACATTTTATCCTTGCTTAATTGTTAGTTCTCGTAATGCTGACAGAATAAGATATATCTCAGGTTCACTTGTTGTAGCATAGGAGGTTAATCTTAATTGATATTTCTCATGTTGTAAAATAGTAAAATTATATCTCAGGCTGGCTTACTATAGTAGAGTGGGATAAACCAAAATGTTGTTGTATTCCATCAGCTCCAGCTCGCTTGTCCCTTCTTTTCCGACTTTTCCACCTTCAGAAAAAAAGGTAACAGTATTTTAGGCTCATTGTATATCTTTGCTAGCTCCCATGATATCGTGCTCTGTTTGAGTTGTTTTTAGGCTCGCTTGATTCTGTGATCAGGCTTGCTTGATATAGAGGGCTGGCTCGCTTAATTTTGTGTTCAGGCTCGCTTGATATAGAGGGTTGTCTCGCTTGATGTAGTTTGCCTATACTCATTTAAGTAGCAAAAACTGGGACATATTATGAATAATACCTGTAAGTAAAGAGACAAGATCCGAGTAATGAAAATGCAACCAAAAAAGGTGCCCATTAAAACTGGGCCTTCAACCTCCCTTTTGCAGTCTCATGGAATGGGAATTTCACTCCACCAGACCTTGATGTTATTGACATATTGGGACACCTGTAGATAGCCATATTTCGTTTTCAGTCCCATCTTTGAAAAGGAGTCAGCCCTGGAATTGTTTTCTCTGTAAATATGGAACAGAGGCGGTGCTTCTAATCTCTCCCATAAGATTTTTTCTCTTTTGAACCAACCATGTGAGGCTAAAAATGCATCAGGTGAGAGACCCATGAAAGCATCTATAATCAATTTTGAATCCCCATATATAGATAGCTGATGTAGATTCAGATTGCAGGCAACCAGTAATCCACCCCATAGCACCATCAATTCTGCCAAATTGTTAGAACCTTTGCCTCCGTTCTAGAACACCTGAATCCTTTCCTCCTTTGATGTCTTAATCCAGGCCCCACATCCCATGATCCAGTCTTGACAGGCTCCATCGAAAAATATTGCTGGTAAGGATATGGGATGGGGTCGAATCCTTTTTTATTTGTCCTGTATACAATGAATGTGTGGATCCCTGTCCATAATCCACCTCATGATAGCACTATATAAGAGTGGAATACTGATAGGGGCCCCCTCAAAAATATTCCTGTTTCTGCATCGCCATATCTCCCATATAACAAAGAAAGGTAAGGATTGGAATTTCCCTGTCACCTGATCCCATCGTTGACAGGGCTACTGAGGATATTGTTGTTGAATAATGACCATAAATGCACAATAATCGGACAAGAGAAAAAGAGATGAGTGATAGATTCCTGTTCACAATGGCAGAATATGCATTTTCTTGGTCCATGCCATCCCCTTCTCCTTAGCCCATCCCATGTGAGGATTTTTTCCCTCCATACCAACCATCCAAACAGCAGAATTTTAGTTGGGATTTTTCGTTTCCAGAACTTCTCAAAACCAGGCAGCATGTGATCCATGACCTCAAAACTATTGATGTTATCATATATTTGTTTTACAATTAAGGCGCCTTCCTTCACCTTACCTGCCCAAACCAACTTGTCCCCATCACAACAATGGGATATGCCTGTCCGTTGGTAGACCGCCCTATAGGCATTCCATTCCTCACCATCTCTCCCAACCAGAGCCAGTTGTTCGGCAATCTTGAAAACCGGTGCACTATATTCCCAATGAGTGATGATCTGTGACAAGTATAGTAATCCTTTGTTTGCAAATATGTGAGCCAATCTACTGCTTAACTGAGGTATCTCCTCCATACCAAATATTTTTTCCCCACTCAGGAAAATCATCCACCCATCTCCAAAGTACCAAACCAATCCTCCTGCCAGGATATGAATCACCTTTTTGAAACTGTTCCAAATTGATGATCTGTTCCTTGGATATCTGAGTTGTTTATTGTATATGAACCACAATGGGCACTGAGGCAAGTATTTACAAGCCACAATTTCTGCCCAAATGCCCTTGCTATAAAGAGCCCTCCATAAAGACTTAACCAACAATGCCATGTTAAAGGCTATGATATTTAGAATCTCCCAGCCACCCAATTTTTTGGGGCAATTTAAAATCTGCAATCTACAAAGGTGGATTTTCTTTTTTGCACTTGTACCCTCCCACAGGAAATTTGATATAATATTATTAATCTGCACAACGATCCCTTGTGGAATGTAAAAGAGATGACCCCAGTATACTATGAGCTGGGATAGAACTGCTTGTACCATGATGAATCTTCCCCCTAAGGATAACCATTTGCTCGTCCATTTACATATCTTGTTTTTTAATTTCTCCACTAACCAGATCCACTCTTTGAGTCTATAGGCAGAGGGCTTAATCCTGTAGCCAAGATATGTGAAACCTTCAGCAACCAATTTTTTCTGAACTCCAAGGAAATTTGCAATAAAATATATTTCATCCCCATCCCCGTGCCCATATATAATAAAAGATTTTCCCTTATTGATGCATAAGCCAGTAGCAGCAGAAAACCGAATGAACATATAATGAATGTAAAACCAGTGGTTTCCTATAATCCTGTCAAAAATGAGCAGATCATCAACGAAAAGTGAGTGAGTTATACTTACAGATTTAGAGAAGGAGAAACCCGAGATGTAACCCGCTTGTCACGCCATATTCATGAGACAGCTGAAACCGTCCATAATCAGGATGAAGATTAGGGGGGATAATGCACATCCCTGCCGCAATCCTCTTTCCGCTCCAAAGAAAGCAGTAGGCTTTCCAATAATTAAAACATCATATTTTACTGAAGTTATGCACCCCATAATCCATCTGATGACGCTGACTGGAACACCCACCTTCATTAGAAGCAATTGAATATATGACCAATCCGATCAGTTGTATGCCTTTAGAAGGTCAACTTTCAGGACAATGCCTTCTTTATTCCCATCATGCATAGAATGTAGGGCTTCCTGAGCAATGGCAATGGCATCATGTATCGAGCGGCCTTTGAGAAAATTGTATTGTTCCTTGGCTATGGCTTCAGATAGATATGCTTTGAGCATGTTTGCAATAATCTTAGACGAAATTTTGTATATCAGATTGCAAAGAGCGATGGGCCTGAAGTCAGTGAAAACTTTTGGCTCAGAGCATTTTGGGATCAGGGTCAAAAAGGTGGAATTCATGTTGGATGGTATATGTCCCAGTATCCTTCCTGTTCAACAATTGATGTAATTTCGTCAACCATGATGTCGATGAAATGACAATAGAATTCTGCCGGCCATCCATCAGGCCCAGGGCACTTGTCATGGGCAAAAGATCTCAGAGTGGTAATCACTTCCTCCTTGGATACAAATGCATTAATACTCCTAATCGCCTCCTCATTGAGCCTATGCGCAATGTGTTGTAATACCCATTTTTGACTTTCACAATCAATCCCTATATCAGCCAAATAGAAATTTGAGAAATATTTGTAAGCTTCCTTTCGAATTTCCTCCTCATCCCAGATCATATCACCGTCCTCCTTCATGATGTGCCAAATGAAATTTGGGTTCCTTCTACCATTGGTCGTTCTGTGAAAAAAATTAGTATTTAAATCTCCCTCTCGAAGCCAATTTATCCTAGTTTTCAGCTTCCATGTTATTTCTTCTATCTTAAGAATCTCCAGCTGTCTTTTTTGTAACTCCTCCATCTGCCTGTATGTTTCCTTATTAGGGGCCTGAGTAATAGAGGCTGCTTGTATATCCATCAACATGTTATTTATATAACTTAATTCTGCCTGCAAATTCTTTTTCTTGTTAATCTCCCATGCTTTAGTAAGCTTTTTTATCCTTTGTAGTTTTGAGTGGAATCCAGCCCATCCCCCCATCTCCAATACAAATGTATCCTTATTCCAATTATCTCGAACCATCTTGTCATATTCGGGGTCAAGTAACCAGGCACGGTTAAACTTGAATGGAATAGCACTCCATCTTTGAACAACTTTCCAAGTCAAATAAATGGGCGTGTGATCAGACATGTCAGTGATCATTAGGCCAGATGATATGTGCTCCAAAATCGTGAATAGACATTCATTCACAACCGCTCGGTCCAGTCATTTGGCATTGAAGTCATCGCCCACCCTATGATTATTCTAGGTTGGAGCAATAGGTGCAGGTCTAATATCCCATAAGTGGGCAGATTCGAGAATGGATGAGATATATCCGGCCATTGGATCCATCTTAGCCTTCAGCCCCCATGTCTCATCAGTCTTTAAAGTGGCATTGAAGTCACCCAGCATCATCAAATTCTTCAGCTTAAGAACACCCAAGCCATTAATATTGTCCCAGAATGCTCTCCTGTTCTGACATGGTGCATATAAATTAATAATGTTCATGGTTTCTTTCAAGCCCCTGATGTTTCCAGATAATAGCATACCCCCAATAAATCAAAAAGCCCGAAATTTTGCAAAATTGGGATCCCATGCTGCAACAAGCCCTCTCGCTCGTCCAACAACGTTTATCCGGAAAGAATTCCATCCATGGAAAATATTAAGCATCAACTTAATGGCCTTCCTCCTATCACACAAAGTTACCTGTATTAATATAATCACTGGCTTACTCTCCTTTATCAGATCCCTTAGGCAAAGAATCTTAGAGGGGTCACCCATACCCCTGATGTTCAGAGATATGATGTAGGTAATTGTGAACCTCCGCGAGGGCCATATGCTCTAAGCACCCTGTGTTCATCAGAAGAGGATATTGGCACCTCCGTGAGGTCAAGAAGTTCATTTCCAAATAAAGTTATGGTTTTCATCCTTCCCCTAAAGTTTCGTGATCAAACCCCCTTCCCTCCCCCCACCCTCGGCTTCTTTCTCATGATAATGTTGCCATCAGTTTCAGGTGTCATGATAGAACCATCACCGGTGTTAGGAGGAGGCCTATCATATACAATGAGAGCAGCAATGTCGATGTTGGGATTTTTGAAAAGGGCATCTAAGTCAGCGCCTATAGAGTTCTGGGGCGATTCCATGTTCTCGTTTCGGTTCGAAGATGTGGGGGATGAGGGTCGCGAGGCCCATTCCAAAGGTGGCATCGTAGGCGAGACGCAGTCAAGTCCCGCGAGGGATGACTCCGGAGGATGGTTACTAGGGGTCAAAGAAACCGTTGTCATATTCCCCGAAATCTCATTGGCCATATTTAAATTTGACGTTGATGACTCATGGCCCCGTGGGATTCTTCCCGAGAATATATGCGACCTCTGTCCATTGTCCATCAGGGGTTCTTGGCTGGTTACCACCAATTCAAGACGAGATATATCAGAAGGCATTCTAGACCGAACAGAGTCCCTATCAGGTCGGACATTAACTATGGAGGGGGCAATTACTTCAGCATTAGCATTAAAAACATCAGTTTCTTTTAAGGATGGGGAAATACCTTTCGTCTTCGACGCCAATCCGCCGCTTTGGTGCGCACGATGTTCCTCTGATTCACTACCACGACCATCTCGTCCATCTGATCGATTGTCACGGAACCTCATGAGGCAGCTGTGCCTAAGATGTCCTATGCAGTGACATATCATGCATCTGAAAGGAACTCCCCAATAATCGACCCGTTGTCGATGCCTTCTTCTCCCCCATACCAAATCAACCTCTGCAGGCAAGCCTCCAGTGTAACATACCTCCACCAACACCCAGGCGATGCGTTTGTCACTGGTTCCCAGTATAGCAGGGTCAATATACTTTGTATTCCCGATGGAGTTCCCTATTAATCTTAAGGCCTTGAGTGTCCAAAACTCAAGCGGGAGCCCCGGCAATTTGACCCATATGGTCTTGTTCATTAGAGCATCCATAACTGGGTTAAACCCCAGATACCATGGCAGCAGTTGCAGGAATGCCTTTCCCTTAACCCAGAACTTATTGACAATCGCGTTCACATCTTTTTCGTCCAAGAAGTGGACACTGAACCAGTTGTTAAGAAGAAGGCTTACATTCGGCATGTATCCGACAATTGGGCTCCAGAATCTTTTCACCCACTCCATCATATTGATGTCTTGCCCTTCAGCAAAAAGCCAACGCCCAATGAGGGCACGCTTGGGCACGCTTCTACAGACTTGTAACTCTACCCCATAAGTCATCGTGCTCCATCATCACTTCCTTAATCTCCATCGCAGGCTTAAAACAGGCAGCCTGCTTCCTCTTCTGGTATCTCCTTTGCAATTTGGTCTATGTTCCGTTCTTAGTTTTTTTTCGACTTCGCTCCAAAAAGCCCGGGGGAACAGTGATGGAATTTTTTATGAGCGATACATCCAGTTCATGATCTTGCTGTGTAATAAGGTCAATATGCTTCGTGGCTGCGATCTACTCCTTCTGAGCCGACGTGTCCGCAGCCAAGTGGTCCAAGGATACGGTCATGTTACGTGGCAATACGTATGCAAAACTTTTATTACCCACAACCACCCCAGTCCTACCCGTTTCAGATTGATTAATATCGTAATAGCACAACAGTCTCAGCAGCTGAGATATCGGATTCCGAAAATTCTCCAGTTGTGAGGTCCCTTAAATGATCACCGTCACCCCAGGTCAAAACGACCCAATAATATGCAACCTCGAGGATGTTGTTCTGTGGCAAGGAATAAAATATTCTGATTGTTCTGTTCCAGACACAATTATTAATTATCGATTAAAAACAGGTCATCCACCATCGCTTACCACTGCTCTTCCATAAATGGGTGCCACCAAGATTTAATGTCCGAAACCAGGAATAGCTCATCCCAAGGAGAATGATTCAGCTACCGAGGACACAATAACTGTAAACGTAAATGCGAATGGGTGTCGTGATTGTGTACCTGGATCCTACGCCAACCCTTACCAGAATTTCAAATTTTCCGCCCGAGGAAGCCTAAATCCGATTATAGCCTCTGGCTCGATCGGAAAAACCAGTCACCACTTAAAGAACACTCTATACTTGACAACAGCAACAGCACATGCATCCCGGAAAACTGCACCACCTAGAGCCGAGACAGAAACCAAATTTTTTGCATGGCCTGGATATGATAAACACCTCACACAACTTTCTCCATATATTGTTCCACATGGACTGAAGACTACTAGAATGATCTACTGAAACTGGTGATATCTCCATAAATGATACCTTATCTTCCAGGCTTAGCATTTTCAGAGGACTAAACGATATATGATTCCTTCAGTATCCACACAGCAACTAAAACCAATGCTAAAATCATGCAGAGCTCGTATAACTCATCAGTCACCATTCTGTCGGAATTTACTGTGTTGTGCATTCTGAATTGTTTATTCTCCTTTCCATCCTCATTTTATAATTATAGAGCCATCTGATACTGTATCCTCCTCTAAAACCTAAAAGACTCCTTGTATTAAACCCACCATATCATACTCAGACTCTTTTGACTCCCATGTGAATACTCATCGAACCTCTTGAATACCCTGAAATTAAAATAAGCAGAGAGCATAGCCGTGACTGTTCAGTTGCTCAATTGCCCGTCGTTTGACGTTGGACTCAGACTCATCCAACCCAGATTCAGAGGACTGTTCAGAGGCATGCTTACTCAATCAGAAATAGATTTTGAAACCTATAAGTAGATGCATTATTGAACTAAGGCATTGAGTGGCATTCAAATACTCCAAGCACGCAGATACTCCGATTGCAGTTTCTGGAAGATTCGATTGTAGTTTTTGGGTGTACGATTATTCCAGTTTTTATGGAAAAATGAGTCGTGGAGAGATGAGCAAAATGAGTATCTTATTGGAAGTCTAGTCATCATTTCTATGATACTTTTGCTGGGATGTTAAATTTTTAATTGGCTCATAAGAGTTTTTCTCCGGGTATGTCGAGTTTTTTCTATTTAAAAAATATATAATATATAAATAATATTAAAAATGAAAAATTTGAGATAGCTTTATGAAGGAAATAGACTATATGGGTGAGGATATTCATATTTTATGTTCTATTTTTTGTGGTGAATTGTGATTTAAATTTAGTTACCATTGGTTGGAAAACATATTTTAATAGGCTGAAATTTACAATTTAATTACAATAAAGATTTTAATGGTTGAATTTATTTTTTCAATAATAATGTGATTTTGCAATTTTTTAAACAGAATTTTAATGAGGTTGGAAACAGTCCTTCACAAAAATAAATATGCTTGTATATGAAGTTAAAACACAATTAGGATTAAAATATGGTTTTATGTAAGAAAATAAATTAAGATTTCAACATTGTAAAATATTTAATAATTATTAAAAATTTATTTTTATTTCAAAACTACATAATTATTATTTCATATAACATAATATAAATTTTTTTATTAAATAATAATAATAATAATAATAAAATCAATTTATACTTTCAAATCACTAATAAGTATTCACACTTCCCATTACCAACTCAATTATAATAAATTTTATTATCTTAAAAATATCAATATAATATAATAAAACCTTTATTGACATGGAAACAATAAAATATCTTGTGCATTGGAGAATCTCGATACCATCAAGAATAATGGCAATATTTAAAAAGCAATAAATTGAATCCCCGACCAACAGGTGAAACATTCGAGTTTACAGAATAAAGATGTACTAGTGCAAAAGCCAAAAGTAAGCCAAAATTGAAAGCCCCCGCGGGATAAAATGGAGCCAATAAGATTGAGATAATCTATATCATAAGGCAGAGATTTATCCTAGTCCGTTTCGTATGCTAGTGTATAGGAAATGTTTAGGATAAGGGTTAAATTTTTGGTCAACTAAAATCTATGATGGTAACACATATTTTAATATGATTTATTAAATCTATAAATCCACTAATTTGAAAAAAAAAATATTATTATAATTTTAAAATATTATGAATTAAATTTTAAAAAATTTATAAACTTTTATGAATAAATATGTGGTAAATATATATTAAATAATAAATTTACTTAAATAAATTTTAAACAATATGCAATAACTTAATTAATAATTATAAGTGAATGTATCTTTTAATAGTTATTTATATGGTAGTAAATTAGTTTGTTTTTATAAGTGAATGTATCTTTTAATAGTTATTTATATAGTAGTAAATTAGTTTATTTTTATAAGTGAATGTATCTTTTAATAGTTATTCATAGTTTAGTAAATTAGTTTATTTAATTTTTTAAATTTTTTTATAAATATAATGTGTTATTTATATAACATGAATACAAATAAAATTAGTAATTACTTAAAAATAATATATATCATTCAAATAAATATTAGAAAATATTAAATACTATGAAATAAGTTAATGATTAATTTATTAGGATTTATTTTTTACTTATTTAATATATAATAAAAATTATATATTAAATTAATAATTGATTTACTACAAGGTTTTGATGCATATGTTATGTAAAATATGTTATATATTGTTTTAAAAATATTATGTACATATCAAATAAATTTATTGAAAAAATAAGTGTTTATGATTAAAATATTTGAAAATGATCTCAATATTTTACACTTTGATTTTTTAAGGTTTTTTTTTTTTTTTTTTTGAAATTTAAAAATGATTTTTTGGACTTATAATTTTAATTTATATACTCTATATAGTATTCAAAAATATAATTTAAACAATGAAAAATTACACATTATATTTTGCACTGTAAAAAAAAATTGTAACTCAAAGAAATTTGATCCTTCTTTGTTCATATTAAATTTACTCTAGTAATAACTAATTTGCATTTGTACAATAAAAACTTTATATCATAATTTTATTTTCTATAAATGGTAGACCTATAATTTATTACTGTCAATTTTAAAATTATCATACCATTTATATAAATTATAAAATCTCTAAACCAAGTTATTTCACACTACTAAATAAAAAAATTTAAAAAAAAAAATAACATTTATGTAAGTTTATTCATTTTCTTCACCTTTCTAAACAAATATCTTATATCCTAATTTTACTCTTCATAAATAAAATATAAATTTATATTTAAAAAAATAAATTTAAAATATATTATAAAATTGCAAAATTTTTAATTTTCTTCCAAATCTCTCAGAAAAAAAATATTAACAAATGTGAAAATTCATTTAAAAAACAAAAACTTGTTTTTTTCATAAAATTTAAATTCATATCTCTCTAATTTTCAGGACACTATTAGTCCCTTTATTTACAATATAGTACTAATTAATAAAAATAGAATTATTAACAAATGTGAAAACTCATTTAAAAAACAAAAACTTGTTTTTTTCATAAAATTAAAATGCATATCTCTCTAATTTTCAGGACACTATTAGTCCCTTTATTTACAATATAGTACTAATTAATAAAAATCGAATTCAAAGTATTTATATAATTGCAATATTTTACTAATTAACAAAAGTCGAATTCAAAGTATTTATATAAAAATACATAGTTATATTAAATATAGTATTAACTGAAATTATAATAAAAGTCAATTACGAAATAGTAACTATGAATAAAAGTATTATAAAGTGATATATAATTATTAATAAAATATTTTTTTAAATATTAATATTTTATTATTTTATTTTATATATGTATAGATTAATTAAGACAATTATATTAATATTTTTAAAATATATTAACTTTATAAATATATTTATTTATTATTTATGAAATGTAAAATAATTAAAAAGTGTATATAAATATCATCTTATTTATTTATATTTAATAGATAGTAATTTTTTTAAACTATTTATATCTAGTTCTAAAAAAATTGATAAAATTAAACTTATTATTAACAATAATTAACAATAATATTAAAGAATTTCATCTTCAATTCTAAATCACTTAACTTAACTTTTAAAATTGTTATTAACAAACTATATATATAATCATAAATTATATATATTAACCGTTTTAAAAATTAATTTAAGTGATTTTTATATATAGTTAATAACCATTTTAAAATTTAATTTATATATATATATATATATATATATATATATATAATCTCCCATATAAAAATTAGAGAAATAATTAGCTATTTTTAAGGAATTCAAACTCATAAACACTTCACATCAATATGTAAACCTATTAGATGAATTATCATAAATCCTTCCTCTTTTGTAATTGGTAAATGAATCAAGCCACTTTTCAAATTCAATACATCGAGAAAACATCCTTAGATATTTAAAGAAGTTTCATATTGCTCAATCTTAATTTCATGAATATTTTAAGTTCCAAAAGCATCCATTCATCGAAATGCTTAAGTGAGAGTTAAGGTTGTAATTTAAGAATTTTTTTAAGTGATACCTTCATTCCATGGGAAGGATATGAAGGACATGAGAAGGAAATGATGATGTCTCATTTTTTTTTTTCCTTTCTGATTTAAAATAGAAATAGGAATAAAAATGATGATGTATCATTTTTTTTAAAGATAGAAATATTTATGAAATTTTTTTTTTTCAATTTCTTAATATTTTTTTCACTTAATTATTTTTATTTTTTTTTTCTATTTCTATTTTTTTACATTTTTGGCTCTCTCTTCTTTTTCATTTTCTTCACTATCCTTAAATTGCATAATTAGAACTAAGTAGATGAATAACCAAAGATGTATTATCTCTTAGTTGAGAAAGCATAATTGTAGTTATGAGTCTGAATTACAAGAGATGGTAACGTAGGTGGATAAATTAGCTAGATACATAAATTAGAACCAAGTAGATGAATAACCAAAGATGTATTATCTCTTAGTTGAGAAAGCATAATTGAAGTTATGAGTCTGAATTACAAGAGATGGTAATGTAGGTGGATAAATTAGCTAGATACATAGGAGATCATTTTTTCAAATCTTCCTTGGGCAAAAGATTTAATGCAAAATATTGATGATTAGTGTCAAACTAAAAATCCAGTTTTGTCATTTGCATCTCTTCTTTTTAGTTTGATTTTTTTATGTTAATTTATTGGAATGTATAGTTATTATTTATAATACAACTTTATTCAACAACAACAAACAAACAAAAATCTCCACATAGCTTTAATTTGCATGTAATATGTTAAGTGTATACTAAGTATATCTTTGTAATGGATTTTAGTGTTATTTTGTTCCTTATATAAAATAAGTTTATTTATTTTTATATTAAAAAATAATTACTAAATAAGGGTGTTGTGCAAATTATTACCAGTATTGATTCATCTTAACCACCAATGTAATACCCTTTAGTAAATCTATAATTATTTAGTTACGACAGTAAAAGTTACTTGATAGGTCACGGAGAAGCCAGAATAACTATGAAAATAAAAATTTTATTTAAATTTTATTAATATATGTTTTATGCACTTAACCATGTAAATTAAGGTGGAAAGTAATGTTGAAAGTAAGTTTCACATTCCAGACAATTGAAAGACAAATACTGGAAAGATGATTGTATGCCAAAAAAAATTACTGAAAAAGTGGTTGTCTGCCCAAACTCCTTCCCCCGGAGATAAAACAGAACCAAGAGGGTGAAAGGAGAAACTTGAAACAACCTTGAAAAACATGGGAGCTAGATTGAAGGGACCCTAGGGAGGAGATACATACTCCAAACTTAATACATCTGATAGGACGTTGTGTCTTTTTGGAGGGAGGCAAGAAGTTCGAAAATAATGAGTTCGTGAGCTAGTTGGACAATGGAACTCCACTAGAATTCATTTTGCTTAGTTTAAACCCTAGACTGAATCTAGTTGGGATTTGAGAAGTTCTAGATTGGACCTAATTAGGTCTCTGTTTTGAAACTATTTTGGATATGAAGTTGGCTCAAAGGGAGTTCCAGTAGTGTTACTGGTTATCACAAGTTGGATGAGACATTCTTTCCCTTGTGATTTTATGGATATGAAGTTGGCTCAAAGGGAGTTCCAGTAGTGTTACTGGTTATCACAAGTTGGATGAGACATTCTTTCCCTTGTGATTTTATGGTTGACTCAGGCAAACAAAACAAGAAAAACGTATAAGTACTATAAATATGTTTTAGGTTGGATACTGAATTTCTTTCAGTATTACTGTGGTTATCATAGGTTGGGTTGGATACTGAATTTCTTTCAATATTACTGTGGTTATCATAGGTTGGGTGGAGCATTATTTCCCCTGTGATTTTGTGGTTGACTCAGACCAACAAAACAAGACAAAAGGAACCAGTAAGTACTATGAATGTATTTTATGTTGAATAATGACTTCTTTCAGAAGTAGAAGTTTTTTGTTTATACTATGCTATGGTTCTCTATAGATAAAAGGGAAAACTTGATAACTAATACGAAATATAGTATTAAATTGATAAGAACTCAGGTTAGTCTCTCGGTCGAGCCTGTTAACACCCTAGAAACGGTGTTGAAATTCAAAATGTAAATCTAAAACAACGGGTTTTGGAAAATAGTTATCTTCAGAAAATTATTAGACCAAGTAAAAAGGGTTTCCAAAGAAAATAATTGTAGCACAATAACTGTACATATATACAAATGGATATATGCTTAAAATTATTAACACCTGAGTAAGCAATTAAATCTATAAACATTGAAGATAGAGTGTGAGTACAACCTCTTCTTCCTACACTGAAAAACCCAGACAGACTACTTAATCATCTAGCTAAGAACTAGAATATTCTTGTTTCAAACTATAATTAATTTCAAAATAAACAATAGCATGGGTGAACGCATGCCGAAAGGAATGACCTTAATAGGCCCAGCGAGGCTGGAAAATCCTCCATATACAAGATTTAAAATAAGGTGAAACCGTGAAAATGAAGTTTAACACAGTAGTGATAGTTATCGTTAGAACTTTATTACATTACGAAGGACATATACAACAATGCCCTCGCAAGAACGATATATATATATATATATATATATATGATCCTCTGAAAAAATATATATATATATATGAATGAGCAGATTATTACACTCTAGGGTGCATTTGAAAATAAATAAAATTGTTAACCATGAATGCACGAAGACCAGAAATATATATATATATATGAATGAGCAGATTATTACACTCTAGGGTGCATTTGAAAATAAATAAAATTGTTAACCATGAATGCACGAAGACCAGTGGAATCTATGGAATTATTACTATCACTAGATTACAGTGGAAAAACCCAGAAAACAACAATAACTACTTCATTGAATTTTACAGAAACTTCATGCCTTATTGACAACGGTAGTAAGCAAAGCAACTCGAAAATCTAATATACAAGAAATACAAAGAAGAACCTAGTCTTTTACGGGTTGTAGAAAACAATAATTTTGTGACAAAATTATTACATTAGGAAGTTACCATATTTCATAATTAACCTCAGTGGCAATCCATAGCTGAAAGACAAAATTATTAGCATGAACATGTAAACCCTAGGACTGGACTCTGGTCATAGTCCCAGGGCAATCCATAGCTGAAAGACGAAATTATTAGCATGAACATCTAAACCCTAGGACTGGACTCTGGTCATAGCCCCAGGAGCACCTTGAGGAAAGAGGAGAAGGGTTTGTTAAAACCTGGAATTTGAGAGCTGTAACCAAAATTGCCACTTGAAATTGAGTCGGGATTCTCACCTAGAAACCAAAACAATAGAAAACCCTAAAGTCGTGAGGAAAACCTAATGGATATGAATGAGATACGAGGAGAGAGGGAGTAGGGTTCCACCTGAATCCGTGCTCAAACACCATAGTCATTTCTAGTACATTCCTATGCAACCATAATATTAGAAACTAAATTGAGAATATAGCGTAATAAGAGTTCAACTGGTGAAGAGGGTAAACAATTCATACCCGGCAACAAGGACGATCCATCGAGGCAAGGAAGGAAACCCAAATTACACAAGCATTCCAAAAATGAAAAGCTAAAAGGAGGTCGTCATAATGACTGTGTAAACCATCCATCTACCACCTCCCGCACAAAAAAAAAAAAAAACCTAGAACGAAAAGAAAATGGAGTAGAAAATTTTTAAAATATAAATCCTTGCTCTACGTAAACAAACTATATAAAACTGGGGATGGTGAACTGATTCCATTTCGTTATTGAAGGAGGCAATTCGGGGCATATAAGGCACCTACAAAGGTTAAGTTGCAGAGCTAATTTCGGTAAGAGGGAAGAGTGCAAATGAGCCGGGAACAATGCCAAGGGAGGAAAGTGGTTACCCTCTAACCACTTCTTCTCCATCCCGCAGTTGATACAAACTTTAAGAATCTACATGATCTCTGTGAAAAATAATTATTGTAGTGAATAATTATTTTTATATTCATATTTGTTAAAACCATGGATGATACATGATAATAAATAAAATAAAACTTAATATTAAAGTGGAAATTTAATGGCATGATTATTTCAATTTTATTTGGTAATTATAATATTTATTTATGGTATTTATCTATGAATTTTGTAAAATATGGTATTTTTTTTAATAGAAAAGAGTATACTTATATATTAATTTGAGCTCGTTCTCTGTAAGTAACTAGCTGATGTGCATTGATCATACATTGTTAGTGAATGTTCCATAACTGGATGATGTGCATTGATCATACATTGTTAAAGAATGTATCTTGCAACTAGAAAGACACCAAAATTGCTTCATAAGAAGCATACATTTACAACATAATAAAAAATATCTACATAAACAAAAAACACATAATAGCCTCTCTGCAAGTAACTAGGTGATGTGCATTGATCATACATTGTTAAAGAATGTATCTTGCAACTAGAAAGACAGCAAAATTGCTTCATAAGCATACATTTACAACATAATAAAAAATATCTACATAAACAAAAAACACATAATAGCCTCTGCTCACGTGATTATTCCTCCATGTCCTCAAGGATGTTGAGATCAAATCTTGGACCTTTCATGTCCTCTTCCCTTCTCTACCTCTCGAATTTTGTCGATTTCATCCTCCATCTATCTTATTTTTTATCCTTGGCCATTTGTTTTTATTGCATTTTAAGCGTGTCCTCCTACTTCTGGTGGATTATATGTTGAATTATCTGCATCCCCATCATCTTTTCCTCATGCTCAGAAGTGCATCCCTTATAGGTATCCTTCTCAATCCCGCATCCTTTGCAACCTATGCCATGTGGGCAAGCTGACCTTGGTCTGCGACATCCCCATGGCCCAGTGGCCAAACTCCCCACCTCTGAGTTGCTATGATCTTCTATCCAGGGAACAACACCAACTCTCCCAAAACATTTCGCGAGGATCCTGCAACACACTCGCCCACCTACCGCTGCTCAAATCTGCGCTATGGCATGTACCAACGGCACTCTTTGACCTTTACCAATTCTCACCATGGAAGCAAGCCACAGGGCTCTCTCACACTTCCATACTTCCCCAAAAAATCTCTGCTTCAACCCCATGCCTCCTCATGCTCAGTAGCCCTCCTTATATAGCCCAACTCATGCCCTTGGCCATCATACTCTTGGTTGTTATCAACACTCCCACAATGCCCCTCCAACACCCACTATACTCGCTTAATATAGGCCCGAAGTCTAAATACTTTCCTGGAAGCCTTCTCCCTTGAGAAGTCAGGCTCCCATTTCCATTGCCTCCCTCTATTCTCAACCCAAAGGAAAATACTGAAATGCTCACAGGCCCAGTAACCTACATCGCCTACCAACTCACTCTGCAAATTCACCACCCACAACTCCTTGGCATTCTTAGAATCTCTAAATCTAATTCCCAAATTATCCTCTTCACTCACCACCCGTATGACAGAACAAAGTAGTAACGAACATTTTCAAAGCTTGCCTCGTTGGCCAACTCCACCCAACCTTACTAACATAATTGGGCTTTTAGTCTTCATAAGGCCAGAAATTGTTTCATAAATAAATCTTGTGCCTACCTTGGATGACCTCATGCTACAGCCACTTCATGTCGCCATCTTCCCCACGCACCTTCATAATTCCTCTATACTTTGAATCTACCTCGAAACAATTGCTACGATGATTATCCCATGCCAACTCACGAATCCTGCTCAATGGGATTAATTACCACCCTAGGTTTTCTAGATTTCACATGCACCAACCTTGAATGCATCGGAAACCTCCCTTGCACCAAGTCCTATATTTCTCGACTCTTCAACTTCGATGTGAGGTAATTCCAGGTGACTTGCATGTGCGACATCAAACATTACGCATCCGAGACCCACATCCCATATCCATGGAGAGTCTTCCATGAACACCATCTAACGAGCATAGGTATGAAGGCCCGATGGGACAAGGTCTAAGAGGGACCATATGGAGAAGGGGGAACCAAGACAATGGGGAAGGCTTCAAAGGAGTCGAAGGAGATGATAGCTTAGACTCCGGGAGAAAACGACGAGGGAAAATGAAGATGGGATAGCCTATGCACTAGAACTTATAGACCATGGGGGAGAAAATGAAAAAGGACAACAGAGACACAAGGCTGAATAGGGGATGTAGGGGAAGGGGGGGGGGGACTCTAAAGGGATATGTGAGTGACCGAAATCACCACCCCCATACCATTGCAACCAACACCTTAATACCCATAATCGCCAACTCATTGGGATTTCTTCTATATTTTTTGTTAGTTCTCTCTCTCTAGTAGCCTTTATTTTACCGTTGTTTTTTTCCATTTGAAACATTTTTAGGGGATTTAGCAACTTCCCTCTTGCCCATTTACCATACTTTTATGGCAGTTGGCAGGCCTAATTTTCCTGCCAATCTGCTTCCTTATTCTTCCCTCTAAGAATATGATATAACCTAGCTTCTCCTAGAGAGGTCTCTATTCCTTGTATTCTTTTTATAGTTTGGTTAAGTTTGTTGTTTTGTGTCGAAGTCTAATTTCCATATGCTTGATGATCATTAGAGAGTCTCCTAGGATGATCACCCCCCTTATTCCTATTTCCTGCACTAGAGATAGGCCAAAAAAGAGGCCAAAAGCTTCTACTTGATTATTAGTCTTTATTTCCAACCCCCAAGCATATCTTTCTTCTATTTTTCCATCAAGATTAATGGGAATCCATCCCCCTCCTGCCACCCCATGTAAAACATGGTATTTACCCATGGTATTTTAATTTATTATATTTTCCCATGATAAATTTATTTATTTTCCCATGGTATTCAAACATGGATTTTTTAAAACATGGTATTTGAATGTAATTAGAGGCATGGCTCTTGGTGGAGGATCCCCGTAAAAAGTATAAATACTACACTTCACCATGGAGCAAAGTAAATATTTTGTCATAATGTACTTCGATGTTATATTTGACATGCAATAATATTACTTTCGTTCTTTTTATGTTGTTCTCTTTTAAAATATTTCTCTTAGGAAATTTGTCATATTCCTAGCTATTTTTACATTGTGATATATTCATTTTTTATCCGTTAAGTTCCATTTCTTAAACAAATTGGATTGCACCAACATTAATGCATCAGGGATCATGAGAACTTTATAGTTAAGGGCGCTTAGCGTAGAATAGTATTGTGATGAGTGACCTTTTGGGGAAATTTCAGTTCTTATTATGTTACCACTTGGTCTCATTCCTCATACTATTTGGATCAGTGGTATCACAGTGGTCTTCTCTTGTCTATTTTTTTGTGCATGTCCTAAACGAGGTCAGGGCACAAGGAGTTGGGACTTGAAATACTACAACTTTTACAAAATCATCCTCACTAATGTCGACAACCTCACATGGTGGAAAAAAATAAAAATGGAGTAGTAGATATTGTTAAACTATTTCTCGAGTAAACACTTGCATGACAGAGGAATGAGATGATGGACAGTTTCACCAATATCCTTCAGTGACTCCCAACAACAGTCGATAAACCTTCAACAAGCATAAATTATTAAATCTCAACACCTTTAAAGGTACAAGTTAACTTCAATATCCCCCTATTCGAAGGATAAATAGATGAGAAGCTTTAGATAAATGATTGAATCTACTAGAGGCCTATTATTTAATCCATAATTTTTTTGACAACGAGAAAATCACCTTCACACTCCTAAAATCCCTTCCCCATGTCAAATTTTAGTGGGAAGGTTACCGAGAGATACGCAATGAAGATGAGTCTGGGTATACAAGGAAGACCCCACTTGGGCCAATGTTTTATGCCCTCAAGGAGAAATTCTATCTTGTAGCATACTATGAAGACTAATACATGAGATGGACCACACTACAGTAGGAAAGGGACCAAGCAGTGTCATAGTTCACAAATATATTTTTCTACTTTGCGCACCAAGCTAGGTATCAAAGAATCTAAATTACATTTTATATTCAAGTATTATGGTTGTCTACACAAATACATCCATCTAGAAATGGGGTTCTTGGACATCTCCTTACTTAGCGCAACATATCGATATGTTGTAAAATTAGAGTAGAAATTTAAATAGAAAAAGTGAGACTTTTGATCTACAAATCCTTCACAACAAAAGTAGGTCAAGGGAATCCCAAATCAACAAACAAAGAATGGTAATGGAAATTCAAAGGAAGACACTTGGAAGTGGTGTAGGATCCATAAACTTTCCTCACACAATATTAATGAATGCCACTTAAAACAATATTTCTTGGCAAAGCTTAAAGAGTAACAAATAGACTCTAGCTTTGATTTTTTATTCTGATTAGGATAAAATAAAGTTTATCATTGATGCATAACCAAATGTTACCATAGAAACTATGAATATCCAACTAAAAAAATCAGAAGAGCCTAAGGGGAAGTGCCTCTTCCATTCATAGATGTGGGTGATGGGGACCCCGCTACATTTAATCATTGACAGTGGGAGCCAAAAGAAATTGATCTCATATGAGGTCATCAAGAGATTTTTTTTTCCAATAGTTCCACACCCCAAACCATACACCATTGGTTGATTGAGCCATGGAAGAGACATTTGTGTAAGCCAACAATGTCATTTTTCCTACAACATCAATCCCTTCACAAACAAGGTATTGTGTGATGTTGCCCCACTTGAAGTTTTTGATGTTCTTTTGGGACAACCGTATATGTGGAAATTTTATGTTGTTTATTACTCTCAATCCTCTAATTTCATTGTTACTCTAGGGGATTAACTCTAGAGGATACCAGAGGTAGTTCCAACTACTATGATTTAATTCATCTCAACAAAACAGTGCAAGAAGTAGGTCTCTTATACTTCCAAGTTTTTCATTTCCAAAATTCAGTATGAAAGTGAACCACAAGTCACTGCAACCACCACAACTTCAATACGTTCTCTTTCTATAGAACACAAATAGGTAGACAAGCTTGTATAAGGATCTAGAGATATATTCACATTACCTATAAAGGCACCCCTACATCCACTTACATTATATGAAATCCTTATATATGTTCATTGTGGCTAAAACAAAATTATTTACAACTCCATTAAGTCTTTTCAAACATGTTCATGGTTCTAGCCAACAATCCCCATGGATGTCACTTTTCACACTACATCTTCACCACCAAAGTCCTCCCCTTAAGTAGCCAAATTTGTTGAATGATTGAATTTAGGATTATGTGATCTATATCATGAATAGTAAGAAACATTTGGTAAAAATCACATCATTAGAGTTTTTTCAACATGTTTTAAACCGTCGAGTGTGGTTCATCATTAGAACAATATGAAGAACCATATCTTGGCATCAAGTTAAATCGATGAAGGGTACTCACCAATATAACATGCAAATTTATCGAGTGGTTAAAGCAGGGAAACTTCTTCTCTAAGGCAAGTAGTTCACCAGACACCAAGGCTAAGATGAAGAATCATATATTGGAATCAAATTAAATAGATGAAGGGTACTCACCAATATAACATGTAACTCTATGGAGTGGTTAAAGCAGGTCAACTTCTTCTCCAAGGAAATTGGTTCACCAGGGACCAAGTTGAGCATAAATTTTCTCATTTGATGAGGGAATTTTAGGAAATGGATACTATTGATTCCTAAGTGGGGAGCATTGATATCTGTGAATAATAATTACCGTAGTTAATAATTATCTGTATATCGGTGTTAGGCAATGGGTACCACTGATCCCTAAGGGGGGGAGGATTGATATCTATGGATAATAATTACGGTAGTTAATAATTATTTTTATATCAGTGTTAGTTTAAACTATGCTTGATGCATGATAATAAATAAAATAAATCATAATATGAAAGTGAGAATCTAATCACACGATAATTTCAATTTTTTCATCGTAATTATAATACTCACCCATGGTATTTACGCATGGATTTTGTAAACCATGGTATTTATCCATGATATTGTAATTTATTATAATTACCCATGATACTTTAATTTAGTTTCCCATAGTATTTACCCATAGATTTTGTAAACCATAGTATTTACTCATGATATTTGAAATGTAATGAGAGGCATGGCACTTAGTGAAAGATCTCAGTAAAAAATATAAATATAAGACTTTACCATGAAGTAAAGAAAGTATTTTATAGTCTTATGCTATATTTCACATTCAATAAAAATTCTTTTTGTGTTGTTCTATTCAAAAATATTTATCTTCGTCAATGTATCATATTCCTATCCATTTTTACAATGTGATATATTCTTTTTTATCCATTAATTTTCACTTTTTCAACAACTTAGATTACACCAACATTGATGCATAAGGGTTCATGAGAACTTTACAGTTAATCACGACTAGGCTAGAATAGTAATGTGAAGGGTGACGTGTTAAGAGATTTTTAGTTCTTATTATTTTGAAACTTGGTATCATTCCTCACGCTATCTGGATCACTAGACCGTCGATCAAGACGGTAACTCACATCTCAAGGCGAGCCAATCCTAAGCGATGTTACAACTTGCAGTGTCGTGAGAGTTTGAAATAACCACCAAACGAAAAACAAAGTATGTAGTTATATAGTGCAATATAAAATGGTATAAGACTATATGAAAACCCAAACATCAATGTTTTACACTAAACTTGACCATGTGTCAACTCAAACAAGGAATATTGCAAATAGTAGATAACCAAAATATTACCATCACCTAAGTATTGGAAGGTTATATATTGCATATATTAACATAAATAGAGTTAATATAATCCTGACATAAATACAGTGTGTAACTCATAGTAAAACAATAAATCAAAGAAGAACTTTAACAAGTAAATCTTAACATAGTAATTTTATAGATTATAAGTAAAGGTAAAATAAATAAATAATGTTGAGGTGTATTACAACATTTGTAACATACCCATGTATCAATTATATAAAAAAAATTCACATAGTGACGTAATTGTTGCACTAATTATGATATTAATGGAAGTAACTTTAATATGGTACTTACCTTACTATTACGCTTTTGCAATAAAATCTAGTACTTACCTTACTATTACGCTTTGGTGATTGCAATAATAAAATTAATGATATGCAAACATATTATGGCATATATATATATATATATATGAAACTCACATTACTAAGTTCAAATACCTCTACCGAGATATGTTGCCACCGGATGACAGGGTTGTTATGTTACATTTATGAATTTTTAAGTTAATGATCGGCGTTCTACCCCCCAGTTCCCGCGTGACTGTTGAGCCCCTCAGACTCTGAAACCCTCATTTATGCAATTACGTCGGGAGCAAGTTTGTCCTCCAACATGGTGGAAATGTTATGGTTCAGCGGTGGTTTAGTTATCTCTTGCGTAGCTCTGTTCTATTTTCTTGCAGGGTTCGACACCGGTTACAATGCTTGTTCCTTGCTTCTCAGGACATACCAAACTCTACTTGTTAACGTCGACATACAGGTGCGTTAGATATTAATCCTTCCTAATATATGCTTATTTTTCTTTTCTTTTAATTGCCAAAGCACCACATTAATTAGGGTTATTCCTCGGTGTTACATGTCAGAGTTGCATGATCTCACCCCTTCCACAAAAGCAGGAATTCCTTCTAATTCTTGCCTGTCTACGGGTGTGAACACTTGTTTTTTCTTGCCCTGTAAGATTTTGAGATACAAAGATCTAGATTTTCAAAACAATGAACAAACTTGCAAGAAAAGGAAGAAGCGAGCAAGAATAGAGAAAAGAATGAAATTGATTCTTCAATATTAGTTTTGGAATAAATACATAAAAGAAACTAAGTTAAGCTTAGTTGTACATGCAATAACTATAGATAGTTAAAGCTAACTGAAGCTAAGTGTGCTTTATGTTATGTTAATGTGCACATGTACCACATGCAAGCAATAAGTTAACTTAACTAAGTGCACATCACATGCAAGTAGTAAGTTAACTAAAGCTAATCTAGGTGCATGTACACCAACATAGCTAGTCTAGGTGCATGTACACCAACACTCCCCCTTAAGCATAACTTAGGTGAGTGTGATGCAAAATGAATGAGTCCCGGCAACACGGCCATTTTAGGTACCCATATAAAATGCATAAAAGGAGGAAAGAGGGAAAACCCAGTGGGAAGAAAACCCCCCTTCAAAATATAATGCAAAAGTAGAGAAAAGACAACTGCTAGGTAGTCGTGTCCTTCACCCCGAGACAATCTCGTAGGAATCGAAAATTTTGCTTAGTGAAAGTCTTGGTGAAGATATCAGCAGTCTGCTCGGAACTAGGACAATACTGAAGATTGATGATCCCATCATGAATGAGTTCTCTAATGAAGTGTATGTGGATCTTGATGTGTTTGGTCCACTGCCGCTGCACTGGATCTATGCAAAAATTTAGTGTACTTTGATTATCGCACCAGATGATAGTTGGATGATGGACACTGATCCCAAGCTCAGATAGGAAATGTTGTAGCCAAATTGCCTGAATAGTGGAATTGACTGCTCTTCTATACTCGGCCTATGTTGATGATAAGGCAATGGAAGATTGCTTCTTGCTTTACCAACAAATTGGGCCGGATGCCAAACTAAGTACATAATCAGAGGTGGACTTGCGCTCAATGGTGTCGCCAGCCCAGTCTGAATCTGTGAACCCAATGAGATTCAAAGAACAATTGGATGCATAGTGAATCCCATAGGTGATTGTCCCCTAAACATATCAAAGGATGCACTTTGCAGCGTTCCAATGTAACTCATGTGGCTCCTGCATGTATCTGGAAACTGCTCCGACAGCATAGGAGAGATCAGGATGGGAGTGAGTGAGATAAAGAAAACTTCCCACAAGCTGGCGGTACAATGTGCAATCAACCAATGGTGTGTCTTTGCCATTCTCAAGCTTTATCCCTGATAAGAAAGGTGTGGCTGCTGGTTTGCAGTCACTCATGTGAAATCGTGCCAAAATATCTCTAGCATACTTTGGTTGAGAAATGGTAATCCTAGAATCACTCTGATGGATCTCTAGTCCATGGAAGAAATTTAGCAAGCCCATGTCTATCATAGAAAACTGCTTATGCAATGCAGTTTTAATCTTAGTAATGACAGAAGCATAACTACTTGTTATCAAAAAATCATCTACGTAGAGTACTATGATCAACAAGGAGTCAATTTTCTTCAAAAAATAAATATTGGAATCAGATTTGCAGCGTACAAAATTTTGAGATAACAAATAAGAATCCATCTTTGCATACCATGCTCTAAGTGCCTGCTTGAGGCCATAGAGAGACTTCTTTGGTTTGCATACCAGAGATGAATTGTGCATGTATCCCAGTGGCTGCTCCATGTATATTTCCTCCTCGAGATCACCATGAAGAAAGGCATTCTTCACATCCATATGATGCACCTCCCATCCTCTTGCTGCTACAATGGAGAGAGTTAACCAAATGGAATCCATTTTTGCCACTGGAGGACAACTCTCATCATAGTCAACACCATGTACTTGTTGAAAACCTTTTGCTACCAATCGTGCCTTATATCGACTAACTTGGCCATTTGATGCTTTCTTGCTGCGGTAAACCCACTTTCACCTCACAAGTTTGCGATTGGAAGGTAGCGGAACCAAATCTCAAGTCTGGTTCTCAATGAGAGAGTTATATTCCTCATCCATTGCAGCTTCCCATTCAGGATGCCCACTTGCTTCTGCATAAGTTTTTGGATCAGATCCATGCATCATATAAGCATGCATGGGCATGGATGGCTCCATAGCTAAGAGTGCTTATGGATCTTCCTCAAACAGAGGGATAGAGGCAGGATCATCAATGATATCACTCATGTTGCGCCATTTTTGTGTTGAAGGTGGTCGAGAATCTTCCGAACTACATGCGGAAGTATGATCTCGATGTTCAACAACTTGTTGTCCAATAGGGGTCACAGGAAAAGAGTCATATTCATCAAAATTATGATCTGAAGTTTCATTTGCATACTCATTAATGAGTGGTGATGGAAACTTGGTAAAAAGTTCATCCGCTGATGCATGAAAAATATCTTCGTCAAACTTTACACTCCTTTCAATAAAGAGCTCTTCAGTGTGGATATCAAGCAATCTGTACCCTTTGACTTCATCATAATATCCAACAAACATGCATGCTTTACTTTGAGGCTTCAAAGCCTTTCTCTTCTCTGTAGGAATGCGGGCCCATGCTCAAGATCCAAAAATGCAGAAATGACTGACTTCATGTTGCATGCCAATTCAAGCCTCAAAAGGTGTTTTTCCAATAACAGATTTATGAGGAGATCTGTTGTGGATGTATGAGGCACAATTGATAGCTTCAGCCCACAATTTCGACAGAAGAGATCTTGCATGCAACATGCAATTAGCCATCTCTTTCAAAGATCGATTTTTCCTTTCAGCCATGCCATTTTGTTGTGGAGTGTAAGGAACTGTATGCTGCAACTGTATGCATGCTTCATTACAAAGATTCTTGATATCTTTGTTGACATATTTCGTCCCATTATCTGTGCGAAGTATCTTGATGCGTTTTCCAGACTGATTTTCCACATGCGCTTTGAAAATCTTTAGATGTTGAAAAACTTTAGACTTGAGTTTCAAGAAGTAAACCCAAGTGAATCTCGTGTAATCATCTATAAATGGCAACACATATCTTTCTTTTCTCATTGAAAGCACTGGAAATGGACCCATGAGATCACTGTGTACAAGTTCCAAAGGTGAAGAGGCTCTCCATGCATGCCCCTTCACGAATTTTCTTGTGGATGCTTTCCAAGAGCACATCCATTACAAACACCATTTGAAAATTCAATGGTTGGTAATCCTTTGACCATCCCTTGCTTGCTAAGTTGTTGCATATATCTGAAATTCAAGTGACCAAATCTCTCGTGCCAAATTCTACTTTCTTCATTTGCATTCGTAAGTAGCAAAATGGAATCTGATTGAGGAACAAAATCAAAAAATGTATACAGACGAGATTGATCATTTACCTTGCCAGATGCAATCTTCAATTTGGTTTGCATGTCATAAATGCTCACAGAATCCGGAGTAAATTCCACTTTCCTTCCGCTGCATGTGTGTGTTATCTGATACACTGAGAAAAGATTCACAGAAAGCCTTGGAATATGCAAGACATTCTCAAAACATCCATCTTCGAATTGCACTCTTCCTTGTCCAGTTGTTGCAACTGCAGAATTATCCCCCATGAGAATAGGAGGTCCTGAGTATGCATGTAGAGAATAAAGGGATTCCTTTGAAGAAGCCATATGATGTGAAGCTCCTGAATCGATAATCCATTCTTGTGGTGCAAAATGAAGAGCAATCAAAGCATGCCCATTACCTCTTGGATCTGGTGCTTTTTCTCCAGACTTCTTCTTTGCATTCTCAGGAATTTGGTCTCCAATATTGTGTTGCTGGAGTGTCCACGCCATAAGATCTATAGTCTTATTCATGCATGCAGATTTAGGATCAAAACCACGGTGGCAATAATTGCACATTGATTGCCCTTTCGTTCCTTTCCTTTCCTTTGAGCTGGATGATCCATCAAGGGGTTTGGGATTTCCTCCCTTTCTTGGATCAGGATCCTTCTTCACTTTTCCTATCTGATGGTCTTTGGAATTTGCCTTTCCTTTTGCATGCACAGTAAGTGCATGTGCTTTGGAATTTTTAAGTGTGCCCATTTTGATGAGCTTATCTTGCTCATGCATCAAAGACTGAATAAAAGAATCTGGTGAGGGAATCTTCCAAGTTGCACTAGTTTCAGATCTTACTGTGTGGAATGTAGAAATGAATACTGCATACTCTGGACCAAGTTTTGATAAAATGGAAAGAATCAACTGATTTTCTTGCTTGGATTTGTCAATCCCGCATCCTTTCAGCTGAAGAAAAAAGGCTTTATACCTTGTGAAAAAATCTTGAATGTTCTCAAAATTTCTCAGATCTAATGATTTTAACTCATTTTCGAGAATGTGACCTTGCATTTCATCCTGTTTTCCAAACAATCCTTCCAAAGTTTTCCATACTTCATTTGGAGTTGAACATGATTCAACATGAAATAGCAATTCTGGAGAGATAGATAAACATAGGATGCCGAAGGCCTCATCCATGCGATTGAAATATCTTGTTTTCTCCATTGCTGATGTTGGTTCAACTTCTGTTTCCATGGTTATTCGAAATAAGCCTCTACTTCTGAGATGAAGTATAATCTTTGGCTTCCATTCGAAGTAATTATATGGAGTAAGAATTGTTGATTGTGGAAACTCCAATTTAGACTCCATTCTTTTTTGTTGCTTCAATCTTCTAAACCTGCAAATAAAAATTGCTTGTACACTGATTACAAATCCCTGCGCTCTGATACCATGTAAGATTTTGAGATACAAAGATCTAGATTTGCAAAGCAATGAACAAACTTGCAAGAGAAGGAAGAAGCGAGCAAGAATAGAGAAAATAATGAAATTGATTCTTCAATATTAGTTTTGGAATAAATACATAAAAGCAACTAAGTTAAGCTTAGTTGTACATGCAATAACTATAGATGGTTAAAGCTAACTGAAGCTAAGTGTGATTTATGTTATGTTAATGTGCACATGTACCACATGCAAGAAGTAAGTTAACTTAACTAAGAAAGTGCACATCACATGCAAGTAGTAAGTTAACTAAAGCTAATCTAGGTGCATCTACACCAACACAGCTAGTCTAGGTGCATGTACACCAACATGCCCGAATGTGGGTTTTACTAGCTTTGGAATGTATTATGATTTGTAACTTTTACCGTCGATTTTACTAGTAGTCTTTGAGAACCAACGAGGCGGTTCGACCTCATGTTGAGGTTACTGATTATGGCATACTCTGATGGTATATTGAGTGCTAATGCCACATATTGATGTTTTCGAATATATATATATATATATATATATATATATATATATATATATATATATTGGATAGGTATATTTAAGCTCCGACAATTTTCTTGTTTTCTTTTAATTAAGGAACAGTTTAATAATAGAAATTTGAATTATTTCGTGTATTGGTGAAGTTGGGATTTTCGTTGTTATAGAAAATAATTTCATCATAGATAAATGGTATAGTTCAGTTGTCGATGTAGGCCACTTCTATGTCGTCCTGATATTTTCTAAATGTTATTAAACTATGGTTGTCTTCGAAAAGGTTGAGGGTTTGGGACTATTTCTCCATGGAAAGGCTTCCGCCCAACTATGGGAGAAACTAACCCAATCCCTTTGGTGTTTCAACCTTTCTTTTAACAAGTGCAAAGGCTAAAGTTTGTTCCTGAAAAATAAAAATCTCTAAAGAAAAGCGTAACGGATTCTTGTAAATTTGTTTCTGGAAATTTGTCTTAGTTTGTCCCAATTCTTTGCAATCTCATCACACCATTCTTGTATTATGGGTTCTAAACCTAGACTACCACACACACACCAAAAAATCGTTTATCTAATAAGTACTAATTCCACCAAAAATGGGTTGTAAAGATTACACCAAAAATGCAAGGTTTTATACTTCATTTTTCCATATTATGTTATAGTTCTCACTCTATGCAACTAAATTGTGATGTATGTACTTTTTCCTTTATTGGGTTCACAACACTAAACACACTTATATATATATATATATATATATATATATATATATATATATATATATATATGTATGTATATATATGTATGTATATATATGTATGTATATATATATATGTATGTATATATATATATATGTATATATATATATGTATATATATATATATATGTATATATATATATATATGTATATATATATATATATGTATATATATATATATATATATATATATATATATATATATATATATATATGTATATGTATATATATATATGTATATGTATATATATATATATGTATATATATATATATGTATATATATATATATGTATATATATATATATATGTATATATATATATATGTATATATATATTGTTTCGGTTAGCTATAATCTCTAGACAGCCTCATATCTGACTAGCATACAAATCTATTTAGGTTATAATCAAAATATCTAACAATAATTCACCTTGTAAATAAATTCTAATATACTATCGTATTTTACCTTAAAATTGGACATGGGGTTTCTTACAAACTTACAAAAAATGTAGATGGACTTCCCACCCTACTAGTCTAACTTCAGACAAAATGGTCAGAAAATTGCCTTCCAGACCACCTAATCCTGATCAGCTACATTCCAGGAAAAGTAGTTGCACTGGCTTACCAATTGGAAATCTCTGGTTCTCCATTTCCTCTTTATGGAAATCTATTCACCGTCCTTTTCCCTTTTCCAACCTCAGGTTCATTCAACCCACTCTTGGCCAATCCTCCAAGTTTTTCTTCTTGGTTGGAATGGAACAACTGCCAACAACTAGCTCTAACTAACTTAACCATTTTGTGTGTGGAACCGTTTCTTCCATCCATTTTTCCGTAATCTTATAACAAAATTAATCTTCCTACATAAGAAGGCATTTTATAGAAATCTCATGCAATAACCTTCAATCTTTTAATTTAATAAATATTATTTTGAATTCCTTTCTTTAGTAAAGTAAATAAAACAAAAATATTTACTTCAATTAAACAAAATGACTTAGAGTTTTTAACCCGTTAACTGGGGTGTTACATCTCCTCCCCCTCATTTGGATCACCGTCCCTGGTGTTCTCTTGCCTCTGGAACAGGCCTGGGTATGCTTCCCGCATTACCAGCTCGTCTTCCCATGTGGGTTCCTCCGAGCCGAAGTGTTGCCACTGCACTTTAATTTGGGGGATAAATCATTTCCACAACACTATTTCTCTCCCATCGAGAATATGCAAGGGTTCAACCATAAACAACCCGTTGGGTTCAACCTGCAACAAACAATAATCATTTCTATTCTTAACTCGAAGTTAAACATAATCATACTACGTTATTCCCTTGTTACCATGTCTTACGTACATTACATGTATGTTCTTCCATTATATTATGTGTCTTGGGTCATGTATATATTGTTTTAACAAAGAGACATGAAACACATTGTGTACACGTATATGGCCAAGGAGTGCTAGTAGATAAGCCACTAGGTTGGTCTGGGCGATAATCTAGAAAGGGCCATAGAATCTAAGGGCCAATTTAGAATGCCCATTCCACCTCAAGGTGCTTCTTTTGTGTTTCACCCAAACATACACGTGATCTCCAACCTGAAATTCCCTAAGAGATATTTGTTAATCAACATAATTATTTTGGCGATATTGAGCAGCTTTTAAAATAGCTCTCACCTTTTTCACTGTAGCTTCCATCTCCTTAAGCATATCAGGTTCTAACATCCATTTATCTTTCAGGATATTCCAATTAATTGGTATTTTTTATCTTCTCCCATACAGAACCTCAAATGGGCTCATCCTTAGTGAGGCATGATACCCATTTTTATAGGAAAATTCTACTAAATGTATATATTATTCCCACTTTGTAGGCTGCTACATTACATACATTCGAAGCATGTCTTATAATACCTGATTTACTCGTTTTGTCTGTCTATATGTATATGGATAGTAAGCTATGTAATTTTCACTTGAGTTCCTAAACCATTGAATAAGGCTTTCCAGAACGCGAAAATAAACTTTACATATCGATTAGAGATGACCATTTTGGGAATCCCATGAAGTATAAAAACTTCTTTCATGAAGATATCATCTATTTGTACCGCTTTATAAGTTGATTGCACTGGTATAAAGTGAGATTCTTTACTCAATTTATCTACTACCACCATTATAGAATCATTTTGTTTCTTTGATTTTGGCAGTCCAATAATGAAATCTAACGTTACAGTCTCCAATTTCCATTCATGGATAGGCAATGGGTGAAGTAGATCGGTTGTATGTTGATGCTCTACTTTCACTTGCTGACATTCAAGATATTGTGCCAAGTGTCGAGTTGTCTATGTCTTCATTCTAGACCAAAAATAGTCTATCCTTAGTGTAGTGATAAATTTCTGGTATCCTGGGTATGCAACATAAGGAGTTTTGTGGTATTCATCCAGGATAAATCTCTTAATAGCTTGTTGATTTGGGACATAAAAACGCCCCCGGTATATCAACATGTTGTCTTCGTTGAAACTATAGTCCATATTATTTTCAAAAATGCCTTCTAATTTTTCTTTTTGCCAGAGAAAATGATATTATGGATTCTTTAATGCATCTTCCTTAATTTGGTCAGAAAAAATAAAGTTTAAGTTGCTGAAAGAAATTTCATATACACAGCTCAATCTCCTGCTTAAAGCATCAGCCACCCGATTCTCTTTACCTTTCATATGCTTAATATCAAAGAAAAATTCTCTTAAGAACACATTCCACCATGCTTGTTGCACATTCAAATTCGGTTGGCTGAAAAAATTGGTCAAATTGCTGTGATCCGTCATTAGCGTGAATATGTTCCCTAAAAGATAATGTCGCCATAACCCTCAGGGCATGGATCACTGTGGTGATCTCCAAGTCATAAGCTGAATAATTTTGTTCATGGTCTTTCAGTTTTTGGGACTCGTATGCCACCACCTGGCCTTCCTACATTAGCACATCTCCCACCCCTACCTGACATGCATATGTACAGACCAGAAATTGTTTGTTTGGGTATGTTATTCCTAACATCGATGCAGTGGTTAGTAGTTCTGCAATAGTTCAAAACTCTGTTGACACTCAAGTCTCCATTTAAATAACTTCCCCTTACTTTTCAAAGACATCAGAGGGTATGCTACCTTATAAAAATTCTTTATAAAGTGGCGATAGTATCCTACTAACCCCAGAAAGGATCGAATTTCTGCCACATTCTGGGGATTGGGTAATTCCATGAATGTTTTAATCTTTTCAAGATCTAAAACTATCCCTTCATGTGTTATAACGTGTCCTAGGTATTGAATTTATTCCTTTTAGAGTTCACATTTGTTATACTTTTCACATAGTTGGTGTTCTTGCAGGGTTTGTAATACCACCCGCAAGTGTTCCTGATGCTCCCTCATGTACTTTGAATAAATAAAAATATCATCGATGAATATTAGTACAAACTTATCAAAATATGAATGAAATATTTTTTTCCTAAGGCCCATAAAGGTACTCAGTGCATTAGTCAACCGAAAGGGCAGAACCACAAATTCATAATGTCCATATCGAGTGTTAAACACAGGTTTTGGTATGTCTTCATCTTTAATTCTGATCTGGTGGTAACTGTATCTTAATTCAATCTTAGAAAATATTTTGGAACCTTTGAATTGATGAAATAGATCATTAATTCTAGGTAATGGGTATTTATTTTTTACTGTCAATTTTTTTAATCATCAATAATCTATGCCATCCTTATTCATAGCAAAACGTATTGGTTATCCCCATGGTGATACACTGGGGAAGATGTAATTCTTATCCAACAACTCTTGTAGCTAAATTTTCATCTCTATAATTTCAGGTGTACTCATCTAGCAAGGAACCCTAGACACATGCTCAGCTCCTAGAATTAGTTCAATAGTAAAATCCAAATCTCTTCTTGGTGGTAGTCTGGGTATTTCCTCCGGAAACACATCTGAAAACTCTGGAATTACTGGTATATGTTCTAATCCAGTTGCTTTTCTTCTGTAATATGTATATCCCACCTGAGTAGTGTAGATACAATAGCCTTTCTTCAAATAGTTTCTTAATTGAGAAGCAGTAATGGGCCTAAGTTGTACAAGTCTCTTAATTCCTTGAATCTCACATCTCGAACAAAATTCATTTTGGTAACTAGCTATCTTCTCTTTACAATTAACCACAGACCAATGGCTTTCCAACCAATCCATACCAAATAATACGTCATGAGACCCCAAAGGCAAAATATTTAAATTTATCCTCAAAGTTTTGTTTTCCACTTCAATTAAACAGTGGTCCACTTTAGCATTAACTCATATTTTAGCTCACATCGCTAGTTGGACTAACCAGGGTTGTTTAAACTTATCAGTTTGTAACTGACATAGTTCTACTATTCTAGGACTTAAATAAATTAAACTAGCATTGAGATCTATCAGTATAGAAACAACATGATTAAATATCTTACCTTCCATTTCAATCATGTTGGGTTGATAGTCTACTTGAAGATCTTCGAGTGCTGCATTAATTCTTGGCAAACTTCGAGCCACTTCATCCATTGTTGACGCTTCACGGATATTGGCTATGGGTTCTAGTCTTCCGCGATGGGCGGAATTCTTGATATAATGCAGTTTTCTGCAACCCAAACACTGTAGAGGTGGTTTATGGGTTAATTTTTTTTCAACCTTCTTAAATGGATCGACTGCTTTTATCTCGCTTTGGTAATAACTCCTTTGATTATTTTTCTCCATGAATTTTCCTTGTTGTACTTTGATAGTATTCCTCAAAACAACACTCATGTTACTTTTTCTCATTGGTGTATTCCTTTTCCCCTTCTTACCTGACCAACTCTTACAATTTTCCATTTTCTACACCTACTGATAGCAAAGTCATGCTTTCCTCACAACACCGTCCATGGTTTTTGGGTATTCGAATTCAATTCGTTCTCTCACGTGCCATGGTAAATTTCTAACAAACCTTTGTACATTTTCCTTCTCTTCGGATAAATAGCGTACATATCGTAGCAGAGACGTAAATTTCGGTAAATATTCATCAATAGATAATTGACCCAATCTTAGATCATTAAATTCCTTCGCCTTGTCCTCATAGAATTGTTTCGTTAGAAATTTATTTTTGAAATGTCTCTGAAAAAAATCCCAAGTGATTGTTTGTTCATCAATGCCATGTACTTCTTTGGCTTCCTCCCACCACAATCTATTCTTTCCTCGCAACAGGTAAATATCTAACCAGGTTTTTAAATTTTCGTCATACTCATAGATTTGAAAATATTTTGTGATATCCATCAACCAAGATTCTGCCATTTCCTCTGCTTCTCCATCGTAATTTAGGGGTTTAATATTTTGATGTTCTCCCTGCAATTCAGATTTCTGCCTCTTTGACTTCTGGTGTATCTCACTACTGGAAGTGATCCCCAAACAACTTCCTTTTCTCCTTCTAATTTTTAGCAAATTCTTGAGTTTGACTTAACTCTGGTATACTGTCTCCCTTCCTCCTATGAGATTTTTCCCAGTTCCCATTTTCTAAGCTGGGTTTGGAATTCTGGTGATTTTGTCTATCCGTAAGGATTTTCAAAATGCGTTCATGTTGACATACTAACCATTTATTTTTTTTCTGGAGAGCGGCCATTTCATCCCTGATATGATCTATAGTTTCCATCAAAGCTTCAGGCATACTCCACTTTCATTTTCCAACAATAACCACAGCTTCGAGTTAGTCCCGACCAAAGGAGCAGAACCTCCTTCCATCATATGACTGGCAGGATGAGTGAATTTTGGTCCTCCTCTCCTCATGTTTTTTTTCCTTTCTATCTATTTGTAATATTCCAAAATAGGAAAAGCGGCAATATAGCATATAAAAGTGGAAAAAAATAGTAAATATAAATACATCACATGTGAGCCAAGGATAGATCCATTCTATTAAGTGTATCAACAAAAAATGTATACAAAACCTTGGAGAACAAACCCCTCAAGCTAGGTAAGAGAAGCCTCTAACAACAAGAAGCACCCAAACATGAGATGCAACTGCTGCACAAAATGTATAAAGCCCATACAACACAGTTTTAATGAGTATGACTAGAGCTGAAAAATATAGATAAATAAATCTGATAATACAATGCTCATACAAGGCTGAAAATGGAGATCTATGCTCCCCAACACTTTTCCTAGACAACCCAGAAATGGTTTCTGGAAATACACAAAATATAAAATGGTGATCTAAAGCCCTAGGGCTAAAGAATCACTGCAGCTAAAGCACATAGAAAGAGGTGGTTGAAACTGATGAAACCTGAATGGCACCCATCCAATAGACTCTCCCAATGAAGGGATCATCCCTCCAATGAAGATCTAACCTCTCAAGTGGTGCACGGAACCATCCTTCGAATCTGCTCAATAAAATAATGCAGTTTGAGAGTGAAACTGTGTTGTAGGAGATGGTCGTGACTTGGCCTAGTTCTAAAATATGAAATGAAGCCCAAGGACCTTTATTACTAATCTCCCAATGGAAAGAATGCTTCCTCCACTGAAGACAAGCTAATAAATGGCCCTATCAAACCCTCCACTGCTGCACCCTACAACTCAGCACAACTCTAAATAGAAACTACGTTGTAGAAGAAAGTTGTAGCTTGGCCTGATACCGAAATGTGGAAATACTTCTCAAAGACATCCCTTGAGTGGGAACTCAAAGTCCCCCGAGGATGAGGGTGGGATTCCCACTCAGGAACACCCTTGTGCTAAACAGCACTGTAGTCTCCGCTAAACAATTGATGAGAGAAACAAGTCATAACAGACCATAATAAAAATAAGAATAATAAAATATGCTTTCCATGGCTGCCATCCCCTTCCTTAAATGCTTTGTGAGCCTTCTCACCTTGGGCCCTACTCATTAAAGCCATTACTTTCGTGCAAGAAATCTCCCTCCAAAATTGTATTGTCTCTCAATGAATGTCCACTCCCTCCATACCAACACTGTTGATTTGGTCAAAGTTGACCCATTCCACATGCTTCCTCCCCTATTAAGACATAAGGGCACTTTATCCAGCTACTTTGATATCCTCCATTCACAGTAGGAGTGATTTTATTCCTACTATGGAGATTTATGGGTGTCCCTACCCTCTTATTCTCCTATCTAAGAAGAAAAAACAAAAGTTAATATTCCAATTAGCTACATGCTTATTTTGGAATATTACAGTCCTCCCCTCCCAAATGTTGCTTGTCCTCAAGAAAGTGCAAGGATAGAACTAAAAATTCTCCCTTCCTCCTCCTATAGCATCCTCATATGATAAGCTCCTCCAATGAACAAGATGCTCTCTCATCAATCTGTCCCATAGTTGCTCCTCCCAAGTGTACAAATTAGCCTTTGGTGACAAATCCAAATGGCTATCATCATGAAGAATGGGAATATCCATGGAGGCAACTATATGTTATCTAGAGGCCTTCTTGAGGCATGGAATCTGAAAAATATTGGGAACCTTCATTCCCATGTGAAGCTCCAATCCCCAAGCTATCATCCACACAAAATGAGTCACCCTCCAAAGTGGTAACTCATGGAAAAACATCTCCCAATTTCTCATGAGATGCATCTCCCAAGTGCTCAAGTCACCCAAATGGCTCACCCCATAAGGAAACAAGAGGCCTATTGTAGCAATAATGTGTTGCCCAATGTTCTCCTTGAAGCATAAAGCATAAGAAATGTGGAGAATATCACTCCCAATGGGCATATCCAATCCATGTGTCATCCCTCCAATCATGCCCACAACAATGATAATAACACAATCAATATATGGGATCACAATCAAAGTCATATTGGTTTCCATGTGTAATACTGGAGAAGGACAATAGTCCCTCAAGTGAAACCAGTGCATTTTTACTCCTAACTACCTCAGAATATGATATGATGAGTGGTTTCCCAACCACTTGCTTGTTGCCCTAATCATCTCACATGCTTGGAGAAGGTATATGGTGTGTGGTGCAAATTGGGCACACCATGAATAAGATATCATCTCCCCAAAATCTCCTAGGGAGTGGCAATCACCATTACTTCTTATGGCCCCAAGTAGACCATGAAGTATATAAGAAAGAGTGCCTCCTATTGGTGCAATGACTTATACATGGATGGCAAGGAAGTACAAATACATAGTAAGTGAATCATGATGTACATAAACACAACCCTTACCATGTACCATGAACAAGCTGGTGGAGTGGCTCATAGATGGTGCTCCTCTCATTATCAATGATAAATGAAGTGGTTGTGATAACTCTACCAAAGAGTTGTGTCTCTCCTCAACCTTGAAACAATCCATGCATCTCCTCATATAATGGTGCATCTCCTCTTTGAATCCTTCCCAAATGAATCTCTCCATGATAGTACAATATGCTCCTATGAAATCAGTGTGGCTGGAGAGAAAATCCTCATGTGCTACATGTAGTAGCTTCTCCTTGAGCTTAGAGGCTCTAGTCAAGAAGATCCTTCTCTGAAAATAGATGACGCCATCTCTCACTGCATATCTCCCATTTGATAACTAACCATCAAGTATTCTACATGAAAATAGATCCTTGGAGTATCCCACCAACAGCTGGGATCTCCAATATGGAAATATACTCCATAATGACACCGATGTTGATCTACCATGTAAATCCCCTGTCATGTTGTTGCCCTCTTCTTTGACATCTCCCATGCCAAATTCATACACTGGGATACTGTTATCTTGCCTCTATTTCTCCTCCTGCAACTGCTCATGCTCTAGTGAAGGTTGAAATTTTTGGAGGCTAGCCTTCCATGGGAAGTTATACCCTATCAAAACAATTTTGTGTTTGGCCAATGTAAGCATGAGTGGCCAACAACCTCTACCATATGTGGAAGATCCCCCCCCTACGTGGAAGTATCTTTTTATTCTCCAAAGCGATGGAGTGGTCTCCTTGCACCATGATGGTGCCATCATCCATCCCTGAAACATCTTCTCTCAATGCAAGATGTTTTGTGAGAGTGGATAATACCGATATTGGGAGAATAGATCCCTCCTCCTTAAGTGTTGGAATATTTTCATTGATGGCAAAGGATATGGCAAAGGAATTGGCAAAGGCATGGGTAACAAAGAAGAACATCAAAGTTGCAGAAAACAACGATCAGCAGCAAAGAACAAAGGAAGAATGCATTTACAGAGATAAGCAGGGAATTGAAGCAGCGTTGTCCAGAGACAAAGGAAAATTGAGAAGAATGAGTGAAACTCTTATTCATTCGTATATGGTGATGAGGGATTGGTTCTAAACTCTCCATGACTTATATATTCAACAGAATATTTGAGTCTCTATGGACATTGGTGAAATCATGTGTTATTGATAGTTGGGATTATGCCCGTATAGACAGCTTGAATTGTGAAAAGCATGAGAGTGATGCTCAGACCATCTCGCTTCTGTGGAAGGAGGAGATTCGTGAAGTTGTATACGATATTAGGTTGCTAAGGTCACGGCACAGTGAAGTAAATCTGCATAATGGAGGGATTAATGGTGCTCTGGTTTTGTAAGTTGTTCGAGGAACCAATACGATCGACAGTGGAATTATACGCCTCTACCTCTGTGTAGGTATGGAAGGTCTACGAGTCTTGGCGTTGTCTGTGTAATAGAACCTGGAGCATGAATAAATCGATTATATAAAGAAAACACTGAAGCGGGGTTTTTAATCGTTTAAACAATAAGTTTGACGAAACCATGTGCTTAGACGGAACTGTGAACGAGAGGAACAGTGACAGCGGGTTGGAGCGAAACCGTGGGTTATTTCGCACCACCTTTTGTCGATACGTGGTATTTCGTGGATTGGCAGCGATTCCATACAGATGTTGACACGCGTCTCTGCAAAACCGCCAAGCGCACAATAATGATAGTCCTTCGCACATTAACAATTGACCCAGGACGGCCAGCAAAATTGCTTGTGCGTCATCGATCTGAAAGGGGGTCATCGGACGGACATTATTTGTCGAAGATGCGCGAAGGTTAAAAAAGGTGTGCGAAGATTAACACAGTACGACGTGCCATCGCGCGTTATTGCCCGTGCAAATTGCCCAAGTGAAATCCGTCGATCTTGGAGGCTCGCGATCCAACGGTGATTGGGCAATGGACCTGCACGAAGTTTAGTTTGGTATGGAGGGGCGCATATGTGGGCCAGGGGTCAAAGCTTTATTAATATTAAACTATTTGAAAGCATTGGATTTTTTTATATAAAGCTCGGATTAAAAGTTCATTGAATTTTTAATTAAAAATAATATTACGGGGGCACCAGCCAAAATTTTCTTCCGTACCACAAGAACCCCTGCAATGATGTAATGATGACATACGCAGTCGAATTTGATTGGTCTTCTGACTATAATTGCGGGCCCTGGGGGTCAAAGGTTAATTTGTTTGAAAGCATTGGATGTTTTATAAAGTCCGAAGGGTTAAAACTTTATAAATATATTTATTTATCAATTTCTTTAAATTGATAAATAAATTAAAAGAAATCATAGAGGTACGTAAGGGTAATACCGTCCAGGAATACCATTAGTTTGACCCATGGTTTTTAATAAGGACAAAAACTATATAAAGGAATGAGAATTATGAAGAAAGTGTGTGTGAAAGGGTTGATAAGAAAACGAATATCCTTTGGAGATATCTGTATGAATAAACCCCTGATATATCTGAATCGAGGGTGCATCTGTAAATATGATGATTAGATCGACTAACATGTGCATGCATAAGGGTGATGAATGAATGAAGCTCTTGAAGGAATGTCTGGATGGGCGAACTATGTTCTTAACTGAAAAATCTGAATGAACCTCTAGTCTTGAATGACAGATGAAGAAACAATGAAGAGCTAGCGCATGACTGCTGAAGAAAACATATGAATCCGGTGAGTCTGAGGGTTGAAGCCTTCATTTTGGAAGTAGAAATTTTCTTCTAGTAGAAACTGGTGTTACGTTCAGGGGGTTGAAGCTCCCTTCCAGGAAAGGCTGGTAAACGAGAGAAGGTTGTAGCCTTCTTCAGGTGGGTGCCTGCGTGCTGGTATGAGTCTGCACCAGCATATATTGTAAAAGGTTTTCTCTATAATAAAATATTGAAGAGTGAGATTGCAGCAGTGGTGGTTTTGTCCCGAATTGGGTTTCCACCTTAAATCCTGGTTTCCATATGTGTTGTTCATGGTTAATGGTTTGTTCTGTTATTTCTGTTCATGCTTAATGCTTATCTGATGCAATTCTCTAAGTAAAGACATAATAAGATATCTGGACATACATGTTGAATGCAGTACTGTAACATATGTTTTTTTTTTAAGAGAAAGGAAAGAAAAATTGTTCAGCCTTAAATACTGATTCACCCCCCCTCTCAGTATTTTTCCCAACAATTGGTATCAAAGCAGGTCCTTCTGATAAAGCTTAGCCGCTAGAAGGAAGATCATTCAAGATGAGCGATCAAGATGGAACAACATCTATCAGGCCTCCACTCTTCAATGGAAAACAAGGATGAGATCCTATCTTCAGTCTTTGGGAGCAGATGTATGGGCTATTGTTGAAGGAGGATATCAATATCCAGCCTCAGTACCAACAGATCCAACGAAAAGAAAGAATTATGAAACAAATGCAAAGGCAGTCAATGCTCTATTAGGAAGTCTAACTGAATCAGAATTTGTCAAAGTCATGCAGCTGAATACAGCAAAGGCAATATGGGACAAAATCATTCTAAGCTATGAAGGTGATGCAAAGGTAAAAAGTGCTAAACTTCAAACTCTCAGAATCCAATATGAGAATCTTAAAATGCTTAATGAAGAAAGCATTGAAAATTTCTTTCTACGTCTTGATGATATTGCAAATCGCATGAGAAATCTGGGAGAAACAATTACCGAATCCACTTTGGTTGAGAAAATTTTAAGATCTCTAATAGCAAAATTTGAGTCAAAAGTTTCAGCTCTTGAAGAAAAGCAGGATCTTCAAAATCTTACTGTGGTACAACTTCATGGCATACTAACTACATATGAAATGAGAAGAGGAGGACCATCTGAAGTCAAAGAAACAGGCTTTAGAACTTCTACAAAAGGAAAGGAAGTACAAATAACAGAAGGATCAGGATATATCTCAGAAGAAGATGAGATAAACTTCATAAAGAAACTTCAACTTGGCACAGGACGATTCAGAGGTAAGCTTCCTTTCAAATGTTTTGATTGTGGAAGAGTTGGTCATTATGCTACCAATTGTCCTTATAAAGAAACACATAAAAAGGGGAAGGAAGTAGCAAGAAGGAATAAGAATCATCTTAGCTCTAAAAAGAGTTACTATACTCATGAAGATAGTGATGGGTTATCTGATAGTGAGGAAGAATGTGAACAAGATTTGAAGCTTCTCATGGCATTTGAAAAAGGATCTAGAGAAGAAGAGGATACTTTTGTGGACGCTCTAGAAGACAGTGATTTTCTTAATGAAAACAATAAACTCAAAATTTTCTTAGAAGAGAGCAAAATAATCATAGAAACTCTGAAAAATCAGCTTGAAGATAAAGAGAAACACAATGAGAAATTAGAATGTGAAGTAGTAGATCTAACAAAAGAACTTGGGAAAGTAAATACTCTGAATCTTAGATTTGCTAAAGGGTCTGAAACCTTAGATGAGATTATCAAGGTACAACGTTCTCCTCTCATAAAGACAGGTCTTGGATATATTGGAGAATCTTCTCAGGCATCAGCACCAAATTATCTAAAAGAAGTTACAGTTGGTTTACAACATGCTGCCACTCAGCAAGGGAACAAAGAATCTTTACAGGTAAAGCATGATCATTTCAATTCAAGAAACACTAACAGGAATGTCTTTCAAATAAACACCAATCAACAGATAAATTCATATAGAAGATCTTATGATCGCAGAAATTTCTTCTTCAATGGACAATGTTTCTCATGTCACAATTTTGGTCATAAAGCTATTCAATGCATAGCATATAAAACTATTATGACAAGAGAAGCAAGAGAGAAAAGGACTAATATTGAAGCAAAGAAGAATACTTATAACAACTTTTCTCCTCTTCAAAATGAAGTTGAATGCACTTATTGCAATAACTTTGGCCATGAAGAATCTGAATGCAGGAGCAAAGTTCAGCCAAAAGAACATGTTCCTTCGAGATCCAAAGTATGAAAAAAGAAAGAGTTACAGGTTGAAAATTGTGGCATAGCGTTATTTGCAGAAGATGAAGAGAACCAATGGTACATTGATAGTGGATGCTCAAGACACATGACAGGTGATAAATACAAACTTCTTGCATATAGTGCTCTAGAAAAGGAGAAGAATGTTACATTTGGAAATGATACTCCTGCGGTAATTAAAGGAAAAGGGTCTGTCTTCCTAAAGGATAAGGTGAAAGCTAATGAAGTCATGTATGTGGATGGATTAAAGCATAACTTGTTAAGTGTAAGTCAAATGTGTGATCAAGGAACCGAAGCTGTCTTTAGTTCAAAAGAATGTGTGGTACGTGGTCTTGATACAGGTAAAGCAATTATAAAAGGAAAAAGAACTCCAAACAACCTGTATATATTGAAGAACCCCAAAGAACAATGTTATTTGAGTAAATCTTCAGAAAATTGGCTATGGAATAGAAGGTTGGGGCATCTGAGCTTCTCTCAAATCAACAAATCAAGTAGACTTAAAGTTGTTCGTGATCTTCCCAATATTACTCTACCTAAAAATATCATATGCAAATATTGCCAATTCGGTAAGCAAACCAGGGTACAATTTAATGCCAAGGAAGGATCATCAAGTAAGCCTCTTGAACTCATTCATACTGACATATGTGGACCTATGAGGAAAAATTCACCCCGTGGTGAAGAATACTATATCTTATTCATTGATGATTTCTCTAGAATGTGTTGGATTGGGCTGCTTAAACATAAAGATGAAGCATTTGAGAAATTTCAGATTTTCAAAGCACTAGTGGAGAATGAATTAGAATTAAAAATCAAGTGTCTTATATCTGATCGAGGAGGAGAATATACATCCAAAGAATTTCTTGAATTCTGTGAACAACACAGCATAAAAAGACAGTTCTCTGTAGCTGGCACTCCACAACAGAATGGTGTTGCAGAGAGAATGAACAAAACAATTCAACAAATGGCTAGAGCTATGCTTGATGATTCCGGAACACCTGACACATTTTGGGGAGAAGCAGCACATACAGCAGCAAAAATTCTCAACAAAGCACATGTTTGTGTAAATAGTGATAAATCTCCATATGAACTCTGGTATGGTAATCCTCCCACTATAAAGAATTTTAGAATTTTTGGGAGCAAATGCTTTATCAAAAATAATGATGAAAAACTTGGCAAGTTTGAACCAGAGCTGATGAGGGAATATTTCTTGGTTACTCCTCTAGGAGTAAGGCATATAAATGTTACAATAAAATACTTCGAAAGATTGTTGAATGTATTGATGTTGTTATTGATGAGTCTACTGCAGCCCCAAAAGAAGAAAAGCAAACAACAGATGAAGATGATGAGGACACATATCCTTCTACATCAAACAGTAATGATACAAATAGTACACCCAGTGAAGAACCTGAAGAAGAGCTGTCTGAAAAGGCTCCATCTAGATATGTTCAAAAGAATCATCCAAAATCTCAAATTTTTGGAGAAAAGGAATCAGGTGTACAAACAAGAAGGACTCTTGTGGGATCTTCTAGCAATCTGGCATTTCTGTCCATGGTTGAACCTCACAGTGTTAGTCAAGCTAGCAAAGATGAATGTTGGATTCAAGCCATGAATGAAGAGCTTGATCAAATTGAGAAGAATCACACTTGGGAGTTAGTACCAAGGCCTCATGACAAAAATGTCATTGGAACTAAATGGATATTCAAAAACAAGTTAAATGAGAATGGGGATGTTATAAGAAATAAAGCTAGACTTGTGTGCAAAGGGTATGCTCAACAAAAAGGTATAGACTTTGAAGAAACCTTTGCTCCTGTAGCCAGACTTGAAGCCATAAGAATGTTTCTTGCGTTTTCAAGCTTACAACAAATCAAAGTTTATCAAATGGATGTTAAATCTGCTTTTCTCAATGGTGATCTAGAAGAAGTTTATATAGAACAACCAGAAGGATTCATTTTGGGAAATGATGAAAAACTTGTTTGTAGACTTAAAAAGGCTCTATATGGTCTCAAACAAGCTCCAAGGGCATGGTACTATTGTCTTGACAAATATCTTCATCAACAAGGATTTTCAAAGGGGTCTGCTGATAGCAACTTATACACAAAAACTGAAAATGACAAATTATTGATTGTGGTTGTATATGTTGATGATATCATTTTTGGAAGTAATGGAGAGTCTATGAGTCAAAAATTTGCTTCTGATATGCAGCAAGAATTTGAAATGTAATTACTTTGGGAACTAACATTCTTTCTTGGCTTGCAAGTGCAACAAGCAACAGATGGCATATTCTTATCACAAGCTAAATACCTTAAGCAAATCCTGAAGAAGTATGGCATGGAAGATTGTAAACCTGTAAGTACACCAATGATAACCGGATGTAATCTCAGCTCTAATGATGATTCCCCCACCGTGAATCAACCAGAATACGGATCTATGATAGGAAGTCTTCTTTATCTCACTGGGACAAGACCAGACATCATGCATGCAGTTGGGATTGTTGGATGATTCCAAGCTAATCCAAAAGAGTCTCATCTTCAGGCTGTGAAAAGAATATTCAAATATCTACAAGGAACTCAAGACTTTGGACTATGGTATCCAAAGAAGGTTGATCTTACTCTTCATGCATACACTGATGCAGATTGGGCTGGAAGTGTTGATGATCGGAAAAGCACTAGTGGTGGTGCATTCTTTATGGGACCCCGGTTAGTATCTTGGTTTAGCAAGAAGCAGAGATCCATTGCCTTATCTACAGCAGAAGCAGAATATGTGGCTGCAACATCATGTTGCACTCAACTTCTCTGGATGATGCAAACCCTACAAGACTTTCAAATCAAATTTTCACCTCCTATCTCCATTATGTGTGATAATACAAGTGCCAACAGTATCTCAAAGAATCCTGTTATGCATTCCAAGACCAAGCACATTCCCATCAAGTATCACTTCTTACGAGAACAAGTGCTTGAGCAAAAGGTGAAATTAGAATATGTTTCCTCCAAAGAACAAGTTGCTGATATATTTACCAAACCTCTACCCAGGGAAGCATTCGAATATCTCAGAAAGAAACTGGGAGTAGTCTCTGCCATGCAGAGGATCTGGTCTACTTAATTACAGATGACTAAATTGGTTGTGAGAAGCTATTGGGCATCTCTGAATTCACAGGCTCAGGGGGAGCATTGGTCATGTGAAAAGGATGAATTGTTGGTCATATTATGTTTGAAGATGCAGCATGATCTCAGGGGGAGCATGGGACTGTCGGTTTAACGGTTCTTGATCAAAATCTTTGCCATTGATGTCAAAGGGGGAGGAAACGCAACAAAGGGTGTCTATCAGGTCATCAAAGGAAGAGTATTGCCATCAATGCCAAAGGGGGAGATTGTTGGAATATTGTCATTGATGGCAAAGGATATGGCAAAGGAATTGGCAAAGGCATGGGCAACAAAGAAGAATAGAAAAGTTGCAGAAAACAACGATCAGCAGCAAAGAACAAAGGAAGAATGCATTTACAGAGATAAGCAGGGAATTGAAGCAGCATTTTCCAGAGACAGAGGAAAATTGAGAAGAATGAGTGAAACTCTTATTCATTCGTATATGGTGATGAGGGATTGGTTCTAAACTCCCCATGACTTATATATTCAGCAGAATATTTGAGTATCTATGGACATTGGTGAAATCATGTGTTATTGACAGTTGGGATTATGCCCGTATAGACAGCTTGAATTGTGAAAAGCATGAGAGTGATGCTCAGACCATCTCGCTTCTGTGGAAGGAGGAGATTCGTGAAGTTGTATACGATATCAGGTTGCTAAGGTCACGGCACAGTGAAGTAAATCTGCATAATGGAGGGATTAATGGTGCTCTGGTTCTGTAAGTTGTTCGAGGAACCAATACGATTGACAGTGGAATTATACGCCTCTGCCTCTGTGTAGGTATGGAAGGTCTACGAGTCTCGGCATTGTCTGTGTAATAGAACCTGGAGCATGAATAAATCGATTATATAAAGAAAACACTGAAGCGGGGTTTTTAATCGTTTAAACAATAAGTTTGATGGAACCATGTGCTTAGACGGAACCGTGACCGAGAGGAACAGTGACGGCGGGTTGGAGCAAAACCGTGGGTTATTTCGCACCACCTTTCGTCAATACGTGGTATTTCGTGGATTGGCAACGATTCCATAGAGATGTTGACACGCGTCTCTACAAAACCGCCAAGCGCACGATAATGATATTCCTTCGCACATTAACAATCGACCCATGACGGCCAGTGAAATTGCTTGTGCGTCGTCGATCTGAAAGGTGGTCATCGGACGGTCATTATTTGTGGAAGATGCGCGAAGGTTAAAAAAGGTGTGCGAAGATTAACACAGTACGACATGCCATCGTGCGTTATTTCCCGTGCAAATTTCCCAAGAGAAATCCGTCGATCTTGGAGGCTTGCGATCCAACGGTGATCGGGCAATGGACCTGCACGAAGTTTAGTTTGGTACGAAGGGGCGCATATGTGGGCCAGGGGTCAAATTTTTATTAATATTAAACTATTCAAAAGCATTGGATTTTTTTATATAAAGCCCAGATTAAAAGTTCATTGAATTTTTAATTAAAAATAATATTACGGGGGCACCAGCCAAAATTTTCTTCCGTACCACAAGAACCCCCGCAATGACGTAATGATGACATACGCAGCGGAATTTGATTGGTCTTCTGACTATAATTGTGGGCCCTGGGGGTCAAAGGTTAATTTGTTTGAAAGCATTGGATGTTTTATAAAGTCCGAAGGCTTAAAACTTTATAAATATATTTATTTATCAATTTCTTTAAATTGATAAATAAATTAAAAGAAATCATAGAGGTACGTAAGGGTAATACCGTCCAGGAATACCATTAGTTTGACCCATGGTTTTTAATAAGGACGAAAACTATATAAAGGAATGAGAATTATGAAGAAAGTGTGTGTGAAAGGGTTGATAAGAAAACGAATATCCTTTGGAGATATCTGTATGAATAAACCCCTGATATATCTGAATCGGTGGTGCACCTGTAAATATGATGATTAGATCGACTAACATGTGCATGCATAAGGGTGATGAATGAATGAAGCTCTTGAAGGAATGTCTGGATGGGCGAACTCTGTTCTTAACTGAAAAATCTGAATGAACCTCTGGTCTTGAACGACGGACAAAGAAACAATGAAGAGCTAGCGCATGACTGCTGAAGAAAACATATGAATCCGGTGAGTCTGAGGGTTGAAGCCTTCATTTTGGAAGTAGAAGTTTTCTGCCAGTAGAAACTGGTGTTACGTTCAGGGGGTTGAAGCTCTCTTCCAGGAAAGGCTGGTAAACGAGAGAAGGTTGTAGCCTTCTGCAGGTGGGTGCCTGCGTGCTGGTATGAGTCTGCACCAGCATATATTTTTAAAAGGTTTTCTCTATAATAAAATATTGAAGAGTGAGATTGCAGCAGTGGTGGTTTTCTCCCGAATTGGGTTTCCACCTTAAATCCTAGTGTCCATATGTGTTGTTCATGGTTAATGGTTTGTTTTGTTATTTATGTTCATGCTTAATGCTTCTCTGATGCAATTCTCTAAGTAAAGACATAATAAGATATCTGGACATACATGTTGAATGCAGTACTGTAACATATGTTTTTTTTTAAAGAGAAAGGAAAGAAAAAAATTTCAGCCTTAAATACTGATTCACCCCCCCTCTCAGTATTTTTCCCAACATTAAGCCTACCCAAGGCTCTCTGTGTTGTACCAAGTCCTGCCAAAGTCCTCACCCTAGCCAAATCTATGAATTATGTGCCATGTTTTGAGAACTATTTGATCAACTCCCAATTAGGGGGTCCCTCTCATGGAATGCCTCCATGTAATGAAACATCAAGGCCTAGAGCAGGTTGTATATGTGAGTAGGTTGATTTGTCTCTGCCTTCACAATGAAAATCATCCTCCTGCTTTTGTGCATACTCCTGAAATGGTTAGGGGTGTGTGCTCCTAATCACCTGATGCTGGCCATCCTTCCTACCTTCTCCTTTCATCTGCGAGGTCTCACAATCTATCAATGCTGGCACATGTTGCTCCTATATTGTGCCCTGGTCTCCACATATTGGATCCTTTGGAACTCCTTGCAAAGATACAAGGGCTCCTCTGATTGGAGCAATTGCTCCATCTCCATCTCCAAGTGGTAATAGATATCCCCCTGGTGTGATAGCGTTGTTACCTCTTGCCTACTCTTCCCCTTCATCATTATTGGAGGATACCTCATCTTCATTAAGAGGCCCTTTGTCTTGATCCTCTTTTGAAAAAGAGATCTCGGTGTCTTCCTTTTGAGAAGAGATCTCTTCCTGAAGTGTGGATCTTGCCTTTAGAAAGGTATTCTGCAAGTTTCTAACCCCCTCAATAGCATTCTGGAATGGATTTGGGTTTATGGATCCTTCCAACTCATGCAAAGGTTTTTATTATTTGGGCTTGGCTAGCTCAACCAAGGATGTTTCAGAATTTTTTAGATCAAACCTTTTCACTAACCTCCTAGTGAACCCTACATAAGTAGCTACATTTTCATGACTCAATGAAGAAGAACTATAAATCCACCAATCATGAGCCTTACCTTTAAGATGAAATGCTGCTACTTTAATGGATTCCTCTTCTAAAACTTGGTGCTGCTGAAAATAGGTGTCTATCTCCTTCACCCAAGCCTTAGTTGTGCATAGGTAACCCATGAAAAGTAGGCAGAAATAATCTACCCAAAGCATGTTGCTTGCACCTTTTACTTCTATTTTGATTGCTAGGCTTTCTATTCTCCTTGATTTGGAAAAACCTTTGGAATTTTAGATGCTCCTTGAACCTCTAAGATTGAGATTCATATTCTTGCATATAGTCACCAAGAGTCTCCTCCTTTTGTGCATCTCCTTCCTTCATCTCTCTTGCTATGAATGTACGCATGGTATAGCATTGTGGATCTGATTGTGTGGTTGAATTCTCACACCCATAATATGATAACTAGAGCTTTATTCATGTGCAAACCTTTTAGAGGAATATTTATGTCTTTCCCTCCTCATTTCCTTGATTTCTTTATCAATATCATGCATAGTTTGGAGAAGAAGTTTTGAAAACTCCTTTGCCTTCATTTCTCTTGGTATTGGATTTTTGCCTTGGTCTCTTCTGTAAACCTTCTCCTTTCTATGAGAAGCTTCTTCTTCTTCTTATAACTTAAATGTAATGTCTCACAGGCTGAGCCAAGATTATGCTCTGATACCACTTTAATATTCCAATATAGCACATAAAAGTGGAAAAAAGAAGTAAATATCAATACATCACATGTGAGCCAAGGATATATCCATTGTATTAAGTGTATAAAAAAAAAATGTATACGAAAACTTGGAGAACAAACCCCTCAAGCTAGGCAAGAGAAGCCTCTAACAACAAGAAGCACCCAAACATGAGATGCAGCTGCTACACAAAATGTCTAAAGCCCATACAGCGCAGTTTTAATGAGTATGACTGCAGTTGAAAAATATAGATAAATGGATCTAATAATACAATGTTCATACAAGGTTGAAAATGGAGATCGATTATGCCCAACACTTTTCCTAGACAACCCAGAAAGGGTTTATGGAAATACACAAAATATAAAATGGTGATCTAAAGCCCTAGGGCTGAAGAATCACTGCAACTAAAGCACATAGAAGGAGGTGGCTAAAACTGATGTAAAATGAATGGCACTCCTCTAATAGACTCTCACAATGAAGGGATGATCCCTCCAATGAAGATATAACCTCTCAAGCGATGCACTGTGCCCTCCTTTGAATCTTCTCAATAAAATAATGCAGTTTTAGAGTGAAATTGCGTTGTAGGAGATGATGGTGACTTGGCCTGGTGCCAAAATATGAAATTAAGCCCAAGGACCTTCCTTATTGATCTCCCAATGGAAATAATGCTTCCTCCACTAAATACAAGCTCATAAATGGCCCTATCAAACCCTCCACTTTTGCACCCTACAACTTCGCACAAATCTAAACAGAAATTGCGTTGTAGAAGAAATGTGTAGCTTGGCCTAATGCCAGAATGTGGAAATAATTCTCAATTACCTCTCCGAAGTGGGCACTCGAAGTCCCCCAAGGATGAGGGTGGGATTCCCGCTCGAGAACACCCTTGTGCTAAACAGCACTGCAGTCTCCACTAAACAGCTAAAGAGATCAACAAGTCATAATAGACCATAATCAAAATAATAATCATAAACATGCTTTCCATGGCTACCATCTCCTTCCTTATATTCTTTGTGAGTATTATCACCTTGGGACCCACTCATTCAAGCCACTACTTCCATGCAAGGAATGTCCCTCCAAAACTACATTGTTTCTCAATGAATGTCCCCTCCCTCCATAACAGTGTTGTTTATTTGGTCAAAGTTGACCCAATCCACATGCTTCCTCCCCTATTCACACATAAGGGTGCTTTATCCAGCTACTTTGATATCCTCCATTCAAATTAGGAGTGATTTTATTCCTACCAAGGAGATTTATGGGTCTCCCTACCCTCTTATTATCCTATCTAAGAAGAAAAACAAAAGTTAATATTCCAATTAGCTACATGCTAATTTTGGAATATTACACTATTCCTGTCACACCACAACAAACATCTTCCCATCATACCAGCAATGTAGGAACCTGGCTTTGATACCACCTGTAACATACCCATGTATCAACTTAAAAAAAAAAAAAAAATCCACGAACCATCACCCATCAGTGACGTAATTGTTTCACTAATTATGATATTAAGGCAGTAACTTTAATCTGGTACTTACCTTAATATTACGCTTGGTGATTGCAATAAAATCTGGTACTTACCTTACTATTACGGTTTGGTGATTGAAATAATAAAATTAATGATATGCAAACATATTATGGCATATATTTATGAAACTCACATAACTAATTTCAAATACCTTAATCGAGATATGTTGCCACCGGATGACAAGATTGTTATGCTGCATTTATGAATACTTAGGTTATTGATCGGGGTTTGACCCCCAGTTCCTGCATGACTGCTGAGCTTGAGTGATTTTCTCCATGTGCCATTCACATCCCAAGACAGGATTATCTCGATGCATCTTGATCGACGATGGGTAAGAGCCTTGGGATCAATCAGAGATCCATGACCAGTAGGATTGGGCAACAATCAGATAGTCTCGAAGTGTGGGAGGGCATTAGAGTTGATTAAACTTTCCCCTCATACTATAAAACCCTCATTTTTGCAATTACGGCAGGAGTGAGTTTGCCTTGCAGCATAGTGTAAATGCTCTAGTTTAGCGGTGGTTTGGTTATATCTTCCGCAACTCCGTTCTATGATGCTTACAAGGTTTGACGCTAGTTACAGTGCTTTTTCCTCACTTCTCAAGCGATACCAAACTCTACTTGTTAACATCGGTATACAGGTGCATTAGATATTAATCATTCATAATATATTCTTATTTTTTGGTTCTTTTACTTGCAAAAGCACCAGATTAATTAGGGTTATTCCTTGGTGTTACTGGTCAGAGTTACACGACCTCAACCCTTCCACGGTAGCAGGAATTCCTCCTAAGTGTTGACTGTCTACAGGTGTGAACACATGTTCTTTCTTTCCTGAATGTGGGTTTTACTAGCTTTGGAATGTAATATGATTTGTAACTTTTACTGTCTATTTCACTGGTAGCCTTTGAGAACCGACAATGTGGTTTGGCCTCTTGTTGAGGTTCTTGATTATGGAATACTCTGATGGTATTTTGAGCACACATCACAACAAATTTATGTTTTGGAACTGTTATATATATTGGACACGTATATTTTAGCTCCAACAACTTGTTTTCTTTTAATTGAGGAACAGTTTAATAACCGCAATTTGAATTATTTTGTGTATTGGTGAAGTTGGGGTTTTGATTGTTACAGCAACTAATTTCACGACAGATAAATGGTATAGTTTGGTTGTCAATGCAAGCCACTTGTATGTCGTCCTGATATTTGATAAATGTTATTAAACTATGGTTGTCTTCGAAAAGGTTGAGGCCCTTGTGATTGTTTCTCCAAGGCAAGGCTTTCGCCCAGCTCTAGGAGAAACTAACACAATCCCTATGGAATTTCAACCCTTCTTTTAACAAGTGCAAAGGCTAAAGTTTTTTCCTAGAAAACCAAAAACTCTAAAGTTATTTTCAGTAGTTTTCATAACAGATTCATGTAAATTTGTCTTAGTTCGTCCCAATTCTTGGCAATCTCACCACAAAATTCTTGTATTATGTGTTATGGTCCTAGTCTGTCACACACAAGCACAAAAAAATCATTTATCTAATAATTACTAAAAATGGGTTATAAATATTACACAACAAATGCAAGGTTTTATACTTCGTTTTTCCAGATTACGTAGTAGTTCTCACTCTGTGCAACTAAACTGTGGAATCCGATGTATGTACTTTTGCCTTTATTGGTTTCACAACCCTAAACACAACTTATTAGTGGCATTATATTTATATATATATATATATATATATATATATATATATATATATATATATATATATATATATATATATATATATATATATACTTCTATTGTTTCAGTTAGCTACAATCTCCATACAGTCTCATTTTTTACTAGCATACAAATCTTCAATAAGTAGAATTAAAATTGTAGATCACACAGTATCTATTTGGGTTATAATCAAAAGATCTAACAACAATTTATCTTGTAAATAAATTCTACAATACTCTCATATTTTACGTTAAAATTGGACATGGGGTTTCTTACAAACTTACAGAAAATTTAGATGGACCTCCCAACCTATGAGTCCAGCTTCATATTTGCACTCCCCCTATAACAACTGAATTTGGAATTTACTAGTTGTTAACGAGTAATCTGACATTTTAGTTATTACTTCTTTTTAAAAGAAACTAAGACAATTATTATTCTGGAAAATTTAATTATTTTGTTATTTAGAAATAAAATTGGTTATGGAAGTGGTTCCATAAAAATTAAAAAGGCTAATGGTAAAAGTATTCCAAGAACGGAAGGTTGGTTGGACAGTTTGAACAGTTACCTATTACTTTGAGGATAAGAGGCATATCCCAGTGAGGAATAGGGGTTATGTTCAGAGACAGAGGAGGAGAGTGGAAAATTTTCCTAAGCTGGAAGAGACCAATGGAAAACTCTCAGCATTCCTGAAATTTTCTGGTAATGGCTGGACTTGGGGTCCTGAGGTCACATTAGAAAAATACTGTCAACCTATACCTTTCAGTGGTGGAGCACGGGGGAAAGAGCAGGACGTAATTGCCTCCCTTAAAGTTTGGGTGGATATCAATAGCAAACTGCATATCCAGATAAGTGTCTGAGTATTCAGAAAACTTAAAGAAAACAGGAACCAAAAATTATTAAATATGTTTACAGGAAAAAGTACTACTTCAGAAGTAAGTACAATAAATTGTTTTAAAGTGCATATGTTGAAGAATATTGACTTCTATGTACTTCCTTGAATAAAACAAGATATTTACAGATCCAGTGAACTATATGTGAAATTAGTTACTGTATTTCTGAATTTAGTTACAACAAGTTATCTATAGATTCAGAGAATTACATGAGAAAAAAGAGTTACTGTATTTCTGAATTTAGTTACTGTAAATTATGTGTAAAAGAAAATATAGTAAACTAGGTTTAATAGAGTACAAGGGCCACTATAAATATTAATATAGTAGTGTTATTTTAGTTTTAAAAAGAAAATAAAGAATGCTTGAAGAGCTAAAGCCGGGAAGACCAAAATCTGAACAAAACTAAAACTACTTGGAGCGAACTGTTGGTTTTGGACTCGAGGAAGAATCCTCAGAATCCAGAACACATCGTTCCTACTGCAATGACTATACACGGACAAAGCAATGAGTGGTCCGGTCACCAAACTAAAAAATATATGAAAACCCTGTAACGATATTTCTTTCTTAAACAATATAACCTTGCAGAAATAAAGTACTACATATCCAAAAAAGAACAATTGTATTTCTAGTAAACAATTATTGTGCAAACAGATCTTATTTCACCATAGATTATTTCTATAAATATGCATCAAATAATTTGGTATCTACTTGAACCGGCCGGAAGCTCGGTGAAATACTGTAAACATGTATATATAAGGAAAATCATGAGATTGTTGTACAAAAATCTAACATTAATTAGTTGAGAATTATACACCATGATAACACGGGAAAACTAGTAAAATGAAATAGAGAATAGTTATATAATATTCTAAGGTTTTATACCAAAAATGTCCATATAAGAGAACTAGAATATTTCAACTGAAACCCAAGAAAATGGTTCGAGAGAACCCTTTAGAATTAGAACCAAAGTTCGAGTTAGAATTACATCTGGGTATAAATATAAAATTACAAGGAAAACACCAGATCTCGTTTCTTCGAGTTAACTGAAAAACCACCAGAATTGTGGAGCGGATTCTGGAACACGAGTTTAATTAATTGTAACTAACTAGATTTTTCGGCGAAGTTTTGGCCCAAAAAATTAGATGAATGTGTACCTGAAGGAGACGAAGCAGAGCTGTTACCGAACACTGCAACTGAACGAATGAAAAACCCAAATTCATGAAGATGAGGGGGTACCTGCGTTTCCAAGAGAAGGGAACCATAAGCAGGGGAAAAAGAGGAAAGAAACAAAACCAGAAATCAAACTTAAGAAAAAGCAAGACAGGAAAAGAAGAACGAAATTACATTTACCTGGTGCAAACGGAAGATTCCATCGAATGCTTCCGACCTCGAATTGTGGGAAACCAACATCAATGGTGAGGTTTAGCATCCTTAAATCATAATTTTTCGAACGGTTACAAAAGATTGTCGAATAACACAGTGATTGAAGAGGAGAAAATTGAGATGGGTTTTAACAAGGCTTATACCTGCGTGGAGAACTAGAAAGATCCAGAAGAACCCAACGAAGCTCTACGTCTAGAGAAACTTGCACAGTTTTTTGTGTTGGCACAAATAGATAACTTCATAACCAAGCATGAATACCACATAGAGGGTATTCTTCCCAAACTCCATTGAAACCAATGGCATCGGGATTAAGCTTCCAAACACGAGACCTTGACAAGGGTGAGATGGACTTGAAAGGAAAAACCATGGATGATAACAACTATGATAAGAAAGGAGACGAAGAAGTCTGATTTTCGACTCTTGAGGTTGCAGAGCAGGATGCCATGTGACCAAAGGGAATAATGAAAGAAGCGGTTAGGGTTATGGGTATACCTAGACCCTTTCTCGCCAAAATTATCGACATTTGATCATAAAGGGATCGGATGGTGAGAAAAATGGCAAGTGGCGATTGATAATTACAACACGGATCACATAAGGAAAAATCTAAACTCTGATTCCGAAAAACATAATTTCCAGTACTTAACCACTTCTGGATAGTACACAAAGTTAAATACGATAATAAATATCCATGTGATAATAGTTGTGGGACTAATGCCAACGTTAAGGAAATCTAACTATATACCAGCACCATCATACTTATATATTCGAGAATCATGTGTTCTAAACATTATATTTAAAATTCGTAAGGTATAAAACTTAAAAGCTCAAGCCAAATCACATAGTTGGGTATCATAAAATTATTCTGGTATAGAATTTACAAAAGTGAAACAACACATCACCTAAGGTGTAAACATAAACACGGTAATCAAAGAATCAAACCATAAGTCCAGATTAGTACCAAAGTAAAACATTTGGTAATGGATTAGATGTTTATGCTACATTGTTTTTAATGTAAGACAAATTTTTTTTTTTTAAATTATGTGTTGTATGGTATGAGTGTTACAAGTGGTATCAAAGCAGTGTTCGTATGCTGGGACCCTATGGGTCATCTAACGATTTAAGTTTTGTGTATACTAATGCACATAATAGAAGCATAACAGGAGAAGTTATGAGAAGGGGGTCAACGCAACAACCACCCCAGAACATCGGGGAACCCCAAACACGACTAGAAATGAATCATGAGATGTGGATTCAGTTGAGTGTGGATCAGCACCAGCAAACGAGTAGACTGATGGAGGAACAGCAGTACCAAACTAGCATTTTTTTAAGTATAGTGCAAAAGCTACAAGAAGAAATGGTGCGGGTTCGAAGTGATAATGAGCGCTTGATGCAAGAACAAGAAATAATACTCAAGAGCCTTTTAGATAAGCAGAATCAGGGAATGGAACAACCTAGTCCTGATAGAGACATGCAGGAAGGTAACGAGCGACAAGCAAGGGATCACACCACTGACAGAGTGGAAAGAATCCCTTCACAGCAAAGAAACAAAAAAAAAAACTATAATGAAGCAGAGTCTGGCAATGTGTCATATCATCAAGAGGTTAAGAAGCAAAAAGTGGAGCTTCGGGGTGAGTTTTCAAAAAATAAAACCACCTAAATTTGATGGAGAAGCTAAGGAACTGGCAGAGGCTTGGTTGATAAATATGATTAAATATTTTCAAGTGTACGAGTACAGCAGCAACCTAAAAGCTAGATTGGCCATATATCAGTTGAGACAAAAAGCCACCCTTGGGTGGGAGGAGGTAAAGAATGTTTGTAGTATTGAAGACCAAGTTGTTACCTGGGAATCATTCCAGCAATACTTTAAAGATAATTATTTAACAGAACATTTTTATGATGAGAAATCTAAAGAATTTCATGACTTGAATCTGGGGCAAATGACCATGGACAAGTATATTACCAAGTTCACCTCTCTGTTAAGATATGTTCCATACCTCAGAGATGAAAAGGCTAAGGTTCAAATATTTCTTAGCAGTCTGGCAGCTCATATGAAGGAACGAATTGAGTTCATAAATCCTAGAACCATGGATGAAGCCATTCATAAGGCATGAATGTGCTATCAGAAATCCAAGGCAAAAGGGGAAGTGGGAAAAAGTTGGCAGCCAAAAAAAGGACAAAAAAGCAGCTCAAACTTCAAGGGTGCCAAAAATAATAATTTTAAGAATTCTGCATGAAGTTTTGTAAGCAAGCAGTTTGGTAGAAATCATCAAAGAACCCAATGGCTGGTTGATGAGAGGCCTACAGAGGCTTCTAGCAAACCTGAGCAAGGACAAGTGTCCAACCCACCTCTGCAGTGTTGGGGGTGTGGTGATGCACACTATTATAAAAATTTCCCACAACGAGGGAGAATTGAAGCAGTTGCAAACTTGCAAGAGGCTTCTACAGTAGGTGATGTGGCTCTAAACATACCGCGTATCACTGCAGCATTAGAGGATCAACAGGCAAATTATCAGCCAACAATGATAGAGTTGGAAGGTAAGTTACTGTCTCAATATGTTTCTATTTTGGTATACCCAGGTGCAATTTTAAGTTATGCTAATCCCAAAATAGTGGAAGTATGTAAATAAAAAGGGAAAAAAATCAAAAGTCCTTGGTTGGTTCAACTAGCCAAAGGAGCAAAAAGAAAAGTAACTGCCAAAATTCCAAACTGCACATTGGGAATTGTAGACCAACAGTTAAACGTGGACCTGAACATATTTCCATTAGGGTCCTATGATGTTTTAATGGGTATGGATTGGTTGGAAAACATTAGACCTTGGTGGACTGTAATGAAAATATTATTTATTATAGAATGCAAGATGGTACACGCAAAGAGATCCGGGGAATCAAGAAACTGCTACAGCTACGTCTTATTACAGCATCTGAAATGTATAAGTGTATGAGGAAGGGATGTCAGATTTATGCTATCCAAGTGGGATATGCCAATTCCAAGGAGAAGTCTCCTATGATGGAGAACATACCAGTGGTGTAAGATTTCATGGAATTTTTTCCGGAAGATATACCCGGATTACCACCAAGAAGAAATATTGATTTTACCATTGAATTAATGCCAGGAGCATCACCTGTGTCAAGGGATCCTTACAGAATGAGTGTTCCAGAATTAACTGAATTAAAAATGCAGTTACAAGAACTGTTGGACAAAGGATATATTCTTCCAAGTGTGACCCCTTGGGGAGCACCAGTGCTCTTCGTTAAGAAGAAGGACGGAACCATGCGAATGTGCATGGACTATAGACATCTCAAAAAGTTAATAGTCAAAAATAAATATCCTTTACCAAGGATTGATGATCTGTTCGATCAGGTGAAGGGGACCACAATGTTCTCAAAAATAGATTTAATATTTGGATATCACCAGATCCAAATCAAGGATGAAGACATTTACAAGGTTGCTTTCCGTACCAGATACGGGCATTATGATTTTTTGGTGTTACCCTTTGGGTTAACAAATGCACCAGCGACATTTATGAGGTTAATGCATGGTATAGTCCATCCTTTCCTGGATAACTTTTTACTCATATTCATTAATGATATTTTAATTTATTCTAAGAACCAGGAAGAACATAGGGAACATCTAAGGATTGTGCTGGAAATGTTAAGAAAACACCAGTTGTATTCTAAGTTCAGCAAATGTGATTTCTTGAAAACATAAATCCAGTACTTAGGCCATGTTATTTCAGCAGAAGGGATTGTTATTGATCCAGAGAAAATCAAGACAATCATGGAATGGCGGGTACCCCAGAATGTGGTGGATATCCGATCCTTTATGAGATTAGCTGGGTACTATCGAAGATTCATTGAAGGATTTTCTAGAATTTCTTTTCCAATTACCTCCTTGCAGAGAAAAGGAAAAGTCTTTAAGTGGATTGTTGAGTGCCAGAATAGTTTTGAGAGGTTGAAGAAGCTATTGACCACTGCACCAGTGCTAAGGGTAGCTGACCCCAACAAATAATTTGAAGTTTGTACAGATGCTTGTAAAGAGGGAGTTGGGGCAGTTTTATATCAGGAAGGGGAGGTAGTGTCCTATGAGTCAAGAAAGTTAAAAGAGCATGAGAAAAGACATTCAGCCTATGATCTGGAGTTAACAACAGTAGTGCATCCACTCCGTGTATGGAGACACTACCTGCTAGGAAAGAAGTTTTTACTAAAAACTGATCATAGTAGCCTAACCAGTTACTTAAAACAAGATGATTTAAACTCATGACATGCAAGATGGAATGCCTTCCTGAGTTTGATATGGACATTCAACACGTGAAGGGTAAGGAAAATCGAGTGGCGAATGCCTTAAGTAGGAATTTGCATTGAGTTTATGAGCTTAACTATAATCATCTTGAATGCAAATTCTTGGATCAAGTGAAAGAGGAAGCACAGAAAGATCCTGAATATCAATTCCTATGGCAGCAAATGGAAAAGGCCAGAAGGAAGGAAACACTTCTGATTATGGAATTAGTAAAGAACAAATGCTAACCTTTAGAGGAAAGATTTATATACAAAACTGTGTGGATCTAAAGGAGCTAATCATGAATGAATATCATCGAAGTAATTATGAAAGACACCCAGGATACCATAAAATGTTAACTGCTATTACAAAAATATATTTCTAGCCTAGTATGCATAGAAGCATTACTGAATACTTAAACAAATGTTTGGAGTGTCAACAAGTCAAGGTGGAGCATCGACATTCTGCAGGATTGTTGCAGCCCATACCGATACCTAAATGAAAGTGGGAGGTCATATCCCTAGACTTCATTACTGGTTTACCGCTATCAAAAAGGCACAATGACTCCATCATGGTGGTGATCGATAGATTGAGTAAGTCTGCAAATTTTATACCTGTACAGTCTACTTACAAGACTGTATAGATAGCAGATATTTTCATGAGAGAAATATTCAGACTACATGGCATTCCAAAGACTGTTATTTAGGAAAGAGATGTTAAATTTACTTTAGAATTCTAGAAAACTTTGTTTATAGGTCTGGGGACCCAAATAAAATTTATCACTTCTTATCATCCCCAGACGGATGGTCAAACAGAACGGGTAAACCAAGTTTTGGAAGACATGTTGTGCATGTACGTGATGCAACAGCCAACCAAGTGGGAAGGTTACTTACACCTAGTTGAATTTTCTTATAACAATGGTTACCAGGAATCTCTTAAGATGAGTCCTTTCGAAGCTCTATATGGGCAGAAATGCCGCACTCCCATTAATTGGAGCAACCCCGAAACTAAGTTAATGCTTGGGCTAGAAATGCTGGCTGAAATGGAATCGAAGGTAAAGAAGATCAGGAAAAACTTGAAAGTTGCAAAAGATCGGTAGAAGATATATGCAGATAAAAAGAGGACTTATCAAGAATTCGAAGTGGGTGATCATGTGCATGTGAGGATCAAACCGAAGAAGAGTAAATTGAGGTGAGCCTCTTGTGCCAAATTAGCCCCCAGGTTCTATGGACCCTTCCAAATTTTGGAAAGGGTAGGACCTATGGCCTATCAGCTGGCTTTACCTAGCCACATTGGGGTACACAATGTGTTTCATATGTCCCTGTTAAAGTGATATGTGCATGATCCGAAGCACATAATTCATTGGCAGAATATTCAGGTAGGAAATAATTAGAAAATCCTAACTTGAAGTATGATTTTTTTATGAGAATTTGACAGAAAACTTTGTTGTTTGCAAGTAGAGCCGGATGGCGAGTTTCTGGTCAAGCCTCAACACATACTTGATAGGAGATAAATTATACTCTGGAAGCGAGTCATCACCCAGGTTAAAGTGCAGTGGAAGCACTTTAGCCCAGATGAGGCTACTTGGGAAGACGAGGGATTTGTGCGCAAGACTTACCCAGAGATATTTTCTAAGCTGGAGTGAAACACCGAGGACAGTGTTACTTCCAGGGGGGAAGTTGTAACAACTCAATTTGACATTTACTAGTTGTTAACTAGTGATCTGAAATTTTAGTTATTATTTCTTTTTAAAAGAAACTGAGACAATTATCATTCTGGAAAAATTAATTATTTTGTTATTTAGAAATAAAATTGGTTATGGAAGTTTTTCCATAAAAATTAAAAAGGCTGATGGTAAAAGTATTCCAAGAAATAAAGTTGGTTGGACAGTTTGAATAGTTACCTGTTCCTCTGAGGATAAGAGGCATATCCCAGTGAGGAATAGGGGTTTTGTTCAGAGACAGAGGAGGAGAGTGGAAAAGTTTCCTGAGCTGGTAGAGACCAGTGGAAAACTCTCAGCATTCTTGAAATTTTCTAGTAATGGCTGGACTTAGGGTCCTCAGGTCACATCAAAAAATTATTGTCAACCTTCACCTTTCAGTGGTGGAGCACGGGGGAAAGAGCAGGATGTAATTTCCTCTCCTAAAGGTTGGGTGGACATCAGCAGCGAATTGCATATCCTGATAAGTAACTGAGTATTCAGAAAACTTAAAGAAAACAGGAACCGAAAATTATTAAATATGTTTACAGGAAAAAGTACCACTTCAGAAGTAAGTACAGTAAATTGTTTTAAAGTGCATATGTCGAAGAAGATTGAGTTATGTGTACTTCCTTGACTAAAACAATATATTTACAGATTTAGTGAATTATATGTGAAAGTAGTTACTATATTTCTGAATTTAGTTACAACAGGTTATCTACAGTTTCAGAGAATTACATGAGAAAAATAGTTACTGTATTTCTGAATTTAGTTACTGTAAATTATGTGTAAAAGAAAATATAGTAAACTGGGTTGAAAAGAGTACAGGGGCCACTGTAAATATTAATATAGTAGTGTTATTTTAGTTTTAAAAAGAAAATAAAGAATGCTTGAACAGCTCAAGCCAGGAAGACCAAAATCTGAATGAAACTAAAACTACTTGGAGCGAACTATTGGTTCTGGACTCGAGGAAGAGTCCTCAGAATCCAGAACACTTCGTTCCTCCTGCAATGACTATATGTGGACAAAGTAATGTGTGGTCCGATAACCAAACTAAACAATAGATTAAAACCCTGTAATGATATTTCTTTCTTAAACAGTATAACCTTGCAAAAATAAAGTACTACATATCCGGAAAATAACGACAGTATTTCTAGTAAATAATTGTTGTGCAAACAGATCCTATTTCACCATAGATTATTTCTACAAATATGCATCAAATAATTTGGTATCTACTTGAATCTATCGAAAGCTCGGTGAAACACTGTAAACATGTATATATAAGGAAAATCATGAGATTACTGTACAAAACTCTAATAGTAATTAGTTGAGAATTATACACCATGATAACACGGGAAAACTAGTAAAACGAAATAGAGAATAGTTACATAATATTATGAGGTTTTATACCAAAAATTTCCATATAAGTAAACTGGAATATTTCAACTGAAGCCCAAGAAAATGGTTTGAGAGAACCCATTATAATTATAACCAAAGTTAGATTTAGAATTACATCTGGGTATAAATATAAAACTACAAGGAAAATACCAGATCTCGTTTCTTCGAGTTAACTGAAAAACCACCAGAATTGTGGAGCAGATTCTGGAACACAAGTTTAATTAACTGTAGCTAAACCAGATTTTTCGGCGAAGTTTTGGCCTGAAAATTTGATGAATGTGTACCTGAAGGAGACGGAGTGGAGCTATTACCAAACACTGCAACTAAACGAACGGAAAACCCAAATTCACGAAGGTGAGGGGGTACCTGCGTTTCCAAGAGAAGGGAACCTTAAGCATGGGAAAAAGAGGAAAGAAAAAAAATCAGAAATCGAACTTAAGTGAAAACAAGACAAGAAAAGAAGAACGAAAGTACATTTACCTAGTGCAAACAGAAGATTCCATTGAACGCTATCGACCTCAAACTGTGGGAAACCGACATCAAAGGTGAGGGTTAGCATCCTTAAATCATAATTTGCCGAACAGTTACAAAATATTGTCGAATAACACAGTGATTGAAGAGGAGAAAACTGAGAAGGGTTTTAACGAGGGTTATACCTGCGTGGAGAACTAGAAAGAGCCAGAAGAACCCAACGAAGCTCTGTGTTTGGAGAAAATTGCACAGTCTTCCGTGCTGGCACAAATAAATAAACTTCGTAACCAAGCATGAATATTGTGTAGAGGGTATTCTTCCCAAACTCCGTTGAAACCAATGGCATCGATATTAAGCTTCCAAACACGAGACCTCGACAAGGGTGAGATGGACCTGAAAGGAAAAACCATGGATGATAACTGCTATGATGGGAAAGGAGGCGACGAAGCTAATTTTCGACCCTTGAGGTTGCAGAGTAGGACGCCATGCGGCTAGAGGGCATAATGGAAGAAGCAGTTAGGGTTCTGTGTATACCTAGACCCTTTCCTGCCAAAATTATCCATCGTCGATCATAAAGGGATCGGACAGTGAGAAAAATGGCAAGTGGCGATTGATAATTACAACACGGATCACATAAGGAAAAATATGAACTCTGATTCCGAAAAACTTAATTGTTAGTGCTTAACCACGTTTGGATAGTACACAAAGTTAAATACGATAATAAATATCCATGTGATAACAGCTGTGGGACTAATGCCAAGGTTAAGGCAATCTGACTATATACCAGTGCCATCATACTTATATATTCGAGAAACATGTGTTCTAAACATTATATTTAAAATGCGTAAGGTATAAAAGTTAAAAGCTCGGGCCAAATAACATAGTTGGGTATCATAAAATCATTATGGTATATAATTTACAAACAGTGAAACAACACATCACCCAAGGTGTAAAATCAAACCATAAGTCGAGATTAGTACCAAACTAAAACATTTGGTAATGGATTAGATTTTTATGCTACAAAAAAATTTGTATTGTATGGTATGAGTGTTACACCCTCGAACCAATTAGACCACCTGATCTTCATTAGCTACAGTCTAGGCAAAGTAGTTCCAGCTTGAAATCTTTGGTTCTCCATTTCCTCTTTCTAGAAATATGTTCACCATCCTTTTCCCTTTTCCTCAGTTCATGCAACCCCCTCTTGGCCAATCCTCCAAGTTTTTCTTCATGTTGGAATGGAACGGCTGCCAACACCTAGCCCTAACTGAATTAACCGTTTTGTGTGTGGAATCGTTTCTTCCATCCATTTTTCTGTAAGCTTATAACAAAATTAATCCCCCTACTTAGGAAAACATTTTACAAAAATCTCATGCAATAACCTTCAACTTTTTAATTTAATAAATCTTATTTTGAATTCCTTTCTTGAGTAGAGTAAATAAATCAAAAATATTTACTTCAGTAAAACAAACTGACTTAGAGTTTTTAATTTAATAAATCTTATTGTGAATTCCTTTCTTTAGTAAAATAAATAAATAAAAAATATTTACTTTAGTAAAACAAAATGGCTTAGAGTTTTTAACCTGGGTTAACTGGAGTGTTACAACATATCTACAAGGAGCCTCCTAGAGGGATCAAAACTCATTATATATAAAACTCTTTTTAGAATGCAAAACTTGAAAAATGATTTATACTTCAAGAGATTTAATCCCTTTTAGTGCTTGACAATTCAGTGATTTAGACTAATCTCTAGTGGTTTTTTTTGTCTCTCTATATATAGATAATGTGTCATTTTTCATTAGTTAATATTACAAATTGAATGAATTACAAGTTTCTCTCTTATTAAGAAGTAACTAAATTACTTTGCATTTAATTACTTTTTCCTTTTAAGTATTGAAATATTTTACTAAAATTATATGTGTGTATGTGTTAATATAGATATTCAAACAATTGGTTTTATATTAAAATATTTATAAAAAGAATAGAAATTTTATATATTTTTTAATTATTTTATTTCTATAAAGTTATATAAAATTATGTTATTTAACATACACATAGAAATATTTATTTATAACTCTAAAATTCAAACTCAAATATTTTTACCACGTTATTTTAGATAGTAATATTAACAACAAATCAAGTAAGTACAATAAGAATGAGATTATTGATGTTTTATAATGTTTTTAATTAAAACTACCCAAATATATATAATCATTTGAATTTTTATTATAATTCACATTTTTTTATTCAAAGTATATTTTTTAAAAACATGTGTCAACTTAAAATTAAGCACAAACAAAATTACACATCAGCATCACTATCACAAATTAAACACAAACAAAATTACACATCACTATCACAGTAACCTGCAAAATAAACATATAAGCTCCATAAAATTCTTTATTAAATACCAACGTCCATTTAATAACCAATAGAATCTACCCATAATGCTAATAGGAAGCCACCTCAATTTCCCCTTCAACTAATCATCCCCCAAAATATATATCATAAATTTAATTCGAATCAGAACCTCATAATGTTGTTATTTATTTGCCCTTTTGACCAAATTATGAGACATATTAACCCAAAATAATAATAAAAATGCCACGCCAGCCAACCAACCAATTACCATTAACACCCCACGATTTCAGAAATAAATTAACCAACCCATCCTAAAAGGAAATAGAATAATAAATTTTAATTTAAACCACATACCAGCAGAATACTCCGGTGAACTTTATGAAAAGAACCCATCTCGGCTAAGATCACAATGAAGCCTTTCGACTTCCCATAGCCTCTGTTGAACATACATGCATACATTACTGAGTTGGTGTAATATCCTTCCCTCATTTACTTATGACGATCAGCCTATGAACAGTGCCGAGCATGAAAATGGCGAGGATGGAAACCTCGGGAAGGTATGTTCTGAATGAAGCCTGTCTATGTTAATAACACTCTGCATGGACTGGTTGGTATCCTTAATGGTAGTTTCAGGCTGCATATGAATAATCGACTTGGCACTTTTTTCTCCATCTTTTGGGCAAATTGGTGGTCAGCTGGGTGTAATCTGGGGTATTGACTTAGTGGGCTAGGAGGAAGGTGCCTTTCTACCATTTTGCATCATTCTACAGTGTCGGGTTCTGACATGTGCCTTTCTGACATGGGTTCTGGTTAGTTAGGCTTATGATATGAACAAATATTTTAAATTTTTGGAGGTGTTAATTGTGCTTACCCTGTGTTGGCTCTCTCTGATATCAGAGTCCCAAACAGTGTCTCGAGGTTAAATCACGCTGATGGGTGTTGTAGTGGAGATCTCTCTCATTTTAGTCTTCTTCCTTTTTTGTGATTCTCATCCTCTATTCGATTGTGGGCACACACAGACGACCTTCCCAAAGGCACCCACATGTCGAATGAACATTCTATCATTGAGAATTTAAGCTCTGGGAGGGATTCCGACTCCTCAGACACTTTGGATCAGTCAAAAATATGTTTTCTATGGCACAAATGGTTGGACTCTTTTATCATATCTAGACCTTGCAAGGATTTTGAGTTTCAGTGCTACAATCGTTGGTGGAGGTGTGTTGGGTGTTGTTGTTGCTACCATCTCTAGTGCATCTCCTTCCACTCTACCCAAACTGTGTCATTCCCTGTATTTTCTGGTGGACTTTTCCATCCACCACCTTTTTTACGGTGCCTCCACCTCATGATGTTTTGATGCCTCGACTAAATTTTTTAATTCACCTAACTCTTCCTTCACATTGGAATTTTCAGCAACTTTCGTGTGTTGTCATCCTATCACCCTCCGAGTTTTCCGGTGGCCATTTCCATTCACCACCTTTCGTCTGAAACCTCCTCCTCACTTGGATTTGGGGCTTCATGATCGTTTGATCTCACCTAACTCCACCTTCTCCTTAGTATCCATAGCTTCTTTACTTCGTGTGTTGACTTCCTGACATCCTCATTATTACTCTGCCGCACCCTGAGCAACTTCCTGCACTCCAACTTGAATTTCTTGAGGCTTACTCTCACTGGGTTTATATTTTATTCCTATTCATCACTTTCCATAGTCGTCACCCATTTTGGGTATTTGTTCCTTACCTATATTTTTCTCCCGCCTTCCTTAATTTTTCATATTGAACTTTGTCAGGCTTGAAATCTTGGGTGGTTGACACATTAATGTGGCCGCCTATCATGGTCTGAACTCCCTTGGGATTGTTCCAGAATGGATCGCCGCTCTGACATCTTCGACACTAACACGTCGCCCCTTGAAGCATATATACAAGTCACGCTTGAGGCAGAGGTGGCCTACAACACATGGTAGGCTAATCATCGACCACCTTCACATTCGATTGTGGGACCCCCAACGTGGATGCATCTTTTGGTCCCTCTTTCTTTGCGGGTTGTCTCACAAGAGAAAAATGCTAGCTCACAATTTCCACCTGACACTGGTAAGGTTCTTGGTAACAGATTACAAATAACAAACAAAATTCTTCAGTCGGCTCCTAAGATCAAACTACTAAGCTTTGGGTATGATTTTCTCTAGGTCGTGTGACTAGTTTACAGCATAGGGCGCTCATGGGCAGGTGGGTATTTGCTGAAATGCCAGAAAAGGACATGTAGGGTTGGGTTAAGAGACTTTAGGGACCTTTGGTTGGCTACCCTCCCAAAGTCAACAAGTTAATGAATTCTTGATTCTCTATCCACTTCCTCCACTTGGATGATGTTGCTGACATTCTTCGCAGGACTTGGGTCTGAGGTAAAATCTTCTTGCAATTACATGAATGGTATGTCGGGTTTAATCCTATCATTCAAACTCCCCCAAAAAACTTTTTCTGGGTTAAACTCCCTAGCCTCAGGCTTTGGAATATTGGACGAAGCCAACTCTGAATGCAATTGGAAATACTATTAGGAAGCTCAGAAATATTGATCTTGGGTGTATGGGGGAAAATGATAAACGCATGGCATGGATCTTGGTGGAAGTAAATTTTTCTGGCAAACTGCCTAGCAACATCAAGTTGGAATGGGATGGTCTGAGACACCGTCAAAGGGTGAATTATTGGGGGCTTCATTTCCGATTCCTCCTATGTCACCAGAAGGGCCATTTAATGTGAAGGTTCCCCATTGGCCGGCGGTAATTTAATCAACGGGCACACAGTCGAGCGGCTCCAATATCTTCTGTTGGGGATGAATTGAACACCACTCCGGTGCAACAACATGAAAGAGGTATGCCCCCTTCCCCAAACTTACATTCTGCTCTTTTCTTCCCATCTTATTCGGACCTCTCCTCTCCCTATCTAAATACACATCCCTTATCCTCTGCTCCCATTAAAGGGACTGTGGCCAAATCGAGGGACGCTCTAAATTTGATTACTTCCTCCCCACCTCTGTGTAATGAGAAGGGTCGTCCTCCTTTGCCTATTTCTATTGATTTCCCCGACTCCTCGACTAATCCTTTCACTCTGCCCTTCGCCCATCTACTCAGTCTCCTTCCATGTCCCCCCTTGAACCAACATCTCTGCCTATAGACCCTGTTCTTGAAAACTGGATGCCTCCTGACTCACCTAGAAACTCTATAGGCAGTGATTGCGACTTTCTTCTTATGAACCCTGCATTGGATTTGACCACCCTTATGGCACATGAAGGTCACTATCCTGTGGCACCTACAAGCCTTTCTCCCACCTTTGCCCAGAATATCATGGTCTAGAAAAAAGGCAGGAACGACAGTCGACATTTCCGTGGTAGGCAAAAATCATCTATCCATCCCTTGGCTAAGTCTATTGGTAAATGTGATATCCCTGTCATCTCTTCCTTTGAATCTCGGGAACTTAGAGCGTGCATGTCTGCCCCTCATGAGTCATGAATCCCTTCATTTCTTTTAACATCTGTAGTCTAGGGGATCACACAAATTTTTTGAATCTTCAAAATATTTTCTCAGTCTCCTCTCCTTTTATTTCATTTTTTCAAGAAACTATGTGCCCCGCTGCTAAAGCCATCCCACACTTTCTTTCCATCCACCCTAATTGGCACATTATTGGGGTCGACTCAAATGGGCTATCTGGAGGTCTTATCGTTATGTGGAACCCTCACTTCGCTAAATTTCATGCCTATAGTTTTTTCGCTGGTATTCTCTTCTTGAGGAAGATCAAGGGTGTCTTTGAACCCTTCCATTTTATTAATCTTTATGCTCCCTACCGCAATCGGCCGACATTCTGGAACAACATCAATTCCTCTGGCATACTTAACATTCATAATCTTCTTATTATGGATGATTTTAATTCCACCTTGTCCTCTACCGAACGTTGGAGTTCCCACAACCGTTCTGACTCAATGGTTGATCGACTTTTCCATATATTTGTTGATCATCACCTAGTTGATATATGTCCCATGCCTCAAACTCCCTCTTAACCAATCATAGGACTAGTGAGGCCTTCATTGCCAAAAGACTTGATAGAGCCTTGGTACATGAATGTGTATAGAGACCCTTGGAAATTTGAGATTGTCGGTTATTAAGACTTCTTTTTCTGATGAGCATGCCATCTATCTGAAATGATGGATGGAGACTCTTGGGTGTGGAGCCTGATTATCTTATTTATTTAGATGTATCACAGTGTTGGAACCCTATTCTTAATGGGGTGGCAATGCTGCCCGTCGTTTGAACACTGCCTGGGGGGTCCAGAGGGGCGGCTGCGACTTTATGGAGCCCAGCGCCCCTGAAGCTAAAAATAGATGTAAAATTACCTTGTAAAATAATGTAATTTCTAGTCAATCTCGGCCGTTCATAAGGCGAATGATCTAACAGTAGAAATTATGTTTAATTTAGGGTGGTTTGCCCTAAAAGGCAACCCCTTTGTTTTTTGAGGGTATTGTATTGTGGTTGTGTATGGTATGAGTATTATAAGCGAGAAACAGAAAGGGGGATTGTGAGAGATAACAAATTATATTACAACGGATCTGTTGTAGGTTGTGTCTCTTCATTTTTTTGGATAATATAAAGGAAGGACTGGTTGTTCGAGGTGAACTTAGCCCAAATTGGGTGAACCACGTATATCTGTGTCTCTCTTATTTTATATGTTTTCTGTGTTTGTGTTTCCGCATATTTTATGTGTTCCATTGCTCTGTAATAAATAATTGTTTAATAGAGACTATGCAAAAGAGACTCCCCTTTAAATTTAATAGATTTTGGCTAGAGGACCTGGACTATCAATCTTTGGTTATGCAATTCTGGAAACATAATAGGTCCTCCCTTCGAACTTTTGCCTCCTCCCATCTCATGCAAAAGCTTCATAATTTTAAGTACAAAACGAGAACATGGGAAAGACTTAAGAAGGAATAAATGATCAAATAACTCCAGCTAATTACAAGGGAATCTCATGAAATATACAATTCAATGGTTAGAAGCAATCTTGATCCTCATATCCTCAGTCATCTTAATTCCCTGGTAAATCATAAGAATGAAATACTAAGAATCTAAGAGATCACCTGGAAATTATAGAGCAGGGAAATTTGGTTGCGGGAAGGGGATCACAATACCAAGTTCTTTCATCACTATGCTAATAACAGGAGAAACAAAAATGAAATTTGGCAGATTGAAGCTCAGGATGGTTCCTTGGTAAAATCGACGTCGGATATACAAAGGGAGGCATACAAGTATTTCTTGGACTTCTATAGGAGGTGTGGCAATGTGGACATCTCAGATCACCTTTGGGCCCTTCAACACTATCCTAAAATGTTTGGTGATGTTGAAAATGAAGCCCTCGCACAACCTATCACCGGGGAGGAAATCTTGGTGGTGCTCAAGTCTTTTGTTCAAGATAAAAGCCCCGGCCCCGATGGATGGTCGACTAAAATGTACCTCCATTTTTTCAATATCATGACAGAGGACCTCTTGGAGGTGGTTGAGGAATCCAGGTTTTTCAATAGGATTCCGAGGGATATTAATTCTACTTTTCTTGTGCTTATACCTAAATCCTCCTGCCCAAAGAACTTCAAGGATTTCAGGCCTATATCACTTTTCAATGTGATATACAAACTCATATCAAAGGTGATTTCTCGTAGGATTTCCGGTTTCCTTGTTGTTCATATTTTGAGGGAGCAATATGGTTTTCTTCCGGATTGTCTCATACATGATGCCATTACATCGGCACAGGAAGTATTGCACTCTGATCACAGTAAAAAGATGAAATCAATGATTATGAAGATAAAAGCATATGATAGTGTTGATTGGTCTTATATTCGCTTGGTGTTGCACAAGATTGGTTTGGCAACGCTTTCTATTCAATGGAATATGGCTTATATTGCGTCTGTTTTGTATGTTGTTATCATAAACGGTCTTCCCTCAAAAAAAATTCAAGCAAGTTGTTGTCTCCATCAAGGGTGTTCTCTTTCTCCTATAATATTCATTTTGATTATGGATGGTCTTAGTATTCATATCAAGGATGCCAATTTGTGGGGTCGCTTTGAAGGAATTTAAGTCTCTCCCGGGATAATGGTTACTCACTCTTTTTTTGTGGATGAAATTATGGCTTTTGGAATATTATCCAGTGCACAATGGTATGCTTTACATTATATAATCCTTTAGTAAGGGGATGCTTTTGGTTTGGTTATGAATGGAGCCAAGTCTCTCCTATTGGCAGACTCAAGTGACAAAGCAGGCTCTGATTTAATTGCTGGACATTTTAGGGTAAATTTGGCACCTCTATTTGAAGGACTATCATACCTAGGTTTTCGGCTTAAACCCTGTAGATTTCACAATGTCAATTGGCTCTAGCTTCTGGAGAAATTCAAAAAAATACTAGATAACTAGGCTCATAAATGGCTCACACTGGGGGGTCGTTTTATTCTCACACAATTTTTTCTTCAACAATTCACAATTTATTGGGCTCATATATTTTGCTTGCCTGCGCACATCATTTCCCATATCAAAGCGACTATCTCTAGCTTCCTTTGGTCTGGTGCTCAGGGGCCCAATAAAATCCACCTGTAGATTGGAGCTACTGACAATCCCCAAATCATATGGCGGTTGGGGCCTACTAGATATTCAATCTTTTACACATTCTCTTTTGATCAAGTCATTGTGGATAGCTTTAACAAGTTCTAGTATTTGGCCCATCTTATTTCAATCTAAATATCTGAATGGCTTGGATCTTCGACACTTTTTTAGATTACAATCTCTTCCACATGGTAGAGGCTCTTACATTTCGCAAGCGTTCACGAGGGTGGCCACTCCATTTTCTAATAGACTCATTTGGGACTTGAGGAATGGATAGGATATTTTTTTGGGCATTTATGGCATCCGTGCTATACCACCTAAACCTAGTTTGGATATCAGACTTCAACATGCATTGGTACACAGGGGAATTTTATATTTAAGTCAAGTAATATCACATTGGAAAAAGGGTTGCCCAATTTGGAAAACTCTGGTGCAATTGGGGTTGTCGGGTTGGAATGTTTTAGAGTGGAAATCATACTGCAATATGTTGAGATTCATGGGTCTTTGTCTCCATCCCCAGGGAGATTGATTGTTTTAGGCAGGTAAAACTACATGATCTTCCTTGGTCATGGCTGACAGCTACAGTGGAATCGTAACACATAAATTGCCTTGCACCGAGCCATTTTTTTCAGAAGTTTCTGGAAAAGACCCATTCCCATCAAAATCATCTTATTTTTTTGGTTGGCTTGGAGAAACAAATCTCTCACCTTGGATAATTTTCTTACGAGAGGGTTCCAAGGTCTTGGGCAGGGCATTTTCTGCATGAGGGAGTTGGAATCAGTTTCACATATCTTCTTAACATGCCCTGTGGTTCTCTCCATATGGAATTGGTTTACTTTGCTATTAAAAGACCCTAACTGCCTGCCTCTCAACATCATCCATTGCATCATTTCCTGGGAGAGAACTGATCTAAAATTCCGATCTCTCCCCTTATTTTTCCTATGGGAAATCTGGCTGGCTCAAAATTGTTTCATATTTGAGGAAAAGGCCATAATTCCCTCTCAAATTTACTAGGCCATTATGTCTTGGATTGACTGTAACCCTCCTTCCTCTCCTCCTTCCAAGGATCTTTCACATCGCCTCCTCCCTCCGCCTTCTTCACTATCGGCAGGTTATTTTGATGGGGTGAACAATTGGGTATTTGTGGCTGCGGAGCATGGATTAAACTGGACTTCTATGAACATTATCTTATTTTTCTAGAATGGGGGCCCCGGTACGAACACAAAAGCTGAAATTATGGCATTATGGAGCCTTCTTTGGGTTGCATAGACTTTGCATATCAGTTTGCATCACATCTTTGGGGACTCCAAAACTGTCATTGACGAGGGATCTCAACATAAAGGTTGATTCCCTTTCGAAGAAAGGCCCAAAGGAGCGCTTTGGACATATTCATTGTCAGCATTACAAGGATTGGTAGTGCCTCGAAGACAATATTTTACAACTCCCATGAACTTACTTCTTCCAAGGCCCAGTTTTTGGTTTATCTCTTTTCTTGTTTTTCTTTATGTACTTACTATAGATAACATTTTGGCTTTTGACATCTAATTTTTAAATAGTACTATTTGCTTATGTATATATTATGCTTGATGGTTATGTGACACTCATTTCTCCTTGGAGAATAGATATTCTTTGATGTCTAAGGAGGTAGAGTTGTTTTAGCTACCCTCACTATGTTGAGCTAAGACAGATGTTTTCTAAGAGAAAAAAATTGTGAATCATTGCTAAAAATTTCAAAATCATGTACTAATTTGCACAACTTATAATAAAACTCCATGTTTTTTCTTATATGAGAAGAAAAAAAATATTTGAAAAAAACATATTATCGAATATAAATTTTTACCCCAAAAATCCAAATGTTATTGCTCTATTTCTTTATTCAATACCCTTGTAAAAAGAGGTCGGAAAATTTGTAAATACGTTGACATTCAATCCGCTTAGGTAGCCACTATGTGGTATACCTATTGCTTCTGATTTTTCTAATAATAGTTCGTGAATATGTGATCTCACCATTGCTTCATGCATTTTTTTATTATAAGCTGATCTTCTACACGATAATTATTTCCTTTTTTTTGAACGATTACATGTTCCCTTCATTTGGCGAACGAGTCGTGACATATTCTCTTAATGTAAATGTACATTGGGTTAACTTTTCTTGGAGGTGTTTATTGGATTGTATCCGACATACTTAACTTTGGACCAAGGTTCGATGATATTTTTGTTGCAACTATTAAGTCTCTTCGTTAAAATTTCCTCATAGCTGTGTATTATTTGAGGGGATGGAACTTTAATTTAGGTTTGGTTTCTTGTAATTTCGCTATGGAATACTTTAGAATTTTTTATAGTTAGAATCTAAATATGTTTTTTTGTTGGTTAGATATTAGATATAATTATTAAGAATCACTATTATTGTTAAACTAAAATTTACAAAGTGTTATTCAACAATTACAACAGACATAAAGATCCACAAATAATAATACCTCTGCCGTTTCTGATAATCCATAGCTCCTACAATTAGAGTGTTTATAATACCTCTGCCGTTTCTACAATCCATGGCTCCTACAATTAGAGTGTTTGATCCATGGTGTGGAGAGCTCCAAGGGGTTTTCGAGACATCCGAGACTTGTTACAAGTATAGGAAAGTTTTCAAGATTCACCGGTGATTGCAAGCTAGCGGTCATTTGGAAATGTTGTTTCTCATTTTGTTGTATTTGAGGTTTAAGATTTTATTTTAATTTGTTACATATTCTACCATAGGTGTGTGCTTGTCAAGGAAAGGTTGCGGCTACAGACCAGCCATTTAAAATTTTACAAAGTCGTCACTCTAGCCAGAACAAGTTCTTATTTCATGTGGTGCTTCTTCCTCCAAGTTCTTCTCATCCCTATGGCCAAGCTTCCTTCTTTGTCCACGGAATTAGGTTTTAGTCATTGGAGAGTTTACAATTGTTTAAACATCGAAGGGTTTATTACATGCTTTTGTTAGCAGGGAGATATGGTCGTCGGACAAACCCAAGCTATTTGCATTAAGAGGAAAATTTTCCAATGAACATGTTTGTTATGTATTGGGGTTTTCAATTATTTTCTTTTTAAGAAGGTGGTATATTTTGTTGAATAAAAAGGAAGTGGTTTACCCAGAGAGTGGAATAGTCTGTCCAGTTTTTTGTTTGATTCTGATCAATTAAAATTCAAAAAATCAAGTAGTTGAAGTGTTTGGAATCTATTTTTGAGAGTGAAAATGGATTCAGCACTATGAAAAACTCTTAGAGCACTCAAAATACTAAAGTTTAACAACGGTAAACAAGATTATGATAAAATCTTTGCTGGATTTTTCAAAAATTTTATCGGATTCTGGACCAAAACACTGTTTTTTAGACTACGCAAATAAAAAACCATCTCCCAATTTTGTTACTAGCCCCACCTGGAGTATTTATACTTCGTTTTTTTTATTTCAATACGGTGTGGGTGTATATATATATATATATATTCTTCTGTTTGCATGACCGTTGACATCCATGCAAGAATTACTTCAAAAAAAAATTTGTTTTCAAAAGGACATCTATCTGCGATAGCTATTTTTATTACTTATTTTCTTTTGTAAATTCCAGTTTGTAACACCTTTGTAAACCATTTCTATTTACAATTTTTACGGAATTATTTTTATTTAATTATCATGTAGTTACCATGCCTTATGAATAGATTGGTTTTCAAGAAACTTATTTATGAGTTGGCTAGAATTATGATTTAGTTAGTAACTAACCTATGATCTTTTTCAAGAAAAGATATACTATTATTTTCTGCATTCACTCGGCGTATAGGGGAGTGTGAAAATGGAAGAGAGACGAGCGAGTTTAAAAGGAAAGGACGAGAGTGTGCATTCCAGGAAAATAGTGTGCGTTGATCCTCTCGAGGCATCGATCCCACATCGTGGCCACCACCAACAGTAAGCCATCTTTCAATTCATGGTAATATAACTCGATAATTGACAGAGTAATGGATTTGTTAATACAACTATGACAGCCGTGGGAGTTGCTATGCAGTGTTATGGCATAATAGAAGTTCTTATTAAGAGTGTTCTATCATTAGAGGTAAGCATGTCCATGATTGATTTTTTTTAGGATTATGGGAAATAGTAAAGAATAATAATTATTTTGCTCATCTTTTTTGGGATGGGTTACATATATGAAAGAAAAGGGTATTTCACTAGTTTATTGGGATGTGACTGAAACAAATTCACCATTGATTATTTACCTGACTTATTTTCCAATTTATTCTCATATCAAGATGAAATAAATATATGAGAAGATATTTCATAGGAAGACATAATAAGTGGGATTTCCCTTTTTAAGGTGAAATGTGTAATTATGATTAAAGATAATATCTTATGAAATTGCCTTCTAAAAATTATACACATAAATAACATAAGTCATAAGAATATCTTTATATTGGGTATTTTGACTTAATTTCATGATTTACTGTATAAAAGTTTCACTTTGTTATTATTTTTAAAAAGACTCCCTAGTGCTTATGCACAAAATAAGGGTTAATTATGGTACTTTCTTGTAACACTTCTTGAAAATATTGCATGGCTAGTTCTTGACTTGGGTGTATAAAAGGTTAAGTTAACGTTGTTATGGTTTCCTAGTTTTGTGCATAAAAAAAGAAGGCAATATGTTGTGCAAACATTAAATAAGAGCTATTATGACAAGCTTTTGCATGTGCAAATAACCATCATTTTGTTATAGAGAAATGTTTTTTGCATGGATAGAAGAAATATGAAGTTATAATGTTTCTTTAGGAAGAATTATATGTCAGTGTTTTATGATATCATAACTATTATGTTAGTTTTTGCATATGCATACAATATTTGTATTACCTTTCATTGGAAAGAATATACATATTTGATGTGGGAAAAGATAGCATGTTGTGTTAGAATACATTGGAAAATATTGTTAATATAATATTTGAAAAAGAAGACATGCATTTGTATGCTTTAATTGCATTAGTTTTATAGAAAAGAAAACATGCATTTACATGCTCTCTTGTGTTAAGAATTCCTTCGGGAAGACTCTTTTGGAAACTATATGCATTACATGCATAAGAACAACATTCAACGTGTTAGCTTTATTATATTTGCATGCTCAAAAAGCAATAGCTGAAGGGCTCGTTCTTTTGTTAAAGTTTAAGTAACTCGAATGCACACTGTGTCATTTTCAATGTAGTGATTTGTCCTATACAAATGTGAGTGTGTGTGAGAAGTGTCATAATAATGTGGGGATTATTTTGACATGAATTGATAATTACTTGCTTACACTAAGGTAGTGATGTTAGAAGAAAGCATGTTGTGATATTGTATTCACATTTCATTTATGCACATGAATAAGTGTTAAAGGATCGCTTAAAAATTGATTATTGATTGACTGAGGCTTTATCTAATCACGCTATAAAAGCTTGTTGATGACATCAATAAGGTGACTTATGAAATGGAAATATTATGCTTAACATGGTGGCAGGTAAATCATTAATGGTTCATGCAGATAAGTGCGAGCTGCAGGATGGTCCATTGTACCTATGTTGTAGGTACATCAATGCCACTTGTAGGTACATCAATGCCACCAAGATATGGAGATATGAAGATTAGTGGGTAAATGCTACCATAATTATTGTAATGGCTTTAAGCTAGATATTTGTATATTTCCTTGTAAGACTTATAACAATGGTTAAGGGATGGTCTCCCTTATGAGCCATTGAGTGAGGGGTGAACACCCTCACGAGCATTTAATAATAAAATTAAATGTTTGTTGATTTTTGTTTCTAGGGTATATTGATGTGATTGATTATTGTGTCAAATTGATATGTTGATTCATTTTTTGTTGTGATGTTCATAATATCAAGTATGCAATGACTACATGAATAGTGAAATGAATGCAAGGTTACATCATACAATTTTATGTTAATGTACTACAATAAAGGTTATTAATTGTTAAGCAACTTACTATTCTTATACTAAAGTTATACTATGAATTGATGAACATTCTATCTAAAGGCATATTTAATAGTGATTTAGACAATTATCCGTGAATAACTTGTGTAAAAAAAATGTAACTCCTTACATTTCCATGTAAAATTATCAGTGTATGCTACACAATTACGGTAATGCAAAAATTTAAAGATTATCTCCAATAAAAAAACTAGACTTGGGTATTTACTATTCATAGAATTTCTTTTCAGCGTTTTTATCATCTAGCCAAAAATTTTACTTCATTATGGACTTATCTATTTTTTCTTCTCAAACGAAGGGTTCTTTCGCAGTGCTTCCTGGATTTTTATAGTATTTTATTGCATTACTATATACAGATTTCTTTTTTCAATTTGTAATTGGATAAATATAGTTGTGATGCACATTTTAGAGATTTATTAGTCAGTTTAGTAGGAGGAATGTGTTTGTCTGTTAATATGTTTTTTTTTCAAATAAAAACAAAAATAAAAACTATATAATGTTGGTTATAATTATTATTAAAAAAAAAAAAATTATTGTCTAGTAATTAGAAGTAAAAAAAGTGTGTAAGATGTTTAAATCTTATACTTTTCTAAAATATTAATTTATGTTAATTAATTTATGGCAGTAACAACTTAATGTTAAAATAAAATAGTTTAATGTTTATATAGAAAAATATTCAATGTGGATTATCAATAAAATATTTTAATACTAATTAATATTGGCGCATACTTAAATACATTAATAATTAAAAAATCATTTAAGTTTATTTGGTTTTATATATACTCTATTTAACATTCAAAAATACAATTTAAAAAATGAAAAAAAAAATATATTGTATGCTAATAAACTTTGCACGTGAAGAAATTTGATCCCTCTATTTAATCCGTATCCACTCGATTTATATATAGATATGTAATTAACATTTTTATTTATATACTATCATTTTTTCTACAAACCTACTTAGAATGGATCTATGCTAATATATAATTAACATTTTTATTTATATACTATCATTTGGTCCAAAATATTATAAATATGTAGAAAGTCCTATAATATCACTTTAATTTCTACCTTTAACAACTTTCAATCATGTCTATAAGTTTCCATACATAGTGTTTTTGAAAAATATACCTTGTTAATCATTCATCATACTTCTTTCACTCTAACCATGTAAATGTTAGGAAAACTTACCATGATTAACATAAGGATAAAAAAAATTACATTTACATTATAATATGTAACTTTACTATTATAATATTCTTACTACCATGCCATTTGCTTAATCATGGTCTTGAATGATTAGTTGCCAAATCATATGTATATATATCTAAATATTCAGCATTATAATCCATTTGTACCATGGTTTGCAATCACATGAATTGCATAGAGTAAGATTACCACTGCATGACATAATTATTATACCTTTCATTTGTTAAGTAATCTACTAGTAAGTTATAGTTTGACTCATATCTCTTTGATTTTGTACTAAGGTCATAGTTTGGGACTATTATTATTTTTCAATTTTCGTTTTTGGTTGGTAATTACGAAGCTCTCTTGTAATTTGACACTTGGGCTGATCTCGACCCTCGGTAGCTTGTCGTTCTGATGGTTGTAATGGAGCTTGGGGCGGTTAGGGTAATACCCTACCCCCCAAACCTTAACCACTTACCCATTTTGTCATTTCATTCTGCTAAGCTCTGCAACACTGATAGGTGCTCATGCTTCACTGTGGTTGGTTTCCGATCCAGAATGGAGGTAACACTCTGTGTTTCACCTTTTGTTCTTCCAGCATTGCTTTCCTTCGTTTTTTTTCATTATTGTGCTCGCACATCGAATTCCTTTTGGTGATGTGTGTGGTTTTATATATGGTTTCATTCAATGTTGCTTGGTAGAGACTGCACACTGACTGTTGTGAGGGTTTTATGTGGATTCCTCCAAACATCTGCGACTTCTCTTCTATCAGTGACGGATACCTGACTTCAATGGGGCCAACCCAAGTAAGGATCCCATTGTTGCACTGTGATTATAGATGAGTTTTAATCTTTCCAATGTAAATTTGTTCTCATGGTTTGAATTTGTTTCTTTCCTTTCCAAGGTATCATTCTGACCTCTTTACCTCTGAGAGGTAAATCTTATTTAGATTTCTTGCTTGTGCATTTCTTTCATTACCTTAACCCTAATGTGTATTTTTTAATGGAAATTCTCATAGTTAGTTATGAATGGTTTTGGAAGGTACTATTTCTTCAAACCCTACTCCTCTACTACTCTAATTTGCAAGGAAACTGCCAGACAATAATACTCCTCGCCGTGTATGTACAAGTACCTCGGCTTCTCAGGTTGTCTCTACCGAGACGTTTCAAATTCTATTCGTACTTTAACATGCCCATTTGTTATTTTTTAAAGGCGATGTTGGTCTTCAGTTTTGAACTATAGATTTCTAAGTTTATGGTGAAATAAGTTTAGCCCTTTGAGGCCTCTCTGTAAACAGTGTATTTGTAAATATTGTTTCTGTTTGGAATGAGGGTTTTTAGCTCTATTTCAAGTCTTCATAGAACATTGCATATTCTAAGAAATAGATTGTAACAAGTTTTTACATTCCGGCCCTCTCTAAAGACCATTATCTTGTATTAACAGGGATATTTTGACTCTGTCTCCAATTTTCAAATTTCTCAGTTTGGTTTGTGTCATGAGCTTATATTTTTCTTTTCATGTTGATTATTTTCTTTACACCTTACATTATAGCTATAATAAAGTTCTATTTCCACCCCTTCATGGGCAGTGCACAATTTTCATATCTGCACTGGATTCTTGATTTTTGCGCTTAGATTTGGGTTTCCTGCATAATTGGTTATTATATTTTTATATTTACATGCAGCATTTGTATTAATATTTCCAGAATTTATATTTCAATTATATACTGTGATTTTTATTTTCCAATTTGTTCTTTTAATAAAATCTCTCTCCTATGGCTTAAGACTTGATAATCCACAAAGTACTACTCATTTACTGTAATGATGTTATTTGGTTTGTGAATTTAAAGTTATATATATATATATATATATATATATATATATATATATATATATATATATATATATATATATATATATATATATATATATATATATATATTGTAGGTTAATTGCTCTAAATTTGATTATTAGTTATTGTTGTGCTAATATCAGTTTTAGATTTAATATGAAAGTGCTTATATTTTCTTCTTGTATAAGGGTTTATAGATGTGCTTATGATTGTTAAATAATCAAACTTAATGAGATTAAGTTGATTTCATGAACATAAAATCATGAAAACTAAATGTTGAACAACAACATATAAACACACATAAAACCATGAAAATTGAATCAAATACACCTAGTTTTGAGGAAGGATTTCACCGCTCCTGGGCTACATCTCCTTGGTCCGGCTTCCATGGAATGGGCCTTTGTATTATCTTCAATTGTGCAAAAATGTTGTTTATAGTCTCTTGTTTCCTTTGAAACCTACTCTAATGGCTCCAAAACATCAAAATATACCAAGAATGACTCTTCTTGAGCCAAAATTGGTCGAAAATTGCCTCAGTTATGGTAAAAACCAATTTTCCTACATTTTCTCCACCAAATCTGGAAACTGTATAGCTAACTCCACTAAATTTGGAGTTCCTCTCCAATTGGCAGACTATGCAAACTCTGTCGCCAAACTAATCGCGTCATTAACTAAGAGATAAGCATGGATTAAATGTTAATTAACTTCTAAATAGCGCTAATTGTGGTCTTAAGTGCGGATCCCCCGACACGATTATGGGTCACGATCTTATGGTGAGGGGGTTCGCCTGTGAGGCTGGCCCCCTCCTTCGCCCATTGGTGAATTGTACAAAACATAAATATCAATTTTAGCCCATACATGTTACAAAACATGTGATGGTGTATTGGTTAATGTGGGCACTAGCATGGGGGAGGTCGCGGGGTCAACCCCGACCTTCGCCCTTCCTCTGGCATATAAATTTTGTTACACAGAACTTTGAATTGGACTTTGGCACTCTACCTTGGTTAAAAACATGTTTTTTCCAACCTTCATTGTCAGGGGGGGGGGGGGGGGGGCGAGGCACGTGGCAACCCCTGCCTGCTCCACGTGTCCCTTCTCTATTGGCCCAATTTCCACCATATAAAAAATAGCAATGCACCCATAATTAAAAGTTCAACCTTAGAATAGGAAGAAAATTTTCAATTCCCAAGAAACATTGGCGAATCTGACTGTGACACTTGTCATAGTGTTATTGGCTGAAAATTGGAGAATATTCCCTGGATATTCTTGAGATGCTGACTGGACTACCAAGTCATCAGTGTGTCATTGTTCTGCACATTTTTTACCTGTTTGGGAAAATGGACAGTGGATCATAACTTCTTCATCCGTTGTTGGATTTTGATGAAACGAATTGCATCGGAATCTTGGCAACGAGATCTACGCAGTCATTCTAGTTTGGATCATTTCTAATCACTTTCATTTTTTAGCCAAATACTAAGCCTCTGACCATTCCTCCCCACTAGAAGCCTTTTGGACCCTAAAAGATACTATCAATTGTTCATAAGGTAAGGGTACATCTCCCCCACCCTTTCAATCTCCATCCATTTTTCCTTGGAAGGATTTTTTCCCTTGAGTCCCACTCTAAGGTATTCGACATTCCCTCTCCTTGAAATTCTGGTTCCTCTGTTAGGTATGAGATCTTATTGAAGTTCATCAAGTTATTCTTGCGAGAAATCATCTATTGATGGAAACTCAACATGCTCTCCTTGATCATCAATCAAATGAGGCTCAAACAATCTCAAATTATCAATATTAATGGAAAAATATATTTGCATATAAGGAGGAAAATCTAGCTTAAATGCATTGCTACCAATATTTTCCATAATTTTAAATGGACCATAACGGATTGGATTAAGCTTTTTACCTTCCCCTTGCAATATTTATTTGTCAATATATAACCAAACTCCATCTCCTACCTGAAATTTGTGATCAACACGGTGTTTATCATGCCTTGCCTTGTAGCTGCTTTGACTCTTTTCAAGTTGTTCTTGCACTATGTGATGTACCAACTGAATTTTCTCAATGAACTTCCTTGCCTTTATCTATGTCACTATGACCATCTATAGCAACATATTTCTCAAAGATGAAGTCCAAAGGAGATCTTGGCAAGTACCCAAGACATGCCTCAAATAGCAATGTGTTTGTGGAAGAATTCTTTTCCCTGTTGTATGCATGTTGAATGTAATGCAACTGTTCATCTCACAACTTGGGATGTTTGTTGCAATAACCTCTAAGAAGATGAATGATTTTCATGTTAACCACCTCATTCTGACCATCTATTTGCGGATGAAATGTTGTACTCTTCTTAAACTTTGTGTCCATCATGTCCCATATTAATTTCGACCAAAAATTCCCAAAAAACTGGGAATCAATCACTTACAATAGAAGTAAGAAGACCAAAATGAACCCATACATTTTGAAATAAAATATGATTTTTTTTTAGTATGTAATTGTTTTTTTACATGGCATCAAAAGACACATTTTTTTGAACCTATCTACAACAACATACAAGTAATCATGACCTTTCCTTGAGATTGGAAGACCACCTACAAAATCCATTGAGATACTCTCCCAAGGATGTGAAGGAACCAGAATTGGAGTGTACAATCCAAGTTTCTTATTACTAGGATCACTTATTGCACATAAATAAAATCCTTTAATAAAACAAGATACACTATCAATCATGTGTGGCCAATAACAATACCTTTGGAGATTCACTACTGTCTTGCCTACACTGAAATGTCCAGCAATCAATGAAGTGTGTGCCTCCCTTATGACATTGTTTCTTTCTCCCTGTGGTATACATAACTTGCCCAAGTGATACAACAAACTGTTATGTGCATGATAATCTAACTATTCATTTTGGTTTCCTTGACTTAATCTTTCATACACATCTTGAAAATCACTATCATATGCATATTGTTCAATGTAACTTTCATGCATAACTGAATTGTGCTTGAGTATAATAGATGAATTTACAATAGGCCTAGAGAGAATATCATCTACCTTATTGTATATTCTCTTTTTATACTTGATAACTAAATGAAATTGTTGTTAAAATCCCATCCATATGAAATGTCTTGATTGTTGCAACTTTGTATGTGATTGTAAGTATTGCAATGGTTGATGGTCGGTATGGATAATGGTCTCTTCACCCATTAAATATTGCTTCCATTTCTTTACACTTTGTACCAATGCATATAACTCTTTGTCATAGATGAGATAGTTAGTCACAACTCCATCAAAAATTTCAGAATGAAACGAAATAGGCTTACCATGCTGCATGAGAACTGCTCCCATGGCTTAATCACTTGCATCTATTTGGATATCAAATGGTTTTCTAAGATCTGGAAGAGCTAATACTAGTGTTGAACTGATATTTTGATTTAAAGCATCAAATTATTTTTTCTGCATATCTCCCCAATGGAAGACTTTTTTGACACTTGTCAATGCATGTAACAGAGTTGCAACAAAAGAAAAATTAGCAATGAATTTCCTTTAATACTATGTTGCCCCAAGAAATATTCTTACCTATGTAATTGTATTGGGCTTGGGCCTATTCAGAATGACCTCTACTTTGGAAGGGTCTATCTTCAATTAACCTCCTCTAACAATGTGTCCCAAATACACTAAAGAAGTCTTGCCAAACTCACACTTCGACATCTTTAAAAATAACTGATATTTTTTCAAGACATCAAGTACCTTGTTCACATGCATGACATGTTCATCTCTTGATTTACTTAATATCAAAATATCATCTAAGTAAACAATGATGAATTCATCTAGAAATGGTCTTAGTACATCATTCATAACTCTCATGAAAGTAGCTGGAGCATTTATTAGACTGTATGGCATAACTATCCATTCAAACAATCCTTGTCTAGTTTTAAATGTAGTTTTCCAAATGTCCTCCTAAGCTATTCTAACTTGATGATAACCACTTCGTCAATCTAGCTTGGTAAAATAATTTACATGCTTTAACTGATCAAGAAAATCATCAATGCATGGGAGTGGATAGCGATTCTTTACTATGATTTTATTCAGTGCACGGAAATCTATGCACATGCGCCAAGTCTCGTCCTTATTTGGTACCAAAACAATCATTGAACCACATGGAGAAGTAGATGGGTGTATGATACCTTTGTTCATAAATTCTTGGATTTGATTCTTGATTTCCAAACTCTCCATAATTGACATGCGATACATACCAATATTTGGAAGTGGAACATCCTGTTGCGGCTGAATCTCATGCTAAATTCCCGTCTTGGGAGGTATCCCACTTGGTTCTTAAAACATCTCGCCATGCTGACTTACCACATCAAACAAATCAGATTTTAATTTTTCATCACATCCTTCAAAAGATTCATATTCAACATCATCCTTTTTCTTGATCATGAGAAGCACAAAAATTTTACTTGCATTAACTAGCCTTTTCATTTTCCATGCATCAACTAAAGAAATATTCATCTTTTTGCGATGATATCTCACAATATACCAACCCATCTTTAAGAAAATGATATTTGTTCTCATGGCGATAAAACATTGCTTTTCCTATCATACAAATATGGACTTCCCAAGATAATCCCGGAAATGTCAAGTGAAACCACATCTAACTCGACTTCATCAACAAAGTTTGCAGTAATAGAAAATCAAAATATGCATTTTATTGTAACATGTAAATTGGCATTCTTAACTATGCAACCCAAAAGGTATGGTTTATGATGTGGTACGGTTTCAAAATTAATATTTTTGACCAAGTCCTCTGAAATTAGGTTTTCTTGTGACCCACTATCAAACAATGCATCAATCATTGTATGCTTTGAAATCACACTCACATGGAACAATTATTTCCGTGTGTCTTCATTTGGAGTGTTTTTGTGACTACTTGAGGAACTAGTACTTTCTATGGTTTCCTTTCCCTTGTTGACCATGGCTACGATCTTGGTCTCATCTTCGAAATAGGATCCAAGATCATGTTGTGTAGTGGCAGTCATCTTATGTTTCTCCTTGTTATTTTATTTCTTAGGCCTTAGTTCGGGATGTGGTTTCCAACAATGGGCTTCATCATGCCCCTCTTTGGAACAATTTTTGCATGTAGTTTTCTCCCCTTCTTTCTTAATGCTTGCATTATTTTTTCTCTTCCATTTTCCTCCCTTATCTTTTACCTTACCCTTGGATGGCTTCTTCTTACTACCCTCTTCCTTAATTTTCTTTCCCCTTGCTTCAAGATGTGTGGCTTGCACACATACTTCATCTAAATGGCTTGGATTAAACATAAGGATAGTATGTTTCAAATAGGAATGTAAACCCCCAATGTATTTCAAGAGTGTATCTTGGGAATTCAAGTTTACTCCTAACAAAAAAGCCCTCTTTCTAAAATCTTGGGTATACTCTTGAACTGTTTGGCCCTTGAGTTGCCTAAAGTTTTGCCAACTCATAATTTTTTTTTCATATAGGCTAATGGATAAAAAAAAAATTTAATGGAAGAAATAAGATCAACCCAAGAAATGGATATCTTACCATGGATCACATTTCCCCTTGAGTCTTTGCCTCCCACCAAACTAGTGCTACTCCCTCTAGCCTTAATGAAGCCAACTGGATCTTTATGTCGTCCTCTTGTAGATTCTAAATTTTGCAGCATACTTCCAATTGACTGATCCAATTTTCCAACTTCTCGGCATTTACCTCACCATTTTACATGGGAAGTTAAAACTTGATGTCCAACTTGAGTAATGGAGTTTTTCCTTTTGGGGTTTTTGAATGAGTGTGGGTGGTTTTTGTGGTGGAAGTGGAAGATGATGTTGATGAAGATGATGAGGATGAGGATGTTGGATATGGAGATGGATTTCCTCCACTTCCTTTCAAACTCTTCTCTTCATCCTTCTTATCATCTGAAGTTCCTTCTCCATGTGGAGGCTTAGAACCTTCTCTTTCCCTTTCTGCAGTGAATGCATCAAACATGATTTTAACCATTCTCTTAATGTCATTGAAGTCTCTCTTAACATATTCCTCTTCTGAATGTCCTTGAGCCTCTCCAACACTGACATAATGGCTAAGGATTAAAGCTCAACTTTTGATGTTTGTACATTTTCAATCAACTCAGCTTCTTATGCAATTTTTACCTCTTCAATCTCAACTTCTGGAGATAGAACTTGAGGTGCTTCAATTGCAGCTATGAGTGGAACTTTGGGTGAAGATGATGCTCTCTCAACTCTCTTTCTTCTGGTCCTAACCTTAGGACTAGCAACCAATATCTTCCCTTCTCCTCTCTGCAACTTCAACCATGTAAGCATCACAAAATTGCAACTATTAAAACCCTTCTTGCACAATCTCAAGCAAAGCAAGCAAATAACATTTGCTCTAATACCATATTGATCTGAATTTGATTGTTAGTTATTGATGTGCTAATATCAGTTTCAGATTTAATATGAAAGTGCTTATGTTTTCTTCTTGTACAAGGGTTTATAGATGTGCTTATGATTGTTAAAAAAACAAACTTGATGAGATTAATTTAATTTCATGAACATAAAATCATGGAAACTAAATGTTGAACAGCAGCATATAAACACATAGAAAACCATGACAATTGAATCAAATACACATGGTTTTGATGAAGGAGTTAACCCCTCATGGGCTACATCTCCTTGGTCCATCTTCCATGGTATGGGCCCTTATATTAGCTTCAATTGTGCAAAAATGTTGTTTACAGTCTCTTGTTGCCTCTGAAGCCTACTCCAATGGCTCCAAAATATCAAAATATACCAAGAATTACTCTTCCTAAGCCAAAATCGGTCAAAAATTTCCTCAGTTATGGAAAAAACCAATTGTCCTACATTTTCTCCACCAAATCTGGAAATTTTCCATCTAACTCCACTAAATTTGGAGCTCCACCCCAATTAGAGGACTCCACCAACTCCGTCGCCAAACTAATCACATCATTAATTAATAGATAAGCATAGATTAATTGTTAATTAACTTCCACTTAGCGCTAATTTTGATCTTAAGTGAGAAGCCCCCGACACGGTTATGGGTCACAATCTTATGGCAAGGGGGTTGGCCCGCGAGGCTGGCCCCCTCCTCCGCACATTGGTGAACTGTACAAAAAATAAATAGAAATTTGTTCCCATACATGTTAAGAACATGTGATGGTGTATTGCTTAATGTGGGCGCTATCATGGGGGAGGTCGCGGGGTCAACCCTGACCTCCACCCTTCCTCTGGCATATAAATTTTGTTACACGGAACTTTGAACTAGACTTTGGCATTCGGCCTTGGTTAAAAACATGTTTGCGCCAAACTTCATTGCCATGGGGGGGCACGTGGCAACCCCTAGCTGCTCCATATGTCCCTTCTCCATTGGCCCAATTGCCGCCATATAAAAAATAACAATGCACCCATAATTAAAACTTCAACCTTAATAGGAAGAAAAATTTCAATTCCCAAGCAACATTGGCTAATCTGACTGTGAAACTTGTCACAATGTCATTGGCTAAAAATTGGATAATATTCCCTGGATATTCTTGAGACGCTGACTGGACTGCCAAGTCATCAGTATGTCACTGTTTTGCACATTTTTTACCTGTTTGGAAAAACGAACAGTGGGACATAAGTTATTCATCTGGAGTCGGATTTGGATGAAACAAATTACACCGGAATCCTGGCAACGAGCTCTACGTGGTTATTCTAGTTTGGAACATTTCTGATCACTTTAATTTTTGAGCTAAATACTAAGCCTCTGATCATTAATGCTTCTATAGTTAAATTTTAAGTTCAATATTTTACTTATATCCTTTTAAATAAGTTCTCCCCCAGATGTCTATACCATCATTATATGAAAAAATTTTATTCCTCAAACCTTATTCCGTGTAATTATCCTTCTTCAAAACAGACTGTCGTGTCTGGGGTTCTTCCTTAGATGGACTAACTGTCCCATCGTATTATTTGTTTTTATACAAAATTCAAGTTGTTTCTATAGGTTATTTATACTTAATTCTTTTAGACTTCTCTCTGCTTTTAATATGTACTTTTCCAAACTGGAATGTTTCTTTCTTGTTCTAGGGAGATTTTTACATATATTTGGAACTATATATTTCTACCCTGACTGTAATAGTCTTAATAAATCATTCATTAACAAGAATAAACTTATACTTTTTGGGTGAAAATGTGAATTTGGTTTACACTTTTTTTCCATTTTTTGAGAAAAAAATATCATTTTTAGAAGTTCTTCAACTTTCTACAAGCCAAAACAATTTTTTGTTTAGAATTTCATTTTACGATAAAAATAAAACATGAGCTTTCTATTGCTTATTTTTTGGAATTTTTTTATTCACATTTGATATGTCAACTTAACATTTCTTTAAGTGTGTGTTTTTTAACAATCAAATTATTCATAAAAAATCATGTTGAAATGCATTGGTGTATTCTTTGAAAACTTTGTATTTTTGAGAAAAAAAAAAGTGTTACAACAATCTAGACAGAGTCTACTTCGGTATTGTTATATTTACGAAACCAATTGATACATATCATAATTACTAGAATTTTTTGAATTGAACCAATATGAAAAAACTGCATATTTTCAATATGTTTCGGCTCGCGTGAAGTTTCTCAATATATTAGTTATAAACTAAAAATCTAAAAACAACCCATTACAGAAGACAGACCAATGTAATGCACCATAATTTTTTCAAATTTTTTTACAGTGTATTTTGGAAGATACAGAATTGTGATTTCACTAAATCATAATGACCTTTAGAAATTTTTTACTCCCATTTTATTACAAAATTAATTAAAATTAGTAAATATCTATGGAATTCCATAAAATTTATATTTCCTGAGAGTAGATTGAATTATGCAAATGCTTGTCTTGGTTCCGAAAGTTAATTCATAAATTTTGATGGAGTTTAATCATTCCAAAGTTGAAGAAATGTGTTTAGAGCCAAGCTACGGCATAGTTGCAGACGTTCTAGTTCGGCTGAACTTTTGTAATAGTTCGGTTGAATTGTTTTTTGCCACTCCATCTCGTTAGTTTTAACAACAAAAAATTTTGGTCGAACTTCTGCTCACAAATTACGTCAGCCAGAAACTTCAAAGAAGCCCCTCCAAAAAAATCAAATCTCACAACTATATAAATAGCCAAAAACGGAATCATTATTTTCGCACATTTCTTCATTTGGGCTGAATTTGTAAAAGAATTTTTTTGGGCTTAATTTTCAAAGGAAATTTTTTGGAGGTATTTTTTAAAGTGACATTTTTTTAGAGGTTTTTTGGGCTTAATTTTCAAAGCACAATTTTTGGAGGTATTTTTTTAAGTGACATTTTTTTAGAGTAAGTGTTTTGGGTTGAAGTAAATCTTTTATAACGATTTTTTGAAGTGATTTTTTGTCTAATTTTTTTAGTGAATTTTTTTTGCAGGACTTGGAAGGAAATATTATGAGCTTTATTTCATTTTTAATAGGCATTTTTTTGGAGAAATTTTTAAAGTAAGTGTTTTGGGTTGAAGTATGTATTTTGAGAAAAAAATTTAAAATGAGTATTTTGAAATTAAATCTTTTGTGATGCTTTTTCGAACTGCGTTTTTGTCTAAATTTTGATAGTGAGTTTTTTTTACAGGAATTTGAAGGAAATATTTTGAGCTTAATACTAAATTATCATGGGAAATCAAAGGAATTGCAAGAGAAAATATGATCGAACAAGAGACCCTGGGGCTTGTAGAGAACAGGGGAGAGAATATTGCAAAAAAAAAAAAAAAAAGAATTGCTCAAATGTTGCAAGGGAAAATCAACCTCAACTAGAAGTTGAAGCATGTATGTAAATGTAAATATTATAAATTTGATATTTAAAATTTAACTAACTATGTATTTTGAAACTTAATTTTTATTTGATGAACTAAATTGAAAAATATTTTTCAATTTAAACAAAGAGAGATATTCCTCAAAACATTGATGATGAGATAGAAAAGTTTGAAAGAGAAAGTGAAAGAGATATTAAACCAATGATTAAAGATGTTGAAAATGTTGAAATAAATTCAAATGAAGAAATTGAATCACCAGGTATGTATATATATGTTGAATGTGTATTATTGAAATTATACATATTTATTAATTTAATTATTTATTGAATATGTAAACTCATTTTGTACATTTAATTCTAATTTGTATAAATGAAATCAATATCGATGATGAAATGTTAGAAAATGTTGACACTGACACATATGGAGATAAAAAAGCTGACCATGTTATACAATATCGTGTTAAGTGGATTATTGATATGTTCTTCATAGATGAAAATGTGGCAGTTCAAGCCCAATTTTTGAAAAGTCTCTTAACATCAAAGAAATTAAAAGAAGCTACGACTTTATTGGGTATTCGAAAATCAACAAAATATTAAAAAAATGAAGGAAAATGTGATACAAAATATAAATAGTGCTCTAAAGTTAGTTGGAAGATCTAGAAATAAAAGTGATTTAGATGCATGTAGAGCAATTCAAATGGTAGTGGTTTCATCAAGTACTAAAGTGAATCGCTTGGTAAAATATATGGCACAAGCATTAGGGACCTCACAAAAAACTTTGCATAAACATCGGAAATTTTGATTGCAAATAGATGTAAATGATGAAATCTCTTGTTGGACAGTTATTTGTAGGAAACCATACAAAGATAGACTTGGAGAAGATGTTAAAAAAAATAATATATGAATATTGGATGAAAAATTCACATGTTTCATCAAAAGCAAGCGATGTGATCTGACGAATAATAGCACAAAATTAGTATGAAGAACATGTAAAACATATCTTGGACATCACTCAGATAGAGTTGTTCAGCAAGTTCATAGAAGATAATTGTGAAATTAATGTCTCGATCAGTGCTTTTGTGAAACAAAAACCATGGTATGTTAAACATATGACTGCACGCGACACTTGTTGTTGTCATTATCATGTGGAATTTTAGTTATATTATGACACATTCCTTAATTTTAATAAAATGTTTTGGAAAGATTCGCCTACTCCTTCCACTATACATGATTTCATATCTCAAATTCTATGTGGAAGAGAAATCCATGAATTATTTTACCAAATAAATGTGTTGGTGGTAAAAAATGTGATGATTGTGGAAAGTTGACTTTATTTCAAAACAAATATCATACTGATATAAATGATCAATCAGTATCCAACAAAAAATTGAAACGCAAGAGATATGAATATATTCATAGATGGATTGGTTCAAGTAGTACTACAAGCGCTAAAAGAATTGATTTATAAGAAGAATAAATTTATGTGATAGAGTTTTTGAGAAAGTTTGAGGCGGAAATTTATAAATATGTCAAGCATTCCCATAGAGCTAGATGGCAGGACTTGCAATTCAAAAAATCTCATGAATTTTTTCCATCAGGGGCCATTTTTTCAATGGTTGATTTTTCATAGAATTACACATTTTTTCCACAAAAAGAAATACAAAGTGAATACTATCATTCTAACCAAGTCTCCATGATTTTCCATATTCTATATATACACGCTAAAAAAAATGTTGATCATATAGAAAGCACCAGTGAAAATCGACACGTATTAAAGAATATCACTTTTATATCAGTGACGATCCTACACATGATACATATTTTGTACAACATTGTTTTGAAAAGATTTATGACTCCTTGAAAAGTCGTGAAATAAAATTCAATGAACATTGGATATGGTCATATGGATGCGCAAATCAATTCAAATCTTCACGATCATTATTTTGGTTGTGTCGTCTTCATATGAAGAACCCAATTAAAACATTGTTGGAATTTCTTTGAGACTGGTCATGGAAAATGAGAAATTGATTGTTGTGTAACCAGCTCCAAAAATAGAAGAAAAGAGATATCAACGCCTTAGAAATAAGCCACTTCGAGGGGGCAACCTCCAATACATTACATAAAAGAACAATTATTGGATGATACAATTTACAAAACCTCCTTTCTATATATAGGAGTCCATGGGGCCATAATGTAATCCTAGTGGGGCCACAATGTAATCCTAGCCGACCTAACAATAATAATTTAAGGGCACAATAATAACAATATGGGGGTTACAAGGGTACAATAATAACAATAAGGGGGTTACACTAACAACAATAAGGGACTATATAGTAATATAGGGACCTAACATGCCCCTCTCCTTCAAAAAAGTGTTGTCCTCAACGCTTGAGTAGCTTTGGGTGCTTATGTATAAAATTCTCATCCTCCCATGTAGAATCTTCAGTGGGTAAGTTCTTCCACTTAATGAGATACTCTGAAATTAATCGATTTCGTAACTTTCGAGTTCTTGCTTCCGTGACCACTTCAGGTTCCAATATGATTTTTCCTTCCTCATCAATTTCTGGCAATATTGTTTGAACTAGAAGATTTTCACCTATAACCTTCTTTAAGCATGAAACATGGAAAAATGTGATGTTGATCTACCTATTGTTTCATTCGATTTTGTGCCAAATTCAGGTTATCCTTTAAGAGTTGGAGAACTTCTTGTTGATGTTGGATGTGATCTTCCACTGCTAGAACCTTCGAATTTTCCCTTAAAGATGATGTGATGGATGGTGGATGATATCCATAAAGTGCCATAAATGGGGTCACTTTTGCTGTAGTATGGAAGGAAGTGTTATACCACCATTCAGCGAGAGGTAACCACTTGACCCATTGTGTTTTTTTATCAGATACAAAAAAATGAAGATATCCTTCCAAACATTTATTTACTATCTCAGTTTGACCATCAAATTGAGGATGATAAGATGAGCTATGAGCTAATTGAGTACCCAAATAAGAAAATAACTCCGTCCAAAAATTTCCAGTAAAAATGGGATCTCTGTCGCTCACAATAACCCTTGGGCTTCCATGTAGTTTTTGAATTCTATCCATAAATGTAGTAGCAACTGTACTTGCTTTAAATGGATGAGACAATGCACAAAAGTGTGCATACTTGGTAAGTATATCAACTACCACCATGATGACACTCTTTCCTTCGGACTTAGGTAAACCTGTGATAAAATCCATTGAAATCTCCTCCTAACGTTGACTTGGAATGGATAAAGGTTGTAGAAGTCCCGGGGTCTTAATTGTCTCAACTTTATTCTGCTAGCAAACCAAAAATTCCACCACAAACTTTTGAATATCAGATTTAAGGCCATCCCAAAAAAATTCTTTCTTCACCCTGTGGTAATTTTTTAAAAATCCTGAGTGTCCTCCTAAAGGAGAAGTGTGCAATTCCAAAAGAATATTTTGTTTTAGTTGGGATTTCTTACAAAGATATAAGTGATCTTTGTACCATAAGGAATCATTCTTCCAACTAAATGTATCAGATGTACTAGGATCTTGCTGCAACTTTTGATTGAGTGTCCATACATCTTTGTCCTTCTTCCATTCATCTCTTGCTTCGGCTATCCAATCTGGTTGGATAATAGAAATGGCACAAAGCAATGCTTCCACCTCTTCATTCTTTCTTGAGAGTGCATTTGCAACAACATTAAGCTTTCCTTTTTTGTAGATTATTTCAAAGTCATAACCCAACATCTTTGTGACCCATTTTTGCTGCTCTTCTGAAGATAGTATTTGTTCCACAAAGTGTTTAAGACTATCATGATCATTTTTTACCTTGAAATGTCTTCCCATTAGGTAAGTTCGCCATTTCTTTAGTGCATGCAGTATTGCTGACATTTCCTTCTCATAAATAGGTTTCTGTAAATACTTTCCTTTGATTGGACGACTTTCAAAAGCAATGGGTCTTCCTTCCTGCATTAAAATAGCACCAATTTCATTTCCTGAGGCATCACATTCCACAATAAAGGTTTTTGTGAAGTTTGGCGTAGATAAGACCGGTGTTAGGTACATTGCCTCTTTAAGATGTTCAAAGGCCTTAGTTGCTTCAGGAGTCCATGAAAATCCATCTTTCTTCAATAATGTTGTTAGAGGTGCTGCTATTCTCCCATAATTCTTAACAAACTTGCGATAATACCATGTTAACCCGAGAAATCCTTACAACTGCTTTATGGTTGTGGGGACTTTCCATTCCTTAATGGCTTTAATTTCTTTTAGGGTATACCTTAACACCCTCGTGAGATACAATATGACCCAGATATTCCACCTCTTGTACTCCAAAGAAACATTTGGATGTTTTTGCATATAATTGTTTCTCCTGCAATAGTTTGAGCACCCTGTCAACATGTTCAATATGATCCTTCCAAAACCTGTTGTAGATTAGTATATCATCAAAAAATACTAGCACAAATTTTCTAAAGAAGGGTTTGAAAATGGAATTCATCAACCCTTGAAATGTAGAAGGTGCATTGGTAAGGCCAAAAGGCATGACCAAAAATTCATAATAACTCTCATGAGTTCGAAATGTTGTTTTTGGAATATCTTCAGTGTTCATTCTAATTTGATGATGTCCTGAACGAAGATCCAACTTGGTAAAATAAATTGCTCCATGTAATTCATCCAGTAATTCATCAATCACAGGAATGGGAAATTTATCTTTAATGGTGAACTTATTGAGCTCCCTATATTCCGGACACATTATCCATGATCCATCCTTCTTGTGTACCAATACTACAGGAGCAGAGAAAGAACTTTGACTAGGTTGAATTATACCCGCCTCTAACATTTCTGCAATCATACATTCAAATTCACTCTTTTGAACATAAGGATATCTATAAGGCCTGATGTTTGTAGGAAAACTTCCTGGAATCAAATGAATAGCATGATCATGATCACGAATAGGTGGGAGTTCTTTGGAAGTTTCAAAAACCTTGGAATGATTGTCCAAGACTTGTTGAAGATCTGCATAAATAGATGATTTTGATGTTGGAACTTCTAGTGAGTATAATTGTGCAATTACTCCGCGTTGTTCTTTCTTTAGAAGATTTTTCATGACATTAGAGCTTATTATCTTTCCCGGCTTCCCTACAATACCTCGTAATTCAACTTCCTTTCATTCTGAAAAAAATTTCAAGAAAAGTTCTTGAAAATTAAAAGCTACCGTCCCCAAAGATTGTAACCATTGTACTCCTAGTACAACATCAGCACCTCCCATAGGAATGGAAAGCATTGGACTAGTCAATACATATTCCTCCATGGTTAGCTTGATATTATGGCATTCTCCAGAGCAATTTATAGTTCCTCCATTTGCAACCATCACTTGACATTCTGGTGCTGGGTATAGGAAACAATTTAATTCCTTGGCTACCTTACAATGAATAAAATTATGGGTGCTACCTGAATCAATCAACACTATTACCTTTTTCTTCTTGATTTGTCCTTCTATCTTGAGAGTTTGGGGAGTGGTAATTCCTGCCAGTGCATTACACGATATGGTCGGATTCATTTCTTCCTCTTCTAGGGTTGGTTCCTGGTGTATATCCTCTTCTTGTTCATTTTCTTCTTCCTCTTCACAATCTATGTAAAATAATTTCTTCTCAGCACACTTATGACCTTTAGTGTATTTGCTATCACAACTGTAGCAAAACCCTTTTGCTCTTTTTTCTTCCAATTCTTGTGGTGTCAACCTTGTAGGTTGTGGAAATCTAGGCATAGTGACACTTCCTTCTTTATAGAAGTGAGTGGTAGGCTTCCTTGTTGCCATAATTTTACATTCAATTTTTCTTGCCAACCTGAATGCCTTCTCCAATGAATCAGGTTCCAAAACTTGAACTTCATGTTGGATGTTATCCTTTAAAGTGCCTATGGAGAGATCAATCAAGTGTTCCTCTGGAATATCAGTTACCCTTATATTCAATTTTTGGAAGTCCTTAATGTGCTGCACCACTAAACCCTTTTGTTTGAGATTTATCAATTGGCTAAAGAAGGTGTTGCTATTTGTATCCTCATAATGTGTTAGCATTTCCTCCATAAAAATTGACCAAGTGACAATTTTTTTACGGGATCAAAGCCATCGATACCATACAAATGTATTTTGTTCTAAATTTAAATTTGCAATGGGCGGAAACATGAAGCTGGGTTACACTTTTGTGAGAATCGGGGGTTGAAAATTTTTTTCGGCAATAGTTCGGCCGAACATTTTATAAAGTTCGGCCGAACTATGTAATAGTTAGGCTGAACTCGTGATTCTGTTTAGACTGACGGCTCACTGACAGCATGGGAAAACAGAATTTTTGCCGGAGATTGGAAAACTGGCAACTAAAGTTCGGCCAAACTTTTACATTTAAAATAGTTCGGCCGAACTATTTTCTATAAATAAATCACCCGCGAAGTTTTGTGGTTTACCGATTTCATTGTTCCCGCGTTTTGTCCCTGTTGCTGTTGCTCCTCGTCGCCGCTGCTCCTCGTCGTCGTGCTGGTGTTCGTCACATCTGCGCTCTTCCTTCGTCGGGTATGTTATACTCGTTCGACCAAGAATACCATGGCATTATTAATATTTCTGAAATTAAAGATTTTTGGACGGATATAGAGTGGATATATGGTAGTTGTTAGTTTGTTGTCAGTTCTGTGTTTTTTTTTTCACATTTCTAAAAACCGTTGTTTTTTTTATAACATAGACTCCCGTGTATGTTATACTGGTTATTCTCTGTTTGCTTAATTTTCGACCAAGAATACCATGGCGTTGTTAATATTTCTGAAATTAAATATTTTTGGATGGATATACAGTGGATATATGGTAGTTGTTAGTTTGTTGTCAGTTCTGTGTTTTTTTTTCACATTTCTAAAAAACGTTGTTTTGTTTATAACATAGACTCCCATGTATGTTATACTGGTTATTCTCTGTTTGCTTATTTGTCGACCAAGAATACCATGGCGTTGTTAATCTCTCTGAAATTAAAGATTTTTGGACGGATATACAATGGATATATGGTAGTTGTTAGTTTTTTGTCAGTTCTGTATTTTTTTTGTCACATTTCTAAAAAACGTTGTTTTGTTTATATATAATGAGAAAACAGTCCATCATTCATTACATTCGCATCTGAAGGTAGAAACGCAATTTTCCATCCAGGAGAAAAGGGTGACCCATGTCAGACAAGAGATAATAATCCCAAAACACCTACAGGGACTTGTTAAAAGCCCATAGATGATCCACATGTATATAGATTTTTTACTGAGATGTATCCAAAATTTCCCAGACAGCTAATAGAAAAAGACCCAGGTAGATAAGAAAAAGTTTGCAACAGACATCCGACATACATAGATTCTAAAAATATCTCAGAGAATCTAGAACATCCAAAACAAGATCATTAATCGTGAGGGCTAGAGATCCGTCCAAAATAATGCTGGCCGTCATACCATATCAAAATGTCAGCATCATTTCCATCCGATACTAACATTGTAGGCAGTATGGAACCTTTCAAATACAAAAAGAGAACCAATACCTGGAGCAGGTAATGTGCACCAAATCCTGTTATACCAACCACAGAAAGCGTACCCAGGTTCGGTAGAAGAGGTCTGGCTCGCTTGATCCCGGGAGCATGGTTGTCAGTTCTGTGTTATGGCATGGTTTGTATTTCAAAGCATTAATCCAGAAAACTGAAAATCACAGCATCTATGGTACCACTGTACTTAGATGATGGGCACTGAGCCTTCGGCCTGAAGACCCTGTATATTAAATAGTTGATAATTTATCTTTCCATACGCACCCTGTAGCCCCTGCTTTGACAACTCATCTGCAACATTGTTCTTTTCGCAGTATATGTGTTGATAAGTAATACCTGCATAAAAAGTTTTAAATTGTTTTTATTATTTTTATTATATGTTGGATGTGATTTTGATTGAAAATGCTTCTTTTTTATTTATTAATTAAAACAAAATTATTAGAAAAATTATTGCTTTAAGCCTTGGAATTTACAATCAAAATTAGAAAATGTATTTTTATCTAAATTATTTATGAAAATTTTAATATTGTTTGATCTTCTCTACCATGTCCTTTTTACATATATCTATAATAATATTATTTGTACCTGGTTTCTGGTTTTTTGTAACATTTTACTACCATAATCAAAATCTATAGAAATAATAATCTAACATTATAATATCTTGAAATGGAGCTAGCCAACTCAAATATAGTATTTCAAATCCCTGGCTAAGTTAGATGAGGAGGCTATGTATTACATATGGTCTTGAATGAGCATTTGGACTCTTTAGATATATATCTAAAGAGTCCAAAAGCTCATTCAAGACCATATGTAATACATAGCCTCCTCATCTAATAAAAATTCATACCTTAACAAAATTTTTAGATCCTTTTAAAGAAAACGTGTCATATAATCAACTTTCATCGAAATATATGATAAACTCAACCCAAATTTATGAAAAATAGTATACCATTTTTTACATTTCACATAATACAAATAGATAAATATTACTTAATTATTGAACTATAAATATTTAACTACCCATAGAGAGATGGCCAAGTGATTGAGACAGGGCATCATCACAATAAAAAACCAAGTACAAATTGTAGTAATCCTAGAATCATGCTTTACATAAGGTAAAATTGGGGAACTCATGACTTGTACTATAGATAAAAAAACATTTACCCTTACCAAAAAATATATGATAAAAATTGACAAACTACATTAGCTTAAGCTTAAGGGGATATAATCCTTCTTGCCTTCCATATAGATAATGAAAATGATTGTTCCAAGTCTCATGTTGCTTCTCATGTTATTTTATAAACCTTGATTGAAAAGAAAAATAGGAGGGCAGAAATGTAAGAAATATAAAACATAATGAAACACAACGTAAGAAATAGAGAACATAATGAAACACACACATACATATCTCTAGACAATCAACACAATTATTTTCCTATGAAATCCTTATGGGAGACTAGCAACCCTAAAAAGTAATGATGCTCTAGACTCCTTTTTCCCTAGGAAATCCTTATGGGAGAAAAACAACACTAAAATGTAAACATGCTCTACTCTCTCTTTTCTGGTATGGAAAATATGTGAGTACAAAGAAAGAGGTAATCTCTCTAGAGTTAGCTAAGACTTTTAGCGTGTAAGGTTGCTATAAAAACTTAACTTTATACATTTTTCTCTCTAACTTCACACTCCTAGTTCTATTTTCAACTATGGAACAAAATACAATAACACAAAATGGAACTCTTATTCCTCCTAGTGGCCAAGTATTTAACATAGTGTGATAGCCAACTAGGTGTAAGATTTGACTCTGCCAACCATTAACGAGGTTTGTGATTTTAGACCTTTTAGAGTCTTGTTAAAATTCCACATGTAGCTAGCTTGCCATGCATGAGTAATGGGGCTAAAATGTCATTCTCTCGTACCATGACCTGGTCAACATGATAGGTCAACTTACTAAAGGCATAAATCTTGAATGAACTTCATTTGATGTTTTTCTTGCACCATTGGATATGTCTTTAAGTGTAGAATAATGGTCAAGATTTCGGCACAAGGGATAATCGTTTGACCCCCAGAAATGTCATTTAATACCTCAAAATGACTCCAAAAGGTTTTAGACCCGAATTCTCCACCCACCATTAAAATGACCCTACAAGTTGATTCTTTCAGTTTTTTCACTCTATAAGTGTCAAAATATATGACAAATAATATAATTATCCAATCTAGATCATTACTTAATAATTTGTTAAAATTATGAGTAAGTTTTACATCATGGAATTTAAATAAATAGTGTTAATTCATTGAACACCCTTGTACATTCCTTGTTGATACTTTGAAAGTAATACGTTTTGAAAAATAATTTGTTTATGGATTCTATTTTCCACATTCTCTCAACCATATCAAAAACCTTATTATAATATTTGAAACCTAAGGTCTTTCCCATACCAAAGTATGTTCTTTTATAACATGTTTTCTTGCTGATATGGGTGATTTAGAAATGATTGGGAGAGTGAAATTCCTCATTAAATATGTACAATATGTTTGGTTGAATCCACATGAAAAACAAGACTCCCAACCATGAGAAGAGTAAATTACATCCTATTTCTCCCCCCTAGCACAATTACCAGTACAATTAGAATTTAACAGCCCCAAACTGGATTTTACTCTCAGGTACTGGAACCTCTACAAAGGTTTGACCTGGAAACATAGTTTTTCCCTAGGTTTCTCCACTGGTTCTATGTCCAACTTGGATAACCTACAACAACATCCTTCTTTTCATTTTTTCTATCCCCTCTTGGATAACCATAATATCTTGAAATTGAGCTAGCCAACTCAAATATCGTATTGCAAATCCCTGGCTAAGTTAGATGAGGATTACATATGGTCTTGAATGAGCATTTGGACTCTTTAGATATATATCTAAAGAGCCCAAAATCTCATTCAAGACCATATGTAATACATAGCTTCCTCATCTAATATATAAAACTTTAATCCATGTGCTTAACCTTAACATTGACACAAATGGAATACAATTTTACTCACTGCTTTATGATAGAAAAATATGCAGATGAATATTGCCCACATATCCGAAGTCAAAAGGGATAGATTAAAAAGGGATGCTCCGGTCATCTATAAAAGATAAATTAAAGAAGCATGACATATTAGTAATGCAAATTAGATATGCATACCAATTATGTTCATATAACACAAAAAATAGATGATTCAATACAAATGTCACATAGAAGTCATATTTATCTCATGGCCCTTCAACTTAAATTATATATCTAGCATTACATTAAGCTATAGGAGATAAATCAAAGAAGCATTTGAATGTAAATTAAACATGTGTAATAATTGTCCTTTCTAGTTCAATAAATAGATAATAATTTGCAAATGCCATATCTAAGCTATATTTCATCTTAGTAGCTTTCAATTTAAAATTATATCTAATGTTAAATTATATAAAAGAATAACAGTAATCCAAACTTCAAAATAATATTTAGAACTTTAGTATAAAATGTGACATATAATTTTCCTGTGTGGAAAAACATAGTTACGGAGAGTTCAAAACTCATGCATTTGAATAGAAAGTGGGTATACGAATGAGCAAGTAGATTTTTTCTTGAAATGAGGAAGTGAAGGTTGATAGAGAGCCACACAAAATTGCAAATTCATACCTTAACAAAAATTTTAGATCCTTTTAAAGAAAATGTGTCATATAATCAACTTTCATCAAAATATATGATAAACTCAACCCAAATTTATGAAAAATAGTATACCATTTTTTACATTTCACATAATACAAATAGATAAATATTAATTAAGTATTGAACTATAAAGATTTAACTACCCATTGAGGGATGGCCAAGTGATTGAGACAGGGCATCATCACAATAAAAAACCAAGTACAAATTGTAGTAATCCTAGAATCATGCTTTACATAAGGTAAAAATGGGGAACTCATGACTTGTACTATAGATAAAAAAACATTTACCCTTACCAAAAAATATATGATAAAAATTTACAAACTACATAAGCTTAAGCTTAAGGGGATATAATCCTTCTTGCTTGCCATATAGATAATGAAAATGATTGTTCCAAGTCTCATGTTGCTTCTCATGTTACTTTATAAACCTTGATTGGAAAGAAAAATAGGAGGGCAGAAATGTAAGAAATATAAAACATAATGAAACACAACGTAAGAAATAGAGAACATAATGAAACACACACATACATATCTCTGGCCAATCAACACAATTATTTTCCTAGGAAATCCTTATGGGAGACAAGCAACCCTAAAAAGTAATGATGCTCTAGAAAAATAATTTGTTTATAGATTCTATTTTCCACATTCTCTCAACCATATCAAAAACCTTCTTATAATGTTTGAAACCTAAGGTCTTTCCCATACCAAAGTATGTTCGTTTAAAACATGTTTTCTTGGTGATATGGGTGATTTAGAAAATGATTGGGAGAGTGAAATTCCTCATTTAATATGTACAATATGTTTGGTTCATGCCACTAAGCCAAGAATTTTGAATTCAACTAACTTTTAATATAACCAAGTAAATCCTGCAAAAAAAGAATAAAACAAATGTTAGGGTTGTGGATTCAGGCATTGAAACAACACACCATGATATTTCAAATTTAAAAATAATGGTTTGAGTCCTAGATAGCTTAGAATACTATTTGTTTTCAAAATAAGGATGCAGTCCCATTTGATTCTCATGATTAGGTTGTAATCATGAGGCTCTCGCTCAATAGTGGACCTTCCCAAAATCTTGTGACGTCTTGTCACAAACAAAACCAACAAACTGAAAAACACATCATGCAAGAAACATAGCTTGCTGACATGTATCATTTGTCTCCTTCAAAGAAAAAAAATTCACATCATGCACGAATATCTCCATGTACTCTACATATTGGTGTACAAAACCATCAACCAAACAGAAGTCGACAAAACATGCCTCTTCAAACAACTGACTCTCAAGTCAAATAATAGCTCATGTACAAATTTCCATATTTGTTGCATTTAAGTGTGTCAACATAACTCTACTTTCAACATCTTGCTTCATGCAATATGCACCATACTTTGAATTTGCAAAGAAATTCATGAAACATCAAAATAAATGCAAGGCCTTAATTGGATAAGAAATCTAACCATCTGTTAGCAAACCATTTCAATGGTGCTTCTTTTACATTCTCATTAGCTGCATGATTATTAACATCTTCTCGCAAAGTGGGTGTAAAAATTTTTCATTCATCATGAACACAAACTTCACAAGCTTGAGGTAATGAACACGAAATAAAATTCCTTCTTGGAACAGCTTCATGTGCCTCTTTGGCTTTGGAGCATTCTCCATCATGTTTTCCATAACCAAGACCCAAATAATTAGGCCCTTCCTCAACAATATTTGGCTCAACTATGCCCTGTACATGTTTGCCTTTAAACCTTTACTTTCATAGCACATTTTCATCAAAAATTTGGACCTTATTCCTCTAGTGTGTCTCTCAAAAGCACGTACACATTCATTTTGAGAGGAAATTGAAGACAGAACCAATAGCTAATTCTTCTAACTAACCTTGACTAAAATGAGATAAATTGTACTTTGATACCAACTTGATTTGAATATGGACAAACTAGTTTTGTTGGGCTATCTCCCTCATTAGTTAAATAAAAATGTGTTTAGGATCGTCTAAAGTTAGCCAATTGGGAAGGGGTATATGTGTCAAGCTTTAAGTGTATTTAGTGAGAAATTTATTAGTTAATTAGCTTTTAAAAACTTGTGTACAACAAATAAAATGCAAAATTTTTATTTCTAGGAAATTTTTTTCCCTCAATCCAGATTCCGATCATTGGACATGTAAGAGGAAGAAAGAGGGAATTCACTTTTCAAATTCTGGACCTTGTCTAAACCAAAATAAACTAGAGGTTTTGTTTTCAAATACATTCACTTATTTGGAAAAGTTCTAGCTACCAAAAGTACATATGCCAATCTACCTCCCAAGAAATCCATTTATTACACCACTGGTTAGTTTTTTGTCTTCCTATATTATTTATTAACCTCTTTTAAGAAACAAAACTAGACAAGAACCTTCAGTGAGAACAACAAAATCTAAAACCTCTTCAAGGTCTTCAATCTGCTCGTAAAGTTAAATTGTGTCTTGATCAAGTCCAACAACAAAGAAACATTCAGTGACAACACCAAAATCTACAACTTCTTCAGCATCTTCTAAACCATCTTCAAAGTCAATATTGTGTGCATCAATTTCCTCAGCAAGGTCATCAATGGAGTCATCAAAACTACTATTTCAAACTTCAATGCCAAAAATAAGTCGAAAGACTCCAGTTTCTCCTCCAAAACCTTATTCTCTGAGCAAAGCTAGCATGATGTCGTCGAGAAATTTAGTAATTCCACGAGGAAATTCTATCAAAGTTAAAACAAATCCTTTTCATCCATATTTAATGCCTACTTTTTCAGGTGGAACACCTCCAAATTTAAGGACCATAATGCCATAAAATATGTAACTTTACCTAATAGGTGTAGACCTAGAACCCCCAACTTTGCGTGACATGTACAATTGAAGATCTTATATGGTAAGCAGTGTGAGAAGAGAGTCATGGTCACTGAGTTGAGCAAGAGAAATAGTTTGGTATGACAACCTTACTTGTGATAGGTCTAGCTAGCAAACTACCAAATTACATGGTAATGGCATTCAAAATGTGAAAATTCCCATTTCACTTGGAAATAAGATGGTAGAGAAAGGTATCTAGATGAAACCTGAGATATCCATCTATGGTAAAGAAATCAAATAGTTCTATCAATTCCACCTTACAACTCTAAGAGACATTGAATTAAATTTCATCTCAAGATAGGGCTTTGAGAGGACACTCTCAAAGCCAACCTTCGTTATCGCTTTGAAACACATGGTAAGTATCAAGACTTAGCAACCTTATTTGCATAATTTTTTCTAGCATTTTATGTCATAGCCTTCTTTTGCCTAAAATGAATGCAAATTTACTTGCAATTTGGCTTGCGACATTCATAATTCATGCTCATGGAACATGATTGTGTTGCAATTGTGATAACATCTGCTGTATGCAGAAGCCTAATAAAAAATGATCGAAAATGACATTTTTGCTCTATTTTTTTGAAGATTTAAGGGAAATTACACCAAGTAACTTCCAACCTTATATGACCATCATGTCAAACTATTTCAGGATATTGTTCAAGTAAGAGCCACTTAAGCAAGAAATCTAGTATACATGACTCCAATTTCAATTAGCAGCAATGATAGTTCTAAGTATGGTGCAAACATTTCTCCAGATCCTCAATGGGGCATGTTTGATGACAATAATTTGGGGAGTGAGAGAGGGAGATGGTAGGAGAAAAAATTCAAGGAATCCACGGGAAATTGAAAAATATATAACTAATAAGGTGGAAGACACTTTGTAACCTAAGAGAGAAACCTGTTAGGAAATGGGTGAAGTTGGCATTACACACCCATTTGGATAACCTCGAGGAGAAAACATTTCTCCCACTTTATTTGTTGGCATAACCTAGCAAGTGTTATTCACTAGCATGTATTTTGTAAAGGCCTTGACCTAGTTCCCATTCAACTCCATCCACCAGGTTGTAGAGGATTCCAAGCCTAATTTCATGAAAAGTAAGTTGGGGATGATCACATTGACTTGCTTGATGACGTGTCTATGAAGATTAACTACCTTGAACTATTTTTTTGCTTAGGGAAAGAGACACATTCCCATGTCTGAGCATGAAAACGTTATTTGATATTGTTAATGCCTCTAGTGTTTACTTCTACAAGTTCTATAGGCAGAGTCTGTAAAGGGCCAGGTAGCCTCTGGATCTCATCTTTTATAAAAGGTGACATATCTAGTAAATGCCCCTACAGTCTATCTCTGGAATGGATCTAAATATAAGTTCTTCATTTTAATATCCATAAAACACAACAACTTTAAGGTAAACTATGTACATGTGTCATTTCTCCCACAAACTAAAGTGTATAAGTGGTAAATTTTATACCAAGTGTGCTCCCACCATGTAAAGCGCAATTTGGTGAACTTATCATTTTTATAATATATTTTTTGATTAAATTTAGTTTCACACATGATCAATTATTGCTTTGAAAGTTGTGTTCTACATAATTTGTGTAGACTAAATTACAAACTGATTTTTTGAAATCTATTTTGTGTAAATGTTGACCAATAGATATATATCATGGAGGATGAACGACGAAGATCATCTGAATCCCATATGGAGGTTCAGGGATCAGAGGATGTTTATGGTATTTAAATATAATCTTGAATCTCCATACATGTGTGTACATATGGAATTGATTTTTTATTAACTTTGTGAGTTAAATTAGTTGTTAATAAGTTTCATATTTTAATTCTTAGGAGGTAAGAGGAGAAGGGTTTCTACTCCATCCGTGGAACGTGGCCAAGGTTCAACTGGTCGAGGTATGAGTGGTAGCAGGTTGCGGGAAGGGGATGATATTTATTCCCCCGAAGGCCAATCAACAGTTGTTGGTTCTCAACAAGGTCAAATCAACAGTTGTTGGTTCTCAACAGGGTCACTGTGGGTCTAGTTCTCAGCAGCGTCATTCTAGGTCTGGTTCTCAGCAGGGTCATGTTGGAGAAGATGTTAACCAACAACATCAAGGAAGCCATCAATTTAAATATTTTTTCATTAAATTTGTACAACTTTTTTTACACGTGTTTTTTTTAATATACAAAATTTTATATATATTGATGCAGAGGCCGAAAATGTTCGATCTAATGGTCAAAATAGACGTAGGGCAGCTCGCTACATTCAAGAAGAAGGCTGTCAACCCAGCACAACTTATCTGGCCGAGATTACTGATATACCATGGGAAACCAACATGGTAGAATGCACCTTACAAAGGTGTGAAAGCCTTCATGCAAAATTGCAAAGAGATCTCGTGGCTTTGTCTCTACCTGCTGAGAGTCGACAAAGCCCTGAAATAGTTGCACATTCATTGGGTAAAATGGTAAAGGTGTACAGAAATCTTGGGCCAATGACTGATTCATTTGTAGAACTGATGAGAAAGAGAAAAGAAACAGTGATGGGTCCCGATAAATGGGAGGACATTAAACAAAAAGTTACAAGAGACGTGGCCAAGTCAATGTTTAATTATAAGGAAGGGCCAAAAAGAAAAATGTTGAAGGTGCAGTATTTCAAGCACCCAGAAATAGCTCGTTATTTGTATGATCGGCATCTTGCGGCCTTTGGAAGGCTTCCATGGAATGATGAGGTTCTTGTTTATTTTGCACAGATGTTTTATGCAGAATTTTTTTTGGGTATGAAACCCAACTACAATGACCTTCCTTCAGAATTTTTTGGCTCGGGGAAAGGTCGGTTATATAACCGTAAGGGCGCTAAGCGAGATGTGGAGTTGCCTCGCTCTGAGCCGCCATTGGTGAGTCGACTGTTTCGAGTCGAAACTCTGCAATCAGAGATGGATGCGACTACTCAAATAATTCGAGAAGCAAGGGATGTTATGATCGACAATGTTCATAGCAGATTTAGTGGAGTCGATCTTTGTTTAAATCGACAAAGAACACGTGAAAATGCACGTGCCAATTTTGTTTATCATACATATGAGGAGATTTACAACATGAATGTTGAATATCTTCGAACATATGCAATAAATTGTCGCAATGGTCTGCAAGACCTAATTTTTCATGAGGAAGAGGGCACCGGAACGGTATGTGTTAGTGACCTTAGGGTTTGAAATTATTTTTACATATACATGTTTACAATTTGTAATAAATACATGTGTATGTACATGTATACATTTATTCTTGAGTATGTGTACATTAATCTAACAAAAATGTATGATTATATGTTAAAACACCATTTGCAGTTCTCAGGCATCATGCGTGATGAAAATGTTAATATTACGTTCGGGACCTCCGGTTCAAACGATGCAGATGGGTTTGACCATCATGATATGTTGGCACATGTTAGTGTTTTTTAAGTGACTCTAAAATAAATAATTGTTGCCACACATGTACATGTATGTATATATATAATTTAATAAAATGTTTTAACAGGTACCGATTCCGTCTGATGTTTTTGGGATGGCGGTACCTTCTTCTTCCTTAGGAGATGTACCTTCTACTTCATTGGGAGATGAGCCACAAGTATGGACAATTTTTCACAAGTTTAAAATTTATGTTTAAAAGTTATATATATATATATATATATATTATACCTCAAAAAGTTCCATTAAAAATTGAGATATATATATATATATATATATATATAGAGAGAGAGAGAGAGAGAGAGAGAGAGATCTATATTTTGAGTTATTTAAAAAATTTTGAATTTAGGTTCCTATAGAAGATTTCTTTAATCCGAGGACTCTAGCGACGGAGATAGGAACATCCACAACATTTGAACAAGTTGTCTTTAGTTCCTTTTTTTAATATTATTGAAAATAAGTTTATATATGTACACGTGCATTTTCATTTGAAAGTTTTTAATTTATATAAATTATATATATATATATATATATATATATATATATATTTATATATTTATATTTAACTGTACATGTATATTGTGCATTTTACCACTGCAGATGTTTCTATGGCAGAACCTGTTCATCAAATGGAGAGGGAACCTTACGAGGTATTGCATGATTTTTTTGTTATATTTTGTTTTTTACATGAAGTTCTAGATATATATATTCTCATTCATTTTTAAAACTTCAAATTTTAATGTTCAAGTACATGTGAATTGTGTATTTAGGTTTCCTATTCACAGGATAGGGCGCGGACTGAGACCCTAGTAGGGAAGACGCTAGATCCTCCATTTGATGGAAATGATTTACAGTAGATTTGATTTCAAAATTTAGATGGTTTTAAAATTTGTTAAACTTGATACAGTTTGATACTTGTGAGATTTACAATTTTTTGACATATTTTATTACATTGTTATTATATAATTTGTTTTATTTAATTTTTGGATGGTTTTAGTACTTTTGGCATGTGAATGTGAAGTAATGTTGTCATCTGAACTACATTTGGCATGTGATATTTAATGTTAAATGTTTTTGTTGGATAGTTTAATGTTTAATGTTTTAATGTTGCACAATATATAATCAAAAGGGTTTTAAAACTTAAAGTTTTGGATGGTTTCAATCTACAACTTAAAGTTTTGGATGGTTTCAACTTACATTTGCACATGTGGTAAATTGAAATTATGTTACTTGTAACAAGACAATCCCCATTGATTTCATTGTATATGTTGATTTCTGATTTGATATAATTGCATGTATGATGGTACATTACTTGTAAAGTCATTGGATTAATAGTGTTCATTAATTTCAGTGTAAGCACAAAAAATTATTGACAATGTAGAACGATTTTTGTGTTATAATAATTAAACCTAATAATATTGGAGAGCAAGAGAGACAAGGTATGGTGTTTACTACAAGAGTTCGAGGTAAATATTTAAATGGTTTATGATTTATGATTTTTACTTTCTTTTAAATATAATCGATACGGAAAGATGACAAAACTAATAAGGGTGACAATAAGAATAGAAGAAGAAAATAGTTTAAGATTGATCACAATAAATGCTATTTGTAATTGATTACATTCTAATTATTCACATTCTATCATTCAATATTATTACATTGTCATTTTGCATTCAAAAATTTTATTTGATCATTTTCCATTATTAAAGTTATTCTACAATATTTATCATCTCAACAAATTGAGGTAACTAAGAAAATTTAAAATTAAAATGACTTGATAAATCTCAAATATATTTAGCATATTTAAAATGGTTATATTAATATTAGATGTATTTACATATTATTGATAAAATTAATCATATGTTTCTCATATTATCGATAGTTTTTCCTTGGTTGCACACGACTGAAACCAACTTAGATCCACCTTAACTACGGATCTATCAAGCACCGAGAGGGATAAAATCTCTTGAGGTGCAAACCTTTCTTCAAGTTTTTCACTAAAAAAAGAGGTTTGCAACTCTAGATATTTGATCCCTCTCGGCGCTTGATAGATCCATAGTTATGATGGATCTAGGAAAATAACTTTCTAAAAATAAGTAAGGGAAAAGTAGCATAGGGAACAATTAGGAGTAGATTTAGGGCATAGGGAACAATTAGGAGTAAATTTAGGAACATGTGATAGTTGGGTGAGATAAAATCATATTTTAATAAAATAATGGGAATTTGTAGGAGAGAAAAATAGTGGATATGACATGTATTTTGGTGAATAATCAAATTTATGGAATTAAACAATTAATTATTTTTGTATGTGAAAACAAGATTCACACCTAATCCTCACCTAAAATACTAAATTAAACACATTATTATTAAGGGGACGAGGAGCTTTCTAGGTTTATCTTCAGTGAAAAAATTTATCTTCACCTTCCTATAACTCCATTGTAGCTTTGGGGGCCAAAGGTAAGAAGAGTACCTTGGAATTTCTTGGGTGAAAAACCAAGTAGGTCACCAACTTTGGTCTAGTGCATTGGAATTCATTAAAGAATTGGTCATTGGAGCTGCTTCAAGCTAGGAGTGAGCATCTTCACCAACCTACATTGAATATTTTACACTCCCTAGGGTGAATGATACTTTAAATTGATTGAATAACTTAAACATGATTCTACCTTCAATGGATATAGTTTAAATATGGGCATTCATGTATAATCTCAAAACGTTATTGTAAAATTTTTAGGTTATAAATTCTTGGTCACATGTAAATTCATATTATTGTTATTGTTAGTATATAATTTCTTGATTATATGTAATTAACAGGAATTTTTATATTGAAATTTTTTTACATAAAATAATTTAACATATTTAGAAGAAAAAATAGGGGTGAAAATTTGGGGTTATAAACTATGGACGCTACATAAACTATACTTGTAATCATACATGCAATTATATCAAATCAGAAATCAACATATACAATGAAATCAACTCCCTTGTTTTGTTACAAGAAATGTAACAAGGGAGTTGAGTTTCAATCTAGATGGTTTCAATTTACATTTCAATCCAAGACAAGTAACATTTTTCATCAATGCACATTGAACATATCCGACCATTGGAAAAGCATATTTTGTACTAGATTTTCAATCAGGATTAGAGATGTGGGTCAAATCCCACCAAAAGTCGGAGAAGTGCTTCGAGTCTCTTGTTTGAAAGGAATTTTCATACAAAACTATACTGCAGATGATTTATTTACATTGTGTCCATACTTTTTACTAGAAAATCCAACAAGTTTTTCATTAATGCACATAGAAAAACTAGTTCCAGTTAATTGCATTCTAGAACATATATATTGAATACGTAAATAATTTTTCATTAGTAAAACTAGAACAATTAATTTCATTCTAGAACATATATATATATATATATATATATATATATATATATTACATTTTTCATCAATGCACATGTATAGAAAAACTACTTTCAGTTGATACTAGAGCACATGCTTGTACCCAAACAATTTGTACATGTGCAAACACTTGCACAAATAACATAAGAAGCTCAATTTTTAGTTGAGTATTGGAAGTTCTAAAACATATTTAATCCAAAGATAATAAATTGTTGGACAATTCACTCAAAAAAATTCTAATGGAATTCCATCCTCAATAATCCGTTCATGATCGGATTTTGACATTTTCAATCTCTTAATTTTTGATTTTTTCTTTGATTGAACTTCTATCAACTTTATGCGCGCTGCACACACAAAGTGACTATATTGACAACTTATGGAATCAGGTTCATAGTCTTCAAAGTAAACAAAGTCTCCACTTTGATGAGTTTTTCTGAAAAAATAACCTTTCAGTATAATAGACCCTCTGTCATACTGAAATCTGTGATCTTCATAGTTCTGTAATAATTTAATTTTTCGTTCAGTGCAATGCATCAAATAATACTTCACATTTTCGTCGTTGTCAATAGGTGCAATTACAGCAAAAACATCTTCTGCACAATAAAATGAATTTAACAAAATTATGCATATTTAAATTTATTTCTAGATCTTTAAATCATTAGAAAGTAATTCAAATGTTACCTTCTCTAACAAGATCAGAAACTCGATCACCATCGGATGATATTGTAGTTTCCTCTGATTGCATTTCTTCAAACATTGCAACATACATTTTTCCCTTTGTATTTAGCTCTGTATGTTTCCAATTGTTCACATACATTTTGTTTTCACAAACATCATTGGATTTTGTGTTGTCTATGCAAACATCACAAAAACAAGAATATTTTCTTTTATCCAATGCAAACACATTTCTGGACAACTTTGTTTGAATTGAATGCAATTTTCGAGTCCCTTTTATTGTTTCAACGTCATTTCCAATTGATATATCTACGTCTTCGATTCCAATATGCCAGAAAAACCTTTATATGGAAAATTAGAAGAAGAATTTGTAAATATGATATCAAAATACAATCAAAGATAATAATTGCATGATAAATGTACAATGTTTAAAATTAGATTTCCAATATAAATTAAATTGAATGTACCTTCACACTTCTCTTGATGGGTTTCTCTCATGGCTTAGAGCAGCGATGCACCATTGAACAACTTCTTCAGCGTTCACAAGTCGGCTTGCAGAGTGGTTCATTTGATATCTTCGAAGTACTCGTTTTATGCATGCTCCTGCACCGTCATGTTCTCCTTTTCCATGGCCAATCTCAAAGAAATTCCAACAATGTTTAATGCGGGTTTTCTTATGAAGACAACACAACCAAAAGAATGATCATGCAGATTTGAATTGACATGCACATCCATCTGACCATATCCAATGTTCATTGAATGTTATTCCACGATTTTTCAATGAATCATAAATTTTTCCAAAACAATGTTGTACAAAACATGTATCATGTGTACGATCGTCACTAATATAAAAGTGATATTCTTTAATGATATGTCGATTTTCACTCGTGCTTTCTATATGATCGAAATTTTGTTCAGCATGTCTATATAGAATATGGACGAGCATGGAGACTTGGTCAAAATGATAGTATTCACTCTGAATTTCTTTTTGTGGAACAAATGTGTAGTTTTCTACAAAATCAATCACTAACAAAATGGTCCCTGGTGGAAAAACTTCACGAGATTTTTTGAATTGCAAGTCTTGCCATCGAGCTCTATGGGAATGCTTGGTATATTTGTAAATTTATGCTTCAAACTTTCTCAAAAATTCTATCAAAAAAAATTCGTCTTCTAGTAATTCAATTCTTTTAACACTATTTGCACCTTGAATCGATGTATCGCTATATTCATATCTCTTCCATTTCATGTTCATGTTGGAAAATGATTGATCATGTATATCAATATGATATTTGTTTTGAAATTTAGTCAAATTTCCACAATCATCGCATTTTTTACCACCAACACATTTCTTTTGTAAAATAGTTCATCACTTTCTCTTTCACATAGAATTTGAGATATGAAATCACGGATAGTGGAAGGAGGAGGTGAATCCTTCCATAATGTTCTACCGAAATCAAGGAATGTGTCATAATATAACTCAAATTACACATGATAACGGCAACAACAAGTGTCGCGTACGATGATAGGTTACCATGGTTTTTGTTGAACAAAAGCACTGAGTGAAACATGAATTTGACGATTCTCTTCTTTGAACTTGTTGAATAACTCTATCTGAGTGGTTTCCAAGAGATTTTTTTCATGTTCTTCGTATTGATTTCGTGCTATTCTTCTTCGCATCACATGCCTTGCAGTTGGTGAAACACGCGAATTGTTCTTACAATATTCATATATTATTTTTTTAACATTTTACCCAAGTCTATCTTTGTATGGTTGCCTACAAATAGCTCTCCAACAAGAGAGTTCATCATTTACATCTATTTGCAACCAAAATTTCTGATGTTTGTGCAAAGTTTTTCGCGAGGTTCCCAGTGCTCGTTCCATAGATGTTACCAAACGATTCTCTTGAGTACTTGAGGAAACCATTGCCATCTGTATTCCTCTACGTACAATTGAAACATCTTTCTCTCTAGATCTCTTAATTGACTTTATAGCACTACTCATATTTTTTATCACCTCTTCCTTCATTTTTTTATCTTTGGTTGATTTTCGAATACCCAATAGTGTCGTAGCTTCTTTTAATTTCCTTAATGATAGGAGACTTTTCAATATTTGAGCCTGAACTGTCACCCGCTCATTTAAGAAATACTTTTCAAAAATGCAGTTAACACGATATCGTATAACATGGTCAGGCTTTTTATCTCCATATGTGTGAGTGTCAACATTTTCTAACATCTCATTATCGATAGTGATTTCATCTGTACATATTCGAAAAAATAGTACATATTCAATAAATAACTAAATTAATAAATATATCTAAAATTTCAAATATTTTTCAATAGATCAATAGATCATAATATTTACATTTACATACCTACTTCAAATTCTATTTGAGGTTGATTTTCTTCTTCAATATTTTGAGGAATATCTCTGTCTGTTTACATTAAACAAAATATTTTTCAAACTAGTTCATCAAATAAAAATTAAGCTTCACATTTTACATTAGGAAAATTTTAAATATATCAATAGATCATAATATTTACATTTACATACCTACTTCAATTTCTGCTTGAGGTTGATTTTCTTTTTCAATATTTTGAGGAATATCTCTGTCTGTTTACATTAAACAAAATATTTTTCAAACTAGTTCATCAAATAAAAATTAAGCTTCACATTTTACATTAGGAAAATTTTAAATATATCAATAGATCATAATATTAACATTTACATACCTGCTTCAATTTCTGCTTGAGGTTGATTTTCTTCTTCAATATTTTGAGGAATATCTCTGTTTGTTGACATTAAACAAAATATTTTTCGAATTAGCTCATCAAATAAAAATTAAGCTTCACATTTTACATTGGGAAAATTTTAAATATATCAATAGATCATAATATTTACATTTACATACCTGCTTCAATTTCTGCTTGAGGTTGATTTTCCTCTTCAATATTTGAGAGGGCTTCTAACTTTCTTTTGTGAGATTGTCTCGTCTCTTCTCTATGTTCCTCAGGGTCTCTTTTTCGATCGTATTTTCTCGCACAAGTTCTTCGATTTCCCATGATAATAGAGTATGAAGGTCAAAAAATTAGACAATAACTCAATTACAAAAAATATCACAAAAGATTTAATTTTAAAAAATTCAATGTAAATTTTTTGCAAAAAATACATGGAACGAAGCTCAAAAAATTTTCTTCAGCAAAAATTCGAGAGAAAAATGTCTTATAAAAATGAAACGAAGCTCAAAATATTTACTTTAACTCAAAACACGTACATACCTCCAAGAAATGTCTTCTGAATTTACGTCCAAGAAATTTTTTTAAGTTCAAAACATTTTTTGCCAAAATTAGGCCGCCTCCAAGAAATGTCTTCCAAAAAAAATTCTTTAAACCCAAAACAATTCTTTGTAAAATAAATTTGCTTCCAAGAAATGCTCTTAAACCCAAACTTTGAAGATAAGTTTTTGAACCCAAACCAAGATCTTTGTAAAATGAGATGAAATGTGCGAAATGTGCGAAAATTGGGAATCATTTCGCGGCAATTTATATTTTCATGAAATGTGTTTTAGTAGGGGCTTCGCAAAACTTTCTGGCCGACGAAGAGTTATACAATTGTTCGGCCGAAATTTTTCTTAAAATTTCGGCCGAACTATTGTGATGTTAGATCTAACGAGCCTTCGGCGGAAAACATAGTTCGGCCGAACTTGGATTAAAAGTTCGGCCGAACTAACGCGTCACCAATTACGCAAAAACCAGGCTCTGAATACGGTTCTGCAACTTTGGACTGATTAAACTCCATGAAAGGTTGTTAATTAACTGTCAGAACCAAGACAAACATTTTTAGAATTGAATCTACTTTCAGGAAATATAACTTTATGGAATTTCATAAACGTTTATTAATTTTAATTATTTTTCTAATAAAATGGGTGCAAACAATTTCTGAGGGTCATTGTGATTCAGTGAAATCAAAATTTTGTATCTCCCAAAATACATTGTAAAAAAAATTGAAAAAATTATGGGGCATTACATTGGTCCATCGTCTCTAATGGGTAGCTTTTAGATTTTTAGTTTATAACTTATATTTTAAGAAATTTTTTGTGTCGCAAAACATATCTAAAATACGCAGTTTTTCGTATTGGACCAGTTCAAAAAATTCTAGTAATTATGATATGCATCCATTGGCTTTGTAAATATGAAGAAACCAAAGTAGACTCTATCTAGATTGTTGTAACACATTTTGTTTTCTCAAAAACACAAATTTTCAATGAATACAACATTGTGTCATAACATGACTTCTTATGAATCCTTTGATTGTTAAGAAACACACACTCAAAGAAACGCTAAGTTGACATATCAAATCTGCATAAAAAAATTTCAAAAAATAAGTAATAGAAAGCTAACAAAATTTCTCACAACTTTTATTTTTTATCGCAAAATGAAATTCTACACAGAAAAATTGTTATAGTTTGCAGAAAGTTGAAGAACCGAAAAAAATGAATTTTTTTTCTCAAAAAAGGGCAAAAAGTGTAACCCAGCTTCACATTTTCACCCCAATGCGTACCTTTTGTGTGTTTTGAACGTTATGGAGATCAAAATATTGCTCCATCTATAGTATCCATGTTACAGTATCCTTTCTATCAAACTTCCTCATATCCATTTTTGGAATATGGTGGTTCTTCCCGCCAACATTAGAGTTTATGAAATCACGATTAACATTTATTTTGTTCTCATCATGAGTTTCTTCCACTATCTTTTCACCATTAGGAAACATTTCTTGTATCAACTTTGTCAAACCTTCCATATCTGCTTTTAGATCATTCTTCATGTTTTCCATGTTGTCTTTCTTGTCATCCATCTTAGCTTCCATGCCAGCTTCCATGCCATCCATCTTAGCTTCCACGCCTTTCTTCAAACCGTCCATCTTCACTTCCACGCCTTTCTTCAAAACTTCCATTTCATTTTTTTTTGCTCTTTGCGAGAGAAAAATTTGGTGCACTTGCTCTTCTAATTTTGATAGATCATGTTGCAATTCTTCATCTTCATGAGTCATAGTAGAGCCTTTTGAAGGCTTAATGGGTGTTGAATTATTTTTACGAGGCATATTTTTAGAACCCAATATTGATATCTATTCTACAATATGCCCTTGGAATCAATTCAAATTGATTCTTCAAACAAGACTTATCCAATTCGGAAAAATAATACACACCTTTTTCTTTCTTTTGAGGAGCTCGATATTGAAATTGGATTATCTCTGTGATTGCAGCACTTCAATATTTGAATTTCAGCACCGACGTAGCCCTCTGAATTCTCTTTCGAATGCCACAGGTCTGACCTGATTTGGATTCTCCAAGACAAAGTTGTGTCCAATCTCCCACAATGACCTAATTATGGACTTGTTCAGTAGAGCTAACTTGTACGACTTTCCACATGTCATTGTTTCGTCCTTCAGCTCTAAAATTGATAGGCAAGAAACACATTCTGTCTACTTGCGACCAATTTTTACACCACTCCAATCCGATGCTCAAAGAGAGAGTTATGAATATTTTCCCATGATCACCTCTTTGAGATGAAATTCGGGAGCCTAAAAAAGCACTACCTTCCACAAATAATATCTTCGAAAATATTGTGAACCAAGCTCTGAAAATTTTTGACGAGTTTCCTCAGGATTTCTTCTTCGCACCCTAAAAATTTTAGATTCTGAACCTTCGTAGAAAAAACTTTATAGCAAAAATTCCACGATGACATGTTTAGAGCAGCGAAACCCTAGAATCCAAATCTCTGATACCAAATGTTGTGTAACCAGCTCCAAAAATAGAAGAAAATAGATATCAACGCCTTAGAAATAAGCCACTTCGAGGGGGAAACCTCAAATACATTACATAAATGAACAATTCTTGGATGATACAATTTACAAAACCTCCTTTCTATATATAGGAGTCCATGGGGCCATAATGTAATCCTAGTGGGGCCACAATGTAATCCTAGCCGACCTAACAATAATAATTTAAGGGCACAATAATAACAATATGGGGGTTACAAGCGTACAATAATAGCAATAAGGGGGTTACACTAACAACAATAAGGGACTATACTAGTAATATAGGGACCTAACATTGATGGTCGAGGGGCATGTATAAAATAAGCACTTTGAAGATATCAAATGGGTCACTCTACAAACTGATTTGTCTCAGCTTAACAAATTTTTCAATGGTGCATCGCTGCACTAAGCCATGAGACTATATATATATATAGAGAGAGAGAGAGAGAGAGAAAACTTTAATATGTGCATGATCTAATTTTTATTATATTTCTAATTTTAAACATTATTTATCACAATGATTATCTTTGATGGTATTTTGAATAACATATTTATATTCTTGTTTGAATTTTCCATATAGGTATTTTTGGCATATTGGTGTCCAAGATGTAGATAGATCGATTGGAAGTGATGTTGAAACAATAAAAGGGATCGAAAATTTCATTAAATTAAAACAAAGCAGTACCAAAATGTGTTTGCATTTTATAAAAGAAAATACTCTTGTTTTTGTCACGTTTGCATAGACAACACAGAATCCAATGATGTTTGTGAAAACAAAATGTATGTAAAATATTGGAAACATACATAACTAAATATAAAGAGGAAAATGTCCATTGCAAACTTTGAAGAAATGCAATCAGAGGATACTATAGTATCATCTGAAGGTGATCAAGTTTCTAATCTTGTTAGAGAAGGTAGCATTTCAATTTCTTTCAAATGATAGAGATCTAGAAATAGATAATAAAATCAAGTACACATGTTAATTTTAAAGTTATTTTTTCATGTTAATTATGATCTAAATATATGTAAGTTTGTTTTATTATGCAAGATATGTTTTTTTTGTAGTTGCACCTACTACCAATGCAGAAAATGTGAAGCATTATTTGATGTGTTGCACTGAACGAAAGATGAAATTATTGGAAAACTATGATTATAACGGGTTTATATATGACAAAGGGTCTATTATACTAAAAGGTTATTTTTTCCAACAAACTCATCAAAGTCTGGATTTTGTTTAATTTCAAGACTATGAACCTGATGTCATAAGTTTTCAATATAGTCACTTGGTGTGTGCAGCACGCATAAAGCTGATATAGGTTCAATCAAAGAAAAAATTGAAAATTAAGAAATGAAAATTTTCAAAAGTCGATCATGAATAGATCATTGAAGATGGCATTCCATTAGAATTTTTTTGATTGAACTACCCAACAATTTCTTCTCCTTGGATTCATCTTTTAGAACTTATAGAACTCAACTAGAAATTGTTAGCCTTTTTTTTGCATTCTTATGTTAAATTACATTATTATAATATGTATATTTTAAGTTATGTACAAGTGTTTGCACATGTACATTGTTTTGGTACATGCACACAAGTAATTTATACACATGTACACATACATGTAGATTATTTGGTCTTAAATGATTTCATACATGCTCTGGTACAATTTATGTCATTATGTCATTATTGCAAATTGTACATGTGTATCTAGCACAGTTGATTAATGCAAATTTTAAGTTATGATTTTGTTTTAGACATCTATTAAGAAAATTATAATATTCATTCTTGAATGCAAAATGTGTGGTACATGTTTTGTAATTTCCAGTTTACTATCAACTAACATCCATAGTAGCTTTTCTATGTACATTAATGAAAATGTTGTGTACTGGATATGTTTTAATGAAATTTTAAAATTTTATGATTGTTTGACACATCTATGAACACCTAGTATTTTATGATTTTTTTTAGATATATACATCGATATGTATTGTATATTGTATAATGATTTCAAATGAAAACTGTATGAACTAAATTATGCAAATTTGTTTTCATTGCTACATATTCATGATTGTTTTAAATGACACATGATCATGTGAAAAATATACACCTAAATATCACCTTTAATAGATGTATGTCCTAATTATATAACATACATACATGTTCAAATGCATAATTTAACATGTACCACATGTGTTTTGTAATTTGAAATTTCAATCTAGATTCATTTTAAATAACAAATGACAAAACAACTTGAGCTTTAAAAAAAAAACATTTAACCTAAGATTGAATCTAAGTTAACATCATAACAACATGTCATCATGTACATGTGCAAAATGTAACAACCAAATGTGAAAGTACTTCATTCATTGTTACATATATTTATGAACTTAAATATGTAAAACCATAGATACATGATTGTTTTAAAGACACATGATCATCCAAAATGTACCTAAATATCACCTTTAATATACATATACATATAATTATATATCATTCACACATGTTCAAATGCATAACATGTACCACATTTGTTTTGTAATTTGCAATTTCAATCTAGATTCATTTTAAATAAAATTTGACAAAACAACTTGAATTTTAAAAACAAAACATAATCTAAGATCGTGTAAGCTAACATTATATAGAAACATGTGATCATGTATGCAAAATTTAACAAATAAATGCAAATGTACTTCAATCATTTTTACATATATTCATGAACTTAAATATGTAAAACCATCTACGATTGTTTTAATTGACACATAATCATGAAAAATGTACCTAAATATCACCTTTAATAGACATCCTAATTATATAACATTCACACATGTTCAAATGCATAACATGTACCACATGTGTTTTGTAATTTTAAATTTCCATCTATATTCATTTTAAATAACAAATAACAAAACAACTTGAGTTTTAAAAACAAAACATATAATCTAAGATCATCTAAGTTAGTTCATTAGAACAACATGTTATCATGTTTGGAAAATGTGACAACTTAATTAAATGCATTTATGTACTTCAATCATTGTTACATATTCATGAACTTAATATGTATAATTGTTTTAAATGACACGTGATCATATGCAAAATTTACACCTAAATATCACCTTTAATAGATGTATGTCCTAATTATATAACATTCATACATGTTCAAATGCATTTAACATGTACCACATGTGTTTTGTAATTTGAAATTTTAATCTAGATTCATTTTAAATAACAAATGACAAAACAACTTGAGTTTTAAAAACAAAACATATACAACCTAAGATCATATAAGTTAAAGTTCGTTATAACAACATGTGATCATGTATGGAAAATGTAACAACTAAATTAAAAATGCATTTATGTACTTAAATCATTGTTACATATACATGAACTTAAATATGTATTTAACCATCTATAATCGTTTTAAATTACACATGAACATGTGTAAAATGTACTTAAATGTCACCTTTAATAGAAATCCTAATTATATAACATTCCCACATGTTCAAATGTGTAACATGAACCACATGTGTATTGTAATTTTCAATTTCAATCTAGATTCATTTTAAGTAACAAGTGACAAAACAACAAGTTTTAAAAACAAAATATTTAATCTAGGATCATCTTTAAGTTAACATTATATAACAACATGTGATCACATGCCAAATGTAACAACTATCCAAAATGTAAAATATGTCCAAAATTTATATCATGAATAATAAAATTAAATATAAAAATGTATAGTGTTACAAGTATCAAGTTATATAGAAAAGTAAATTTGAATGCATAAATAAGACTATCTATATAGAAAAGTAATTTTAAGACTATCTATCAAATAAAATGTTGCATATGCATCATCAATCAAATAGAGATGGATATAGTGTATTTTCCATCAGCATCTTGAGCCTCCTTGTGCTATCATCTGAAAAATGTGGAACCTACACAACGTGTAAACATTAAAATTTAATGTTTTAAAATTGAATGAGAATTTAGAACTTCATAAAAAAACAAAATAAACAAAAAAAAATCATGCAATACCTCATGTTGTCCCTCTCCATGGTCTCGTGTTGGTTGTCCATTAATGCATCCTCCACGATGCATGCATGCAATATATATATATATATATATACTTCAAAATGGTCATAAACTAATGCAATAATATTAAAAAAAAAAAATTAGTCTACTTCTTGTTCAAATTATACCTTATGTTGTTCCCTCTCTATTGTCCCGTGTTGGTCGTCCATCAATGCATCCTCCATGGTAAACTATACAATATACATGTACAAGTATATATATATATATATATATATATTAAAAAACTTCAAATGAAAATGCATAAACTAATGCAATAATATTAAAAAAAAATAGACAACTTCTTGTTCAAATTGTTTGGATGTTCCTATCTCCATCATACACTCCATCGATAAACTCCTTGGAGAATAGAAATCATCTCCACAAATCTAAAATTCAAAAATTTTAAAACTGTAAAATAACTCAAGATCTAGATCTCATTTTTTAATGAAACTTTCACTTCAATTTAAAACTTAAACATAAGTGAAAAATTGAATACTAGTGACAATGGATTTGAAACATCTCCTGACAAGGAAGAAGAGGGTGGCTCTGAATGAAAATCGTCTCCACAAACCTAAAATTCAAAAAATTTATGTTGATTTCAACAATATGATGAGCTTAGTGAAAAGTAAGCACCTTCACTCACTACAACATTTGGCGGAAATTCCGACACTTGCTTCCGACGCTTTTGACCAAATGTCGGAAATTTCCCCAAATTTTTTCAATCCCGCCCGAAACCGTCGCTATACCGACGTTTAGAGAAATGTGTCATAATACCGACACTTAGGCAAAGTGTCGCAGTTGCGACGTTTGAAGGAAGACGTCGCAATTGCGACACTATTCCCCAAGGCGTCGCTATTGCGACAGATGCTTCCAAACGTCACAATGTCTAAGTGTTGCAATTGCGACGTTTGGAGGCATCCGTCGCAATAGCGACGCTTTTTTTGCGACACAATTTCTAAGTGTTGCAATTACGACGTTTAGAGGGATCGGTCGCAATAGAGACGCTCTGGCCGTCGTCGATATAACGACACTTATATGCAATAAACGACAGTTATATGGCCTTTGCAAAAATGATCGGTTTACAGAGTAGCGCGAGGAGTAGTTAATGGAGGCACCTTTGCGATTGCGCATAATTTGGAGAGAAAATAGTAATAATGAGATAGGCTCCTTTAATTGCGTCTTTGATTTGTGAAGGTATGGATTTTCCAGCCTGCAATTCTATGCTGTCGAGAAAGACTCGCAATCCTCTAGAAACAAGACTGTTGTGAAGATGCCTGGCGAAGAAACGGACATCGGGTTCACGACTGTTGATGAACACATCGTAGTCCGGCGAAGAAGGCACCAAGGAGGGTATTCTCAGTGAATGAGGGATGTTGAAATATTAATTTCAACTACCCTGTCCTCTGGCCACTTTCTAAATATGTTTGAATGGCTCTGTCAAACAGCCGCTTTCTAAAACTGATGAACAGTCAATTTTGGTTTTGAAATCACAGTCCCTGCACACTTGAAAACAGAGCGTTGTATTGTTTTGGAAACAGAGCAATTTAATAGTAAACGCGGGAGATTTTAATTCAAAAGAACATGGTCCCACAGACCACAGACCAAATCAGCCATCCACGTGGAAGCAGGCGATTCGATCGCGTTATTTTTTGGCCCGTCTGCATTGTGGAATTCCGGACCCAAAACATTATAGGGCGGAATTAATTTGATTTTCGCGTCACAGTTTTCCTCCGTATGAAAAGCCAAAAAATGGACCCGAATTTTTATATGGCGTATTCTATGAAGTTTTCGCGTCACAAATTAGGGTGACATCAGCAAGCTATTTTGGAACGCGAATTTGTGATTGAAATCGGGTTTATTTTTTTTGAAGTCCGGACGTATGATATAGTTTTATTAATATTTTGTTATAAGTTTTGTTTCACCGCCCGATAGTTATTTAAACCATTGGCTCATATATAACATATGCGCAAATATTTCACTTTGGGAATTTGTAATGTGGGCCCCGAATACTTTAAATAGGTACATATACATTAGACAGTTTAAAAGTTTTGAGGATTGCACCCCCGGTGCAATTGTTTGTTTATAAGATTATATGATACATGTGAGATAAAGGTTTATTATTTATCATATATAGATAAATTTTATCAATATTGGACATTTACACTTTTATGAGGTGATGTTATAAGTAAATTAATAAATATCTCTTTTTAATCCTCATTTTACTCCATGAATATGTTTGGAAATGAAATTTCAATAGATTAATTTTCTCCTAGCCTATGTATCATCAATATTGTACATTTACATTCTTAATTATGAGATGATGTTATAGGTAAATCCATGAATATCTCCTTTTAATCTTCATTTTACTCCATGAATATGTTTGGAAATGAAATTTCAATAGATTAATTTTCTTGCTATTATATGTTTTACGAAGATATGGTAAGGAATTCTCTCTTGTTCTTCTTATTAATTATATATAATTTTATTTTTTTTTAAATAGATTAAAAAAATTATATGAGAAAACTTATTAATTCATCAATATGTGTGTGTGTGTGTTGTGAGGAATAATTTCATAGTTCAACTTAATGGTTCATTATATAATCATGTGATCATCACCAATGATATATCTTAAAAATCCACTGAAAAGCCATGTGTACAAAATCGATGTATACTCTAGAAATTGGTTCTCATATCACTATGTAAATTGTTGTATGCTACTTCAACAAAATTATAAGATAAACTGTAATACACATCATATATGCACCATAACAATTGGTACAAGGTAAAACCCACCTGCCACACCTTTGTACTCGATCCAATTTTCTCTGTCAAATCTTCTAGCTGTGGGAGTTTCCTCCAAGGATCATAATACCCCCAAGGCCTGTTATCACCCTAGTAATTCTCGGGTTGTGGGATAGGGATTTTTGTAGTTAAGAACACCAGGGGTAACCAAGAACCGCTTTGGGAATTCAAGATCTAGCCTTCTTGAACTCTAGAGAGGGATCTCTCCGTATGATTTAGCTTTTTTTTAGTAACAGATATTAGGCTAGCTATGATTGTGTATTTGGGTTTGATTTTAAAAGATTGGTGGGAATAAAGAGATTTCAAGGTAAACCAGAAGGATCTACCAGAATATTGGGCAATGGAGTCAACTCTCTAGGCAAGCAGAACTAAGAAATAAGGCTGAGAGATGCAAATGTGCTAAGGGCAAGATAGGTGACCTTCTAAGGCTATGTATAGGCTTGATTTGATGGAGTGGATGGAATCTGAGCAAAAGGGCACTTAAGAATCCTTAAGCTACAGATAAGAAGATTGAAGAAGGGGATCTAACTGGGAACCGTAGAACTGCCCATAAGGTTTTACGAACGGGCTATTACTGGCCTACCATCTTTAAGGATGCCAAAAAATTCGTGCAGGCCTGTGATAGCTGCCAAAGGGCAGGACGCTCTGGGCAGTCTGATGAAATGCCTTTGAACCCTCAACTAGTGATTGAACCATTTCAACGCTGGGCACTTGATTTTGTTGGCCCTATTAGTCCTCCCTCAAAACAAAAAACATACATCCTAGTTGCAAATGAATATGTCACTAAGTGGGTCGAAGCAGAGGCAGTTTCAAAAGCTACAGAGGACTCGGTAGTACAGTTTCTTTTCCAAATCTTTGTGCGCTATGGTCTCCCAAGGGACATAATCACAGATGGAGGACCACAATTTGTAGGTAATAAATTAGCTGAAACATTGCAAAACTACCACATTCAGCACAAGATTACAACTCCATATCACCCACGGGCCAATGGCCAAGTAGAGAGCACGAACAAAGTAGAAAACATTAAAATGCCAAGTAGAGAGCACGAACTATAGTTGTCTTGAGAAATTTTATTCACACTGAATACTTCGAATTGTGAAGTATTTATAAAAAAAAATGTTTACAAAATATCTCAGGAATTGAGATAATGTTTTAATCAAAAATAGGAAAGAAAACTTAAAAAGAGGGACAGCTGCAAAACAGTTTGCAAGCTGTTACCTTTTTACAAGAAAAAATAGAACTAATTATTCTAATTTGAACTGATTGTTGTTGTGCACTTTAACCCTGTATTTTTACCATTTGAGGTAACATTAAAAAATGAATTTCCAAGTGAATTTCTTGTTTTTTATCCATTAAATTCACAGCAGATCTGTGAATTCTTGCCACTTTTCTGCAGAGGGGATCTTCATAGTCTTCAATTTTCTGTAACTTTCATCTGCCTCTGTATACTTGGCAAAGTTAGGCTTGATAGTGAAAATATGCCTGATCTCATTAACTAAAAAGAACAAATTTTCAAAATACTGAAGAAGTATTCTGCCTGTTGGTGATCCTTGAGGCAGTTGTTGTCTGGCTTGCTCTTTTGCATGATTTCTGATTTTTAGATCATAATATTTCTGAGGCATTAACTTGTCATTCAATGCGTGAATATCAGGCAAACCTGCTTCTGACAATGTTTTGTATTTGGCTAAAAATCTTGAGATGGATAAATTCGTGTCTTTACACCGGTCCTCTAGATTGCTCATTATGTTTCTTTTGTTCAGGACCTTTTTGATTTGAAGAATGGTTTCTATTCTATCAACAATTTTCAATTCTTCCAACTCTTCCCTGGTTTTACTGTTTAAAAAAGCTATGATTTGGATTGCTTGGGCTGGTTTTTTGTCAATTTCCCTCTTAGTCTTGTCAATCTCTGCACTAGCAACTTGAAGTAACTCCCTTTGTTCATAAATTATCCGAATTGAAGGCCATTGAGAATGAATGCCATCAATAATTTTGTTCCATAAATGATTTTTTATAAAGGCCACTTGATCTGTAAGATTTACTTGTGCTTGCAGAATCTTTACCTGTTCTTGCAGTCGATCAGCCCTTTGCTCATGTCCTCTAGAAGTAGTCAAGGCATCATTTTTGGATTTTTCCAAATTTTTAATAGTGCCTCTCAAACTAATAATCTCTTTATCTTCGTCTTGTGGTGTGGTCCTCTGTGAGGATGAAGAATAAGAGGCAGAGATTAGAGAAGTAATTGGCACTGCAGTTGGCAGTACTCCGTTCGGCGCCAAGTGTTCTGCCAAAGTAGATGGTATAGCAGTGTTTACAGTGGGGATCACTGTAGGAATGACCATTGGTTGTGCTTTTATTAGTTCTTCATTATCTTTCATTAGGGCTTCTATTTGACTTTCCATTATTTTTATCTGACCTTTCATTTGATGTACAAGCTGCTTTAAATCATCATTCTCTGTTTTTTGCTGTAGAATTTCTTTTGCTTGAGAGTTTTCACTCTGAGGCAACTTCAACTATTTTCTAAGAGCAGCTATATCCTCATTTTTCTGTTTAATTAAGACTTTTGCCCATTCAATGTTGGCAGGGTCACCCCCTGCTTCAATCACTATATCTTCTAGTGCTTTTATTCTTAAATTATTAGCATACAGTGAGGCTTTGTCCTACCTCATTTGATTTTGGAGGTTGAGCACTGTTTTCTCAAGCCTAATTGATTTCATAGTTTTACTGACAATTTTGGAATATAGCATTTCAGTATTGCTCCTATGAAATTCAATTTGATCTAATTCATGAATGGCATCTGCATCTAGTTCAAGATCTGTTTTGGAATAATCTGCCACTAATTTTGGCTCAGCCATTGTAGGCTTCAAGAATGACATTACCAATTTATTGGATGAATAATCAAATGCTGAAAGAAGCCTGTCTTTGTTTCTAGGCTTTTCCTTAAGAAATCTAGAATGAGCTTGATTCTTGAGCTCTTCATTCTTCTCTTTAATCTGTCTGAATCTGATCTGAATCTCTGACTCTATATTGTCAGTATCCTGAGAAGAAGGAGGCAAATCGACGGTAGCCTGGTTTTCCTTCGTGACTGTATCTTTTTGTTGTGTTCCAATTTTTACATTTTGAAGCTCTTTTAATGTTTGAGTGACTATTCTTGTTGCTTCATCATTTATATCAATATTTACAGCCTTATCCTTTTCTTCTTCTGTTGACTTGCTTCTTTTACTATAAGGAGTTCTAAATTTTATGTCCTCAATAGTCTCAGCTATGAAACTATCTCCTTCTCTGTCTCTTTTATGTACATTATTAGTATCTTTGCTTGTATAAGCCACCTGTACTGTTTGTTCAATCTATTTGCCTTTTCCACTGTCTACCTGTATTACCTGTACTGCCTGTGAATCATCATCAGATAGGGTGTTTGGCTCCCATTCAATTTTATTTACATATATTTCAATATGGTGCTTAGGATCATGCAAGTAAACAGGCAACTTACATTTTACCCTTATTGAACTCAAAATACCTTGTGGGTCATACTTCCATGTAAAACTACATGGGAACTTATACTCTTTAAGTTTGACATTTATCTCATTGGAAGCTTCTCTATTATTCACAATGAATGGCGCAATTTGATTTTTCAGCTTAAATTGGGTCTTTTTCTTGAAAGCTATGAAGTGGATTTCATCTACATTCAATAGTTGTCTCAGATATTCTAAAGCAAATATTCTTGTAGTAACAAATCTGGGTAACTTATATGGGGCCAGGGATGAGCCATACACTCTGATTTCTGTATGATTTTATATAAATACCAATCTCCAGTTTTGTAGCTCTCTAATAACTGCAGAATTATTCTTGTCTCATCATTGATCCTAGGGATCTCCTCTTTTTCCAAGAGATACATAGCAGGGGCTATAAATGAGTCATTGAAATTTGTAAAACTATACTCTTTGTTCCATTTCCTTAGAATAGATGACCAAAATACTACTGATAGAACTTTTCCTTCTGCATCCACTTTCTGACATTCAATTGGAAACTTATATGTTTGATAATATAGGAAGAGGTGGAGTAGATAAGAGGAGTATCTGAAAAATCCTTCTTCTGATAATCTGGATAACTGATAATGCATACTTTCGGCAATAAATCTAGCAAAATTGAACTGAATGGATGGTGATTGACCAGGGCTTAGAGTTGACAGAAAACCTAGGATAGCCACATCAGTGAATTCATCACTGGTGTATCCTAGTATGAAGGAGAGCATTGAGACAATCTGTCTAGTTTCATCTGGGAAATCAACGGTGTTGAAAGGAGGATTTAACTTAGGAATATCAACTTGATTTGGACAAAAAGTCTGGTATATTTTGAATCTAGCATTGAAATCCAAGTCAAGATATAGTTGGGTTAAATATTCTATTGATAGGGAAGCAGAATTGGGGTCATGATTCATTTGCAACATGGAATTTATCGACTCTTCAGTGATGTAAAACAGGGTTTCTTTTTCTTTGTTTACAATACATCTTTGTTCTGGCATATAATAGGCTTCGCATAATCTGATAAAGTCAGGAACAGAATGAGTGAGAGGCACAATATATCTAGGCAGATTGGATTCCCAAATTGGAATATCTTTGTCACCCTTTTCCACTGATTTTCCATAGCACCAATTATAGACATCAAGTGGGTTAAATTCTACATTAGGGTCTAGTATTCTACAGTCTAGATCAACTAAAGGGCTATTCTCTGGAGAAATTACTGGAGGCTGGACTGGTCTGACCACTTCTGTAGAATCAGCCGTGAGTGCAGGAGTTGGTTTGTCGATTTTGAAGGACATAAACTGAGGAATCTTTGCAGAAGACTTCTTTTGATATTTTGGGCCTCCATTCTTGGGGGTTACCTGTTTCTTGGTCATTTTTAATAATGAACTAAGCAAGCTTAAACGGTTTTCTAAGTTCCTTTACGAGAAACAGAGGTTTCTTGGCAAATTTCTACTAAAAATGGGGTTTCTGAGCAGGGTTTTTAGGAAATGCAAGGAATTTAAAGCTCAGAACGTGTATTTAAAATCGATTTCAACAGCAAAACGGACCAGGGTATGGAAAAAACTGCGAGAAAGGGCAATTAGGGATTCCAGGGAAATTTTGACAGAGTTTTCCCTGGAAAATGGACACTTTTTTGCAGTAACTTTGGTAATTATTTGAAATTGACAGGAATTTTGAAATCTCAGAGGGAAAATTCAAATAAAAGTACCTGGAGAACCAGCGGAATTCAGTTGAAGACGTTGCAGAGGTGCTCAGTCTTCAATTTTTTGAAAATGGCTTCGCAGAGGAAAATGTAGTACTTTGTAATGGAAATTCAGGGCAATGGGTGTCGAAAAATGGTACTGGTAGGTTGAAAATGGCTTTGCAAAGTTTCTCAGGGTTCAAACGGCGTGATTTTGAGGAAAAACGGTTCTGCAATGTTTTTACAGGTTTAAAGCGAAAACGTGAAAATTTGAAAGAAAATAATAATGTTAATGTTATCCTTCGATGGTATAACCATAGTTAAATGACATTAAACTTGGGTTAAACAGGTGAGGTTTAGGGAATACCACCAGTGGTATTCGCGAGGGTAAATGGTGGTAAGCGGAAACTAGCTTTTCGAATGCGATACAACATGGTGGTGACACATAAGCGCGGGTGGTTTGGAAAAACCACCCATTTCGCGTGGCTTTGCCAAAACATCAAATGATTACTTTATGAGCGCGGAAATGTATTAGCGCCATCGGATCTGGATTCAGTGAGCGAACGACCACAATCAAAAGGAAAGGTGTGGGGAAAAGGTAAGTTATCGGGTTCACTTTGGGCCATTGATCTTGGGAAGCCGTCGCTATACCGACATTTAGAGAAAAGTCTCGCAATACCGACACTTAGAAAAAGTGTCGTAATTGTAAAAGTGCGACACTATTGCAAAAGTGTCACAAGACCTATGCTTTCTAGAAGTGTCACAATATCGACGCCAGGAAGAACTGTCGCAATTCCGACGAAATGTGGTCCGAAATTTTGAACGTCACGCTTCCGACCTCTTTTTTCTGTCGCTCTTCCAACGTTTCTAGAACTGTCGCAATATCGACGGACGTCACAAGACCGACGAAAATGGAAATCGTTCAAAACATCAGAAGAGCGACGCTTACCGAAAAGGTAAAAGGTAAGTTATCGGGTTCACTTTGGGCCATTAATCTTGGGAAACTGTCGCTATACCGACATTTAGAGAAAAGTCTCGCAATACCGACACTTAGAAAAAGTGTCGCAATTGCGACACTATGCCCCAAAGCGTCGCTAGACGGCTACCTCCAAATGCCACAATTGCCTCCAAACATCACTATTATATGTTTTACGAAGATATGGTAAGTAACTCTCTCTTGTTCTTCTTAGAAATAATTATATATAATTTTTATTTTTTTTTCAAAATAGATTAAAAAAATTATTAATTCATCAATATGTGTGTGTTGTGAGGAATAATTTCATAGTTCAACTTAATGGTTCATTATATAATCATGTGAGCATCACCAATGATATATCTTAAAAATCAACTGAAAAGCCATGTGTACAAAATCGATGTATACTCTAGAGAGTGGTTCTCATATCACTATGTAAATTTTTGTATGCTACTTCAACAAAATTATAAGATAAACTGTAATACACATTATATATGCACCATAACAATTTCCATACAACTAATTTGTTTTAGGATACATGTGGCATTCTAGGGGTAAATTCTATATGATGTGTATATCAATCTATTAGGTGTTGGTAATTTTTGAGTATCTAAGAAATGATAAGGAATATCCATACATCATGATCTTGTAATGTGATTATAAATTGTGTCTATAATTTCCATAAAATGTATTAATGATTTGTTTAAAAAAAATCAACACAATCAACCCTAAACAATGCTCATGATGTGGAATGTCATTGGCGAAACCAAAATGATGGTCACATGTCCCATTTCTATGGTAATGGTGATCATATATATGTTGTAGCGACACTTGATGAGTAATTAAATAAATCTCAGAGTGTGACTCATTGTGCCATATTTTTTAAAAGCATGATTTGTTTTCCTAGTTTTTCCTAATTTGTTAACATATTTTATTCATTTGGAAAGATAATTAATGATGCTTTAAGTAATTAGGACCTAATGAGAGATCATCTTCACATCTTCACTGAAATATATTTGGTAATTGTAGTCACTATATGGACCACACATGCATGCTACTTAAGAAAAATTGAAATATAAACTATAATACACATCTTATATCTGCCATAACAATTGTCATACAACTTATTTACTTCTAGATACATATGAAATACTTCAGGTAAATGCCATATTATTTGTATACCAATATATTAGGTGTTGGTAAGTTATGAGGATCTAAGAAATGATAGGGTATCCACACATTAGTAGTGCCCTGGTGAATTTTTTGCATAATTTTCTATTTGTTGTAATTTTGTTGCCTGGATTTGTTATAGATTTCAAATAATATACACAATTATCTACCAATTGTTCTTTATAAAGAAGAAGTACAATAAGTAGTCACCTAAAAGTGAGCCATGTGAAAATATTGGTAACATGAGTAACCTGGTAAGCTGTAAATGAAAAGTGAATAACTGATCTGGATTTATGCAGGAACGCAACAGAATAAACATATAACCATAAATACAGAGATGCAGCGGAAGTAACACTTCATTTCATTAATATCAAAGAACTGAAATTTGCTTACAGACAACATGGAAATAAAACTAGCTAGGGCGCTGGTAGCTATCTCTGAGAAGAGATGTGGCGGCTACAGGCCTCTGAACTGTGTTACAATGAGGCTCGAGGGCCTATTTATCAATTAGAAACAATGGGAAATCCTAAACAGCCAAAACCCTAACCCTAGGAGATGAAGCGCCAAAACTATGGGCCCCGTTTGGGTAAATTGGTGTTTCAACTTCCCAGGGGCGTAACTTTGGCATACGATCTCCGTTTGACGCGTACCATACCTTGTTAGAAATATCTATCTGAGGACTACAAATTTGGAACGAGAAACATTGGTCCATGGACCCATGTTGCTCTCCTTTTTCCCAAAAAACGTCGTTTAGGACCTCAAATGGCTCCGGAAGTTTAGGACCCGAAAAACTGCTAAAAATAGTAAACTGTGCCGAAACTGAAAAACTGAAATAGACAATGGTGGAGCCCCAAGTGGAATAGGCGGGTGACCACCAATATCCACCCGGATCATTCCTCCCCCCTTAGGAAGCAATGGTCCCCATTGCGTTAAGTTCCTCCATGAGATGAGGAAATTTCTGCTGAACTTGGTCCCTGGTGAACCACTTTCCTTGGTGCAGGAGTTGGCCAGCTTTGACAACCCGATATAGTTGGATCTTCTACTGGCAAGTGTTCTTGATTTGCATGTCCATGATGCAATCTGTGGTGGCCTGTTCCATGCAGTCTGGATTTAACTCAGTTGGTGTGAGTTGTTCTGCAATGTCCGAGGTGTCCGGTAGAGGTGGGAAGTAAGGACGAAGGCGATCCACATTGAAGACTGGGTGCAGACCAAGGAATGGTGGAATACTGAGCTCGAATGCATTGTTCCCTACGGCCTTGGTGATGGTGTACGGCCCGTATCGGAGCGGGCGAAGCTTGCGGTGGGGTCCAGTGAGGCGCTCCTTCTGCAAATGTAGCCATACTTTGTCACCCACCTGGAAGTTGTGTGGCACTCGGTGTTGATCATGGCGTTGCTTGTACTTGGCATTGGCTTTGTCCAATATATCATGAACCTGTTGGCGGATGTGTTGAATGCGCTCGATGAAGCTACTTGCTTTGTCAACTTCAGACTGGACATGAGCTGAATTGGCATGAGCAGCTGCAAATGGCATGGCTACGTCAATGGGACATAGTGGCTGGAATCCCAAGCCCACCTGAAAGGGGCTATGGCCGATTGAACTGTGGAGAGCCCGATTATAACTATGTTGTACATAAGGGAGGCTCTCGTCCCATGTGCGTGGATGCTTTGAATTGTACATGCGCAAAATGTGTACAATCATTCTGTTGACGACCTCTGTCTGGCCATCTTTTTGGGGATGGAAAGCTGTGGACTTGGTGAGCTTTGTGTCCAACATTGACCAGAGGCTGGACCAAAATGTGCTGAGGAACCTGCTATCTCGATCTGATATGATAGGCTGTGGGATCCCAAAGTGCACCCACACTCGTTCAAAGAAGAGTTTAGCAGTGGCTTCTGCTGTGATATTCTTCTTGCAGGCCGCCATAATGGCCATCTTCGAGAATCTGTCGACGACCACAAAAACACAGTCATTTCCCTGCTTAGTAGAAGGCAGGCCCGACATGTAATCCATGGAGATGGATTCCCAAGGTCGACTAGGGATAGGTAGAGGAGTATATAGGCCTTGCTTCTTGATGGTCGGTTTGGCAATGGCACAAGCAGTGCAGGATCTGATGTGCTTCTCGACATCCTTTCGAAGGTTCGGCCAATAGAAATACTTTTGCAGGATTGCTATTGTTTTCTCGACCCCAAAATGCCCAAAGAATCGACTATATTGTGCTTCCCATATCATCTTGGCACGCTCGCTTGAAGGAACACAAAGGTGTCCCAGGTGACATAAAAGTGCATCTTGGAGGTGAAAATTTGGAACTTGTGTGCCCCCCAAGAGTGCCTTGTAAGTGTGGCCGAATTCTGGGTCACTCTCATAGAGAAGCGGCCAATTAGAAGTCTCGTGCCCACAAGAGTTGAGCACGGTGGTGAGCGCCACGATCGGTGGTCGGCTGAGGCAGTCTGCAACATTATTGGTGCTACCCTTCTTGTACTTGATGTTCAAATGAAGCTGTTGCAGATATGTGGACCACTTCTGATGGCGATCATTCTGCAACTTCCCTTGTGTCTGTATGAACTGCAGGGGCTGGTGGTCTGTGTGGATGATTGTTTTCTTCCCCAAAATGTAATGCTTCCATTGTCGACAGGCTTGCACAATGGAATACATTTCTTTGTCATAGGTGGGATACTTGCGAACTGTCTCAGACAATGTCTCACTGTGATATGCCACTGGATGTCCTGTTGAGTAAGAACTGCGCCAATAGCATAGTCAGAGGCATCTGTCTCGATCTCAAATAGCTGTTGCAAGTCTGGTAATGCGAGCACTAGGGCAGAACAGAGGCGATTTTTCAATTCTGTGAACGCCTTATGTTGAGGTTCCGACCAAAATAATTTTGCTCTCGCTCCTCCCTTGGTGACTTGACTCAAGGGCCAAGTGATATGAGAGAATCCCAACATGAATCTACGGTAGAAATTAGCAAGACCCAAAAAGTTGTAGAGCTCTGTTATAGTGGTTGGGGCTGGCCAATCCCGAATGACTTAGATCTTGGCTGGATCCAAATGCACCCCCCTTTCATCAATAATGTATCCCGGATATTGAACCTGGGTCATGCCAAACGTGCACTTCTCCAAATTGGCACACAACTTGTGTTGCCGCAGTGTTTGGAGGACTTGTCGGATGTGATGAAGGTGCTCTTCCCAAGTCTTGCTGAAGATCAGAATGTCATCCAAGTACACCACTACGAATGAGTTGGTGAATGGCTGCAAGATGTCGTCCATCATCCTCACGAAGGTGGCGGGAGAATTCGTCAACCCGAAAGGCATGATCAGCCATTCAAAAAGGCCTTCCTTAGCTTTGAAGGCAGTCTTCCACACATCAGAGGGTTCAATTGGTACCTGGTGATACCCAGACTTCAGGTCGATCTTACTGAAATATTTTGCACCTTGGAGTTGGTCCAGAAGGTCATCAATCCGTGGGATTGGGTACCTATTCCGGACGGTGATCTTGTTCAGCGCCCGATAGTCAATACAGAGTCTCCACGTCCCATCCTTCTTCTGTACCAACACGATCGGGCTCCCACAGGGCGATGAACTTGGTCTGATGTGACCTTTCTGCAACAGCTCCTGAATCTGCCTCTTGATTTCATCATTCTCCATAATAGAGCGCCGATAGATCGGTCCATTAGGTAGCGGCGCACCGGGGGTCAGATCAATCGGGTGCTTGACCTGACAGTGCAGAGGAACCCCTGTGGGTGAGGTGAATATGTCCCCGTGCTCCTCCACAACCTTATCCATTTGTTGTTGTTGTGCAGAGGAGCCCTGTCTGGAGGTCGTGGCCACAGTCTTCTTCTTGCCCTGGGGGCGGATCATCAGGAAAACGAATTTCCTGGTTTGGGAAATGAGCTTACTACATTGTTTTGCAGTAACCAAAGAGATAGCGGCAGGAGGTGGTACCTCTGGTATCCTGTACAACTTATTTCCCAAAGTAACAATAACAGCACGAGGTCGAGACTCATACACAGCATGACGCTTCCACAAGTATGGTTTTCCTAATAATACATCAGAAACATCAATAGGAGCAACGTCACATAATACCTCATCCGCGAAGGGCTTGATGCTATAGGGAAGGCGGCACTGCTGGCTGACGCGGAGATCTCGTCCTTGGTGAAGCCACCCGATGGTGTATGGATGTGGGTGAGCTGTGGTCGGCAAGCCCAACCGCTTCACGGTGTCTGTTGAAATGAGGTTCTTTTGGCTCCCATTGTCGACAATGAACTGTACCAGGGAGCCCTTTACCCACATGTGGGAGTGGAAGAGACGTTCCTCCTCCTCTGGATCTTCCGGTTCCTCCTTTTGGATCTTTGTAGTGGCAACAGTGGCGCTGGGCTCCGCATCAATAATCTGTTTCCCTTTTTTATTCGCCTTTTCAGGTTCTGATTCAGAGTCAGAGCATGCATCTGACTCAGAAGCCCTCATCTCGGCCACTAGTGACTGCTTGGCCCGACACTCACTTGTGTTGTGAGTGGAGCTCTTATGGAACTCACACCACTTTCCTGTGTCCTTCTTTGGCTTTGCGGTGCTATTCTTTTCTTGTGGCTTTGATGAGTTGTCTTTAGCCGCCATGCCTTGGCTTTATCCTTTGTTCTGTAGTTTGGAAGCACCTTTCCCTTGCTTTTGATTCGCAGATCCAAAGTCTCGCTTCTTCTGCTTGAATTTCTGCTCAATCTTGGCAGCATACCGGTATTCCGTACCAAGCGAGGAGATGTCGAGCAACTCCATTTCCTCCTGAATGTATCTGTGCAGACAGCTGCGATAATTTAGCACTAGATTTTTCTCTGAATCTTTGATACCCAACTTTGTGCGCAGGGTATGGAACAGATTCGTCAGCTCATGCACATCTTGATCCCTTTGTTGTCGCAACGTGGTCCATTGTATGTACTTGTCCTCATAGCTCCCTACAGGATAGTACTGTTCCTTGACGGTGTCTCGGAAAGAATTCCAAGTTGGTATGGCCGAGAACAGAGAGGGTTCTGTCTGGTCCTTGTTCTCACAGTAGGTTTCCCACCAGTCCTTAACATGGGGGGTATCTTTGAGGAGTGCAAAAATAATCTTCTCCCGGTCTGAAAAGTCATGAACCGAGAAATATCCTTCTAACAGATTCAACCATCTATCTACGGCATCTGTGTCTATTTGACCCTCAAATATGGGAATGTCAAAATTTACTTGTACCTTAAAAGGAGTCACACGTCCAGAGTGGCTGGTGGATGCAGATGCGCCGCCGGTGGGTAGCCGTTGAAGGATTTGAGCAAAGTTATCCATCATCGCGTTCCTTTGTTTTTCGAGGGCCTCCTCGAGCAATATTTTGATAGGATCTCCTGCTCCCTCATCTTTCTTTTCGTCCCCCATGGGCGTCCGTCGAGGTTTGCGAGGCTGATCTTGCAAAGGTTCCACCAGATCAAGCCCTAGCTCCTTATACCCCGACCTCGTTGAGGACATGCAAAGAAGGATCGAGAAAAAGCAGACCGCTCTGATACCACTGATCCGGATTTATGCAGGAACGCAACAGAATAAACATATAACCATAAATACAGAGATGCAGCGGAAATAACACTTCATTTCATTAATATCAAAGAGCTGAAATTTGCTTACAGACAGAATGGAAATAAAACTAGCTAGGGCGCTGGTAGCTATCTCTGAGAAGAGATGTGGCGGCTACAGGCCTCTGAACTAAGTTACAATGAGGCTCGAGGGCCTATTTATCATTTAGAAACAATGGGAAATCCTAAACAGCCAAAACCCTAACCCTAGGAGATGAAGCGCCAAAACTATGGGCTCCATTTGGGTAAATTGGTGTTTCAACTTCCCAGGGGCGTAACTTTGGCATACGATCTCCGTTTCACGCGTACCATACCTCGTTAGAAAGATCTATCCGAGGACTACAAATTTGGAAGGAGCAACATCGGTCCATGGACCCATGTTGCTCTCTGTTTTCCCAAAAAACGTCGTTTAGGGCCTCAAAACGGCTTCGGAAGTTTAGGACCTGAAAAACTGCTAAAAATAGTAAACTGTGCCGAAACTGAAAAACTGAAATAGACAATGGTGGGGCCCCAAGTGGAATAGGTGGGTGACCACCAATATCCACGTGGATCAATAACCTCCACTCACCAACAAGTGGCAGGCAGGGTTGGAATTTGGATTTCTCTTTACCCGTCACATAATTTTTTTTGACGTTTTGGTCATTATTTTTCTAGTCAATAAACGTTACCTTTAAAATTTTGCACTTCATTAATGATGTTCTCGTAATAAATTAACCCTTCACCAATAAAAGTTTGATTAAAAAAATTGAACACTCTTCCATTTTCTTTGGATTTTGGAGTGTGATATATCTGTGTCATGGACTTTTAATACCTAAAGTTTCAAGAGAAATAAATGATTCTTGTCAAACTAATATTTCCTCAATATATGCTATGATCTACTAAAAATTACTTCCAAAATCAAGTAACCTTCCAATATAAAGAAAAAAACATGAACGAGCTTTCCCTAAATTGCAATAAATTTATGTTTATTATTAATATTGCATAATCTGTCTTATAAAAAATGCATAATCGGACTAAGAACAAATCCTCAGTGCATTTTTTATTGTTGTTGTGATTAAAAAAATGATCCAAAGAATGCTAAGGCACTCAGAGAAATCAATCTATGTATTATTTCTCACAAAACATGTTGAGTAGTGGAGACTAAGCGCTAGATTTTTTTCTGTCCTCAATCTCTCTATTAATTATGTCTATGTAGTTATAAGAATAACAAGCCAAAGAAATCTGAGGCTTCCAGAGAAATTATTCTCTATGTGCAGAAATTGATGATTACTGTTGACTAAATGTTATACCATTTGAAATTGCTGAGCGAAATTAATCAGGCCATGATGTACCATTTGTCAGTATCTATTTTCTCATGTATGAAAGTTTTTTTTTTTCTAAGTAAAATTAATTCTATTAACAAAAGGAGTACAGTACAGCGGGCCGAAGCCTGATCATTGCCGAGTGTTGTGGCATTTGAAACAAAAAACCATAGTTTGAAGACTGCCCTGCAAGAGGGAAACCAGTCTGAAATAGTTCATTTGAAAAATCCCGCGCAGGGGAACCAGAGAATTGTAGTACTGGAGACCATATCGAAGCAAAAAAAACAGATGCATTTTCAGAAATAGTAGGAAACACATGAACAGGCCCGTGAGAATGGGCAGAAATAGAGCAAAAAACCAGAGTGAAGAGGAGGAACTATTCATCAGGATCAGGTTCGTAGACAACTCTACACCAGAATTCATCTGGTTCCCCATTAGAATTATACAGGTCAGCAACAGAATGGATCACCTTCCCGTGAGGAGGAGGATTAATCTGCGCCTCGCTCTCTTGCACTGCGTCTTGCCTCTTAGTAGGTTGACCCACAGCTTCCTTGTTCGCCTGGTCCTGCGTGGCCTTGCCCATCTGACCCTGCACGTTTGCACTATCAGGGTGCTTCAGCCCAACAAACTGCGCCGAATCCTGAGCCGCCGAGAGGCTGCATTCCACTGGGCGAGAACTGGGAACAATTTCCTGAGGCTCTTCACGAAAGACGACCGTAATTGAGGCAGTCACCCTGGGTTGATTGAGAGTGTTGTTAAAGGAAAAATGCGCGGTGTGGGTTTGAGCAGGAGGAGCGGAAGGAGTGGGGGAAGCAAAGCGACGGCCCGAGCAGAGAAGGCGCCCTCTAGGTTCACTGTCAGAGTGGGAGATAGACGTAGAGGAGGTGCCAGAGGTGGAGAGAGAGCGTCGAATTTGGCGCCTCGTGGAGCCTCTTCGGCAACGCATTCTCTGCCTGAGGCGCGGCATAGTCGCACTCGAGACAACAGGGCAGGGAGGCAAAAGATGGACAGAAGACTGAGGCGAGAGGGGCAACAGGTTGACAAAAGCAAGCTTGCAGGAACCAGTGTGGGAGAAGTGGATATTTTCTCAAAAATCCAAACAACAATTGAGACAGCTCTTACCAGTTAGAGTACGAACATTAGAAAGCCCTGCTCCTGGAGCGCACCACAGATTCACAGGAAGGGGAATTTTTTTCAGACCAGAGGGACGTTCCATAATAACAACCCAGTCTACCGTGCAATTGTGAATTGACTGCAATAAACCACAATAAGTATGAACTGGATGCTGAGTCATGTCGCGGCATGCGAATGTGTATCGAGGAGCGGGACTATGGTTTATTCGAGCACCAGGAGTAAATAGCATTAAACGCCGATCAGTCGACATTAAGAACTGAATGACATCACTCTTGCGGGTGGGCCAGTGGCTTCCCCTTATGCCACACCCCCATCCCATCACGTTAAACACTACTAACTTCACCCACATCCAGGTTCTCATGTATGAAAGTTGATGTACCATTGAAAGTTTAATAATTCTATTGAAAGTTTAATAACTATAATAACTATATATATATATGTATATATATATATATATATATATATATATATACATAGATATATATATATATATATATATATATATATATATATATATATATATATATATATATATATATATATATATACATATGTATATATATATATATATATATATATATATATGTATGTATATATCTATGTATATATGTATATATATATATTTTTAATTTAATGATTAATAATAATTAAATTAAAATTCTTAAAAGACAAAATAAAAGCCTAATAATCACGAACTATTATGATAATTTAAAAATATAGAACTCGGGCTGAACATAGTTACAAAGATACCAAGAAAAGAAGAGTGCATGTGCATGATAACCTCTTTATTGACAACATATGAATGCCATTCTCAATGAAGACTCAAGACTCAACTGGATTGGATTGTGTATCAAAACAGTAGGAATGAATCAAAGTTCAATGAATGAATAACTTGATCGAGAAAATTTATAAGGAAAGGTAACTTGACTATCAATCTACTAAACCTCACTTCCATGATTAAAAAAACACCCCCACCTTCTCAGTGGTCCCATCATGGTCCACCTATTGAAAAACAACCAACAAATATTATTTTTTATATATTTTTGCATGGCCATTAGACAATGATTTACTATGGTTTTCCTACTAAATTCCAATGGATGATTATTCAAAAATATTGAGAATTATTTTAGTCTCAAGGCATAGCCAAGAGTCTTACTGGATAATTATAGATTACCTCTCCATTGGATGATTGTACATTTTTCATCTACTTTTCACGTGAATTTCAGTTGATGCTAGATCTTTGCCTTCTATTTCTTTAGTGAAGCTAAGAGTTAACTTTGATCTTACATTAATAACTATACTTGCATGAATATCCATGCTTTTATACTTCCCCACTATGGTCAATGTTGATGTATTGCCTTGGCCCATTGATCTTACAATTAACTCACTATTCATATTCAATTTTCTCCAGTTCAGCCCAATAAAATAAGGAAAACAGAAAATGAAGTCCTGATTTATCTTTCCAGTGCTCCTACATAATACAAATACTCTTAAAAAACAATTAATATATAAATTTTCATCATTCATGCTAAAATCAATTTGAATTTTTATAATGAATCTACTTACAATTAATAGATTACATTGCTCACAGACTAAGAGATAATTTAGAACTGATTTCACAATAATAAATTATCGGGCTCCCACAGGGCGATGAACTTGGTCGGATGTGACCCTTCTGCAGTAGCTCCTGAATCTGCCTCTTGATTTCATTGTTCTCCAGAATAGAGCACCGATAGATCGGTCTGTTGGATAGCGGCGCACCTGGGGTCAGATCAATCGGGTGCTTGACTTGACAATGTAAAGGAACCCCTGTGGGTGAGGTGAAAATGTCCCCGTACTCCTCCACAACCTTATCCATTTGTTGTTGTTGTGCAGAGGAGCCTTTTCTAGAGGTTGTGGCCATAGTCTTCTTCTTGCCCTGGGGGCGGATCATCAAGAAAATGAATTTCCTGGTTTGGGAAATGAGCTTACTGCATTGTTTTGCAGTAACCAAAGAGATAGTAGCAGGAGGTGGTACCTATGGTATCCTGTACAACTTATTTCCCAAAGTAACAATAACAACACAAGGCTGAGACTCATACACCGCATGACGCTTCCACAAGTATGGTTGTCCTAATAATACATCAGAAACATCAATAGGAACAACGTTGCATAATACCTCATCCGTGAAGGGCTTGATGCTATAGGGAAGGCGGCACTACTGGCTGACGCGGAGATCTTGTATGGATGTGGGTGAGCTGTGGTCGGCAAGCCCAACCGCTTCACAACATCTGCTGAAATGAGGTTCTTTTGGCTCCCATTGTCGACAATGAACTGTATCGGGGAGCCCTTTACCCACATCTGGGAGTGGAAGAGATGTTCCTCCTTCTGGATCTTTGTAGTGGAAACAGTGGCATTGGGCTCCGCATCAATAATCTGTTTCCCTTTGTCATTCCCCTTGTCAGGTTCTAATTCAGATTCAGAGCATGCATCTGACTCAGAAGCTCGCATCTCAACCACCAGCGACTGCTTGGCCCGACACTCACTTGTGTTGCGAGTGGAGCTCTTATGGAACTCACACCACTTTCCCGTGTCCTTCTTCGGCTTTGCAGTGTTGTTCTTTGCTTGTGGCTTCGATAGGTTGTCTTGAGTCACCGTGCCTTGGCTCTGTCCTTTGTTCTATGGTTTGGGAGCACCTTTCCCTTGCTTTTGATTCGTAGATCCGAAGTCTCGCTTCTTCTGTTTGAATTTCTGCTCAATCTTGGTAGCATACCGGTATGCCGTACCAAGCGAGGAGATGTCGAGGAACTCCATTACCTCCTGAATGTATCTGTGCAGACGACTGCGATAATTTAGCACCAGATGTTTCTCTGAATCTTTGATACCCAACTTGGTGCACAGGGTATGGAACAGATTCGTCAGCTCATGCACATCTTGATCCCTTTGTTGCCGTAGCGTGGTCCATTGTATGTACTTGTCCTCATATCTCCCCACGGGATAGTATTGTTCCTTGACAGCGTCTCGGAAAGAATTCCAAGTGGGTACGACCGAGAACAAAGAGGGTTCTGTCTCGTCCTTTTTCTCACAGTGGCTTTCCCACCAGTCCTTGACATGGGGTGCAACTTTGAGGAGTGAAAAAATAATCTTCTCCCTATCGGAAAAGTCATGAACTGAGAAATATCCTTCTAATAGATTCAACCATCCATCTACGGCATCTGCATCTATTTGACCCTCAAATATGCGAATGTCAAAATTTACTTGTACCTTAAAAGGAGTCACACCTCCAGAGTGGCTGTTGGATGCAGATGCACCACCGGTGGGCAGATGTTGAAGGATCTGGGCAAAGTTATCCATCATCGCATTCCTTTGTTTTTCGAGGGCCTCCTTGAGCAATATTTTGATAGGATCTCTTGCTCCCTCATCTTTCTTTTCGTCCCTTATGGGCGTTCGTCGGGGTTTGCGAGGCTGATCTTGCAAAGGTTCCACCAGATTGAGCCCTAACTCCTTATACCCCGACCTTGTTAGGGACATGCAAAGAAGGATCGAGAAAAAGCAGACCACTCTGATACCACTGATCCGGATTTATGCAGGAATGCAACAGAATAAACACATAACCATAAATACAGAGATGCAGTGGAAATAACACTTCATTTTATTAATATCAAAGAACTGAAATTTCCTTATAGACAGAATGGAAATAAAACTAGCTAGGGTGCTGGTAGCTATCTTTGAGGAGAGATGAGGAGGCTACAGGCCTATGAACTGAGTTACAATGAGGCTCGAGGGCCTATTTATTATTGAGAAACAATGGAGAACCCTAAACATCCAAAAACCAAACCCTAGGAGATGAAGTGCCAAAACTATGGGCCCCGTTTGGGTAAATTGGTGTTTCAACTTCCCAGGGACGTAACTTTGGCATACTATCTTTGTTTGACGCACATGATACATCATTATAAATATCTATCCAAGGACTACAACTTTCGCCATGAATATAATTCTAGAATAGAATGATACATAATGATATTCGCTAGAGGCGCGATGCCCAAAAAACATCGTTTAGGGCCTCAAAACGGCTCCTGAAGTTCAGGACCCGAAAAACTGCTAAAAATAGTAAGTTGTGCCGAAACTGAAAAACTGAAAGACACAATGGTGGGGCCCCAAGTGGAATAGGCGGGTGGCCACCAGTGTCCACTTGGATCATTGAGTGAGCCAAAAAAGTAACTTTCCTTACTTTTTGAGTACAGCCTTGCAATTGCGAAGAGGACTAGTGTTGCAAAATTATTGGTAAGTGAAAATTAAAGGGCGTAAGAACGTTTTTGAAAAAATTTCAAACGTCAAAATTAAGTCTTCTATCCTTCCTAGCACCTCATGGAAAACGGGAATCCGCAAATTCTAGTCGTCAAATATGTGCAAAATGCCTTATGACGGGAAAAATGGAGGACTGGTCCTATGCTGCTACATGGGTTAGGGTTTCATGTGGCAACAGGGAACCTTGTATAGTTTTTCAAGGATAGGAAAGGAGAATATTGTCAGTTAATCATCACATGAAACTTCATCACCATTTGAAAATTGTTTCCTAATTTGAAACAATAAGATTACCCAACTATTTCATTATTTAATTTTGATTGTGTAATACAAAAAAATATCCTAGATAACTTAAATAATGTAAGCACTTTTGCAAAAATTTAGTGGAGAGAACCTTCAATTACATTTATTTTGAAGTTCCACTTGCATTTTAAGCCATTTTAATTAACCTTTCATGGCTATCTAGTAAAAATTTCAACCTCTTGTAGAAATTTGTTTGTCACTTGTATTAGAAATGTAAAAATCAAATGTAAATAAAAATGATTTGAAATGCTAAAATTCAAATGCGCGCTACATAAAAATGATTTTTTTTAAAACTACATTAACGTCTGATATCACGCGCACATTCGCCCTCAGCTCTTGCAGAACAGCATTCGCCCTCAGCATTCGCCCTCAGCTCTTGCAGAACAGCATTTGCTCTTAGCATTCACCCTCAGCTCTTGCAGAACAACATTCGCCCTCAGTTCTTGCAAAATGGTAAGTTCTTACTGCAGGCCCTTGTTTCGGGGAATTAACACCCTAGAGGTTGGTTGGGATACAACCTCCACAGAGCAGGGGCATGCTATTTAACAGAGACTCACACAACCATGCATGTTCAGAAAAACTAAATAGAGCAGAATGAGAGAGTTACCCGTAGGTCCTACGGTTGAAGTAGATCCACGTGGGGTCCAAACTCCGTGCAACCGTCCTTCCTCTTTAACCTGAAATACAAGAAGAAACCAGCACAAAGGACAAGTTGTACAACATATATCTACTCTATATGTCAGTGAGATTCATATAAAACATTAAATAAATCATAATGAATGCTTGTATAACAAATATTCTCATACATAAAAGCATACACTAACACGTTTATTTCGGGAACAGCATGATACTTCTGTATTATAAATAGCACGTACAAAAGTAATCAAGTGGAGAGATCACCTGATCCTTCCAAGGCCTTCGCAGACCGTCGTCCGGATCCGTCCAACCCTTGCCTCGCTAAGACTCCTTCCAAACTGGTGCATACGAGATAACATATAAAGGGATGTATATCTCAAGGAAACAAGGGTTTCCTACAATGAACTGGGAAAGTGCAAGAGGCACGGGGAATCAGACTTGGATAGGGAATACCAACAGAGTATAATATCAATAATTCTCTCCCTCTCTTAGGCCATACACATGAGGGCTTTTTATAGTCCCTCCAAGTAGTTTCAGCAGTTGGAAACAGTTGGCCACGGGCTGGGGTGGTTGAACTACCTGAGTAACCATCAACCCAGCACGAAATTAGGGATTTTTTATATATTTTTTAATCATTTTAATGGCATACGCGGAAAAGTCTAGCTGGACTCGCGTATACACGCGGAAAAACACGGACATAGTCGCGTATGGGGGATTTTACACTGTTTTTAAGTGAATTTGTCCAAGTCTGTAGGAATGGGTGCCCAAAAACCATGAAGCAATCATGAATCATGTCAAGGTGAGAAATGATGCTATAACAGATGCCCCCTAATATATGAGGTCAGAAGGGGTACATGATGGCCGAAATGTATTATGCACATAGAAAGAACTTCGCAAGGACAAGAGAGGACTTCACCAGATTTCAGCCTGCCAAAAACCAATGAAAGAAACCAGAGAGTCAACTCAAGCTGAGGCGGGCATACCCATGCTCAGTCAAAAATACATCATATGGAAAGTACTGAAATAGATCCAACATGTATACAAGTATAGCTGAACTGAAAGTACACAATGAATCATCTGAGCATGGCCTGGAAATACAAGTCTGAATCAATGTCCAAGTATCACATATAGAAAGTTGATCAAAGATGGTGCAACTAGATGTCTGATCAAATAAGTAACTGAATCTCCAAGTACCGGATCATAAGAGGTGGATCAAACGGTACAATCACGCAACTCGGGGACCAACATATAAGATGCTGCTGTGCTAAACTGCAACATATAAGGGTGGATGGCATCACTGGCAGATACTGAAAGGACTGTCAAAAGTGAACCGAAACATGCTGATGCAACCCGAGGTCTTCACCGATCACTATGGCACAATTCTACACTATGGGAATAAATGAGCTGAAGTCGACCATGTGAGAAATCGTTGGATTACCGGGCATTGATGTATCTCGTTAACCAACGCGAGACAACCTACCGATAATGATAATGAGTGTCAAGGTGCCCCAGTACAATCTGACAAGTGCGAATGAATGAGTTGAAGTCGAACACTTGAAAGAATCTACCAATCAGGAGGCAATGATGAATCCCCACTGTCGATAACGAAGAGTCTGCCACTGATGACTGCAAACCCTAAGGTACTGAAAAAAAGACTCTAGACCTTATTCCCAGAGCAATGAGTCGGAGTCGATGGGAAAAGATCTGCTGGAAGGAAGGCATTAAGGCATCCCACATCAGTCCAGCGCGAGTGTAACCCGCAGGCCAAGATTTGGAAGGAATCGGACGAAGTAGAGTGATGGAACCAAAACCAAAGTACGTTTCCGACGTGCACAAGATGAAGCTAGTGCATGGAAGAAACCCTCTGAACCAACCAATAATGAAAGCTGACACAGAGGCGAGAAATCCACCGATAGGGTCAAATGGAAATCAAGGTACTGCACGAATCCAAAGTGTGATAATGTGTGCTGACGTCGAACACAGGGGAAACCACTCAGTCAAAGACCCATGATGATGATCAAATGCTGAGCACGAGGTCACCTATCAATGATGGAAATAGGCCCAAGGTGCGGCTCTAGGCTTGCTCTCAGAGCAATGTGTCGTGGTCGATAAGAGACAAACCCGCCGGCAAGAAGTCAATGGGGACCTTCTCAAACCAGCACGAGCAGAAGATCAAAACATCTGATGTGATAGAACATGATACCGACAAGACCGGGAAGGCCGACTGAATAATGAGTCAAGAGACACCGCAGAATGGCCGACTCAGGCTAGACTTCCCTTGAACAAAAGCACGACTCTGTGATGACCATGGCAGTAAAAAGTGACACTGTATAAGTCTGTCATGCAGAAGGCAAAACAAACTCTCCATATGATTGGAAGAGATAACCAACCGGGGGAGAACTGACAAGTGAAACATGGTAAAGGCTGAACCTAGGTCAAAACTAGAACCATCCCAAATGAAGGAAATATAGATAAGTATATGTGCTTTGTTCAAGGGTGACAAACTGACTCTGTACTGCCATCAAAATAACGAAGATACATCCCGTTCCCGCTCTTTTTGTTATATTTAATTTTTTTGTCTTTTTCATATAATAAGCCTGAAAAGGAATAAAAGAATGCTATGGTACAATGGATAGAACGAGTATCAATAAAGCAGATGCACTAGTTCCTGGGATTGGAACAATCCTATGCTCAATGCAAGGTGGCGAAAACTGGTCAGTGATACTCAAAGGAACGTTCCATCCATGGGTACAAAGGTGTCAAGTCATGATAGCTAAGTGCATGCAATGGTTAACTTGTACAGAAAGTCAAGGTCAAAAGTTGGCTTAAACATCGAGTCCAAATGAAGTCGGCTAAAGGCCAGGATAAACAAGTAGCCAATATGCAATGCAGTAATACAACTTAACGACACCAGGGAGCCTCTAGGGTATAAGCCAGAAAAAATGATAAGTGATGAAGAAGAAGAATGAAGCTTCAGCACATAAGACATGGCGGGACTAAAGAGGACTCCCGAGCCTACATAAAAAGCAGCATGGGCAACAAGTGATAGCGAGGAACTAACTAGGAAGCCCATGTAAAGGAAGGCTCTACCATCAAATCATGATTAAATAATCGGCGAGTGAAATGGGTGTGATACTCATGACCTGATGGGATCGACCCTAAGGCAAACGATCAGTATGGAGGCTAGTATGCAAGATGCAACGGAAAGTGATTCCCACATCGACTTAAACTTTCCTGCCCCCAAGGCATCTTTTTCCTGGGCATAGACCAAAACAAGGTCACCTTCGGAAAAGACCCTAGGCTTAACCGCCTTATCGTACTGAACCTTTACTCGGTTTTTATGCGCTTCATTCATCGTGGCAGCATCCCGACGCTGCTCATCGAGATGTTCTAGATGAAGAAGCCGCTCTGCCAGACTAGAAGTGTCAGGAAGAAGCTCAACAGCTAATTTAAGGGAAGGAATCTTGCATTCAATGGGAAATACGGAGTCCACCCCGTGGACTAACTGAAACGGAGTAAAGCCAGTTGCAGTTTTAACTAACGTCCTGTATGCCCAAAGAGCAGGATATAGCATAATATGCCAGTTGGATCTATGTTTATCAATTGTCCTTTGAAGAATTGTCTTCAAGGACTTATTCACGGCTTCCACTTGCTCATTGGCCTGAGGATAATATGGAGATGAATGCTCCTGCCGGAAACCCAATTTGAGAGCCAACTCAGCCATCATACTATTCTGAAAATGACTGCCATGGTCAGTGACAATCTCTCTAGGTATACCAAAATGAGCGATAACTTGGTTGAAAAGGAACAAAGCTGCAGCCTCACCATCGTTCCCAAAAGTAGGCATAGCCTCGACCCACTTCGTAAAGTAGTCTACTGCTATGATAATGTACTTGTGACCTTTTGCCGAAGGCGGGTTACAAGTAGTATAATCAATACCCCACTTTGTAAAGGGTCCGACAGTAACGACTGGAAAAAGCGGAGTTGGATGAGCGCGCATTTTTCGAGTATACACCTGACAAGGATGACACTTTTTGACCGATTCAATACAATCTTTGAAAATCGAGGGCCAAAAGTATCCAGCACGCAAAATATTTTGGGCTGTAGCAAGCCCAGATAAATGACCCCCACAAGCTCCACTGTGAGAATCATTGAGCACAGCCTCTGCTTCTTCGAAAGTTAAGCAGCGTCTTAGGATTGAATCAACCCCTCGACGGTACAAAGCATCACCAATAATCAGATAATTCTTGGCTAAGTGACGCAGCTAACGACGCTCATCTTTCGAAAAAGAAGAGGGAAACTTCGTAGTCTGGAGATACACAATGATATCCCCATACCAAGGATCTTGTGGAGAGATTAGAAACAAGTGTTCGTCCTGAAAGGACTCATCATAGATCATCTCCTCTCCACAAGGCAACTCGGAGATCAATTCCGCAAAGACTAATGACTTCTTGGATTTGGCAGACATGAACTCTAGATCAAATTCTTGTAATATCACAATCCATCTATTATACTTGCCCCCAATCACTCGCCTGCTGAGGACAAACTGAAATGGATTGGCAGCTGCCAAGACATAAGTTTTACGAAGAATAATGTAATGCCGGAGTCGCTGCACAGCATGGACTGCTGCTAAGGCTAATTTTTCTATCGGGGTGTATCGAAGTTCAGGTCCTACCAGTCCTTGACTAAGGTAGTAAATAACATGCTCAAGAAGAGCATCATCCTCCTGAACCAGAACCATACCAATGGTAGATTCTGCTGTAGCCAGATACAACAGGAAATCTCTGCTATAATCGGGTGGACTCAGTAAAGGAGCAGAGGTCAATGCCTTTTTCAAGGCATCGAATGAGCGTTGAGCGTAGTCGTCCAAAAGAAAAGGAACTCCTTTCTTCAACAATCTCATATATCCCTTTGTAATCTCAGCATAGTTGACGATAAACCTCCGAAGAAAATTAGACTTCCCTTGGAGACTTTGAAGTTGACGGATTGAAGACGGGGGAGGCAACCGAAGTATTGCCTCAACCTTGAAGGGATCTACCCTTATCCCTTCCCTAGACACGATAAATCCCAACAGCCGACCGGATGTTACCGCGAAAACGCACTTGTTCGGATTCAAACGAATTTTATAAAAACGACATCTTTTAAATATTTGCCGGAGGTGACCAGGATGATCCATCCTCTTTCGAGAATGAGCAGCTAGATCATCTAAGTATGCCTCGATAATTTTCTTGATGTCGTGGAAGGCGTAAGACATGGCCCGCTGAAAGGTAGCTCCAGCATTTTTAAGACCAAAAGGCATTTTCTTATATGCAAACGTACCCCAGGGACAAATAAATGCGGTCTTATGTTGATCTTCCGGACGGATAGTAATTTGATTATAACCAGAGAAACCGTCCATGAAGGAGAAAATCTCGTTACCGGCACACTCGTCAATAATCTGATCAATGAAGGGTGTGGGGTAATTATCTTTACGACACGCCTTATTCAGGTCTCTGAAATCGATGCATACTCGAATCGTTCCTTGCTTTTTATCAACCGGAACGGGGTTTGAAACCCATTCAGTCAGAGGAACTGGGAAAATGAATCCCGCCTTAAGCAGCTTTTCAACTTCAGCTTTGATGGCTGCTGCCTTCCTAGGATTAACCGGACGAATTTTTTGCCTGACCGGCTTAGCGTTTTCATACGTCTTGATCTCATGTTGGACGATAGATGGGTCTATGCCAGGCATTTCCTCATAAGACCAAGCAAAAACATCCCTATACTCTTTGAAGAGCTCGGTATAGATTTGAATCTCGTCACTGGAACATTCAGCTCCAATGAAGACATTCTCGACAATGTTGGGATTCCTGGAGATGTTCACCGGGATAGTAGGAGAGATCACAGCCATGTTCCCTTCAGCATAAACCTGTGCTGGTGCTAAGGGGCTCAAGACTGGGTGAACAGGTCCAGGAGACCGAGGACTTGGAAAACTTGTTTCGACTTCGCTCAAGTCAGGTAGGAAGTAAGACCGATGATGCAAATCATCCCACGGTCTATCTATACCTGTCATCGCTTCCAGGATGGCCTCTTCAGATGGAAGAGTGGTATCTAGAAAATCCTGGGCAGAAGAAGAAGTAAGCGTCCAAGCCGGAGCCACATCACCATCCAACTCTTCCGGCGAAAGAGGAGCTGGGTCAGATTCTGCAGTGTCAACAATAGACTGATATGCAATCTCAGCTGCAGAAATCGGGAATGCCATCCCACCCACTTGCCCTTCCTCCAATGTGGCTGTTGGGGAAGGTAAGGTCCAAGGGTCCGAAAAATAATGAGTTCAAAAGAACTCTCTTCGAAGGGGAGCCTTGGAGGATGAAATAGCATTAATAGACACCTTAGGAGGAGGAAGATCGAAAGAACCCATCAGGGAAGAATACATTCCAACTCCTAGATTCTCAACAGGCGCCTTGGTATTATCCAACTTAGGAACAGATGAGTCAGAAGGCGCATCCAGGTCTACAGGAGGACAGTCCATTTGATCCACTGTGACAATCCTCCCTTCGTGGGGGAAACATACTATTCGAAATAATGAGGATGCAATAGCATCCATCTCATAAATCCAGTTCCTCCCCAACAGAAGGTTGTAGTCCAAGGCTGCATCCACTACCTCAACTTCTATGTTAACGGTTTTGCCCCCAACACAGATGGGCAAAGCCGGGACAATACCATGGGGCCTGTGAGAATGACCATCGAATGCAGTAAGAACAGTGCTAGATGGAACAGCTTTGGGAGATCCAAGTGTCTTCCAGCATGCGAGAGACATCACGCATGTAGAAGCACCCTCATCAACAACCATTCGAAAGATATTGCACTTCCGATACGACGATTTAATATGGAAAGCCATGTGATGAGGAAGTCTCTTCTTAAAATTATTCATATCAAAAGTAATCAGAAGAGAATTTTTCGGATCAATATCCCCAATGGTAGTGAGCAAAGCACTGCGCTGAGCCGGACAAGACCGGAGTACCTCTAAAGCTGACATAGCACAAGGACTCTGCGCCAGATCTTCTACAATCGAGTAGTTCTGGGCAGCCCTCGCGTTCGGATTAATCTTTGACCGCTTAGAAGATGCTTTTGGCATCCGAGGCATAGACTCAACAGTTGGCTTCATGATGTGAAGCGGCTCAGTAGCATCAGGAACTTCCTTAGCTTTCGAAGATCCCTCTCTGCCATAATCATGGGATCTCGTAGCGACATCTACATGAGCACTCATCATAAAGATGTTCGATGGAATTTCCCCTTCCTGGGTACCTCCAAAGGAAGCCCCAGGATTTTGGTTCGCGCCAACAACTAATTGCTGCCCTTGGGGAAAAGGGTTTGTTATCACAGCCTGGGAACTAGAAGAACCCTGCTGAGATAACAGGCGCTGAGCATCCTGAATTTTAGGGCAAAGGTGTGTGAGATGGTCTCCAGTACAAAGCTTGCACGGAAACTTCACTTTCTTTTTCTCCTTTTGACCCTCACCAACACGCTCGTTGGTTTTATTTGCATTGCCCTTCCCGTTCTTGCCCTTTTTCTTGTTATTTCGTCCCTTATTCTTCCCATCGGATTGTTGATTTCCTTTGGGATCGGAAGTTTGGACAGCATTTATGGACAAAGACTGGGAAGGTGATGAATCAGCAGGCGCAGCCTGACCAGAAGGAGCAGATTGTAAAGACAACTGCTGCAGTTGAGAAAGCAGGCTGGCTGCACTACTATTGACCGATCCGACAAGCCCGTCACCATGTGGACCAGGTTTGGGTTTCGATAAATCCAATTTGGAGCGAGGAGCATTGGGAAAATACTTATAAAGCATCCCAGACTGAGAATAGATCAGTTCTAACTGCTGGGCCCGAAAGATGGCTTGCTCCTCGGAAAATACCCCAGATAGGGATACATCTTTGAAATATCTGACCGCAGATTGCAAAACTGCTCGAGAAGGAACTACCTCGAATATGGGCTTTGATAAGCCTCTTCCTTCTCCATTCCCGAATGTGATCGAAATGTGAGTTGCCTCATCCTCATTAAAATTAGCCAGGAGTTCGGGCCCCACTTCATATCCGACAGAAATTGAAATGGTTCGAAATGTGACCGCCCGCCCTCCAAATGTGGTGCGAACCGCCCTGAGCTTCCATATACCATTCGCGCATTCCCGCTAGGGTGCGTTGAAATAATCTCAACCTATACTCAATATCGATCAGGGAGTTCGAAGAGCACCATAAGTGGAAAGTGGTGATGTGGTCCGCCGGATCCTCTCCATTCTTACCTTCAAACTTTGGAATGTCTGAATGAAGTTTGGTCGGGATCGGAGGCCACCACGAACTATAACGAATCGGGTCATTAGTTAACTTCGAGAAATCTGGCAAGTTTAACGTTGCCAGAAAAGGTAAGCGAGGCGGAGCCTGAGGATTCCATCCTTGAGTGGATGGATTCCCAACATTCTGAAAAGAATAGCCTGGATTTGATCAGGCACCAGGCTGCCATAAAGGACTCGTAGAAAACGGAGAAGAACCTCCTCCCCACGCCAAGTTACCAAAACCCAGACCAGTTCCCCCCGCTGAAGTATTAATTGAAGAGGAAAGCCCCTGGTAGGGGTTCCACGCATTAGACAAAGGAGAAAAAGACTGATAAGCACTCGATGAAGGGAAAGAAGCATTCCCTTGATGACTTGCGAAGAACTGATTCCCTGCCCCATCCATTGTAAACACAGGATTCCATCCCGTAAAAGTAGTCGAACTTTGCCCCCCAGACCAAGGGTTGAAACTCTGGGTCTGGGACGTAAATGGAAACGAATTCAGAAGAAGGATCGGAATCCAGGAATATGCCCCGGGCCCCAAAGGGGAAAACCCTTGAAAAGAAGCGTATCCACTAGCCATGTTAGACATGGGCGTAGATCCACTCGCACCGTGGAAAAGGGAAAAAGAGGGATTTCACTAATGGACATCCCCACTAATGGACATCCCCGAACAAGGGGACCGTACGGGAAGCATATGTTTGGGTGAATCCGTAGCCAAACATAGCGCACTAGAAGCAATCGAAGATGAAGTTATTGCGCCCCCGCCTCGATAAGGGCTAGGGGTCGACGTTCGCAGCACTCACGGTAGAAGCCGCGTTCCCAGTCGTGGCCATCGAAAGATAAGAATGATACGGAAGATCCGGCGGTCTCTCAGACTCCGGTCCGATGTACTGAACAACAAACGGATAATCAGGAGGAAGAGGAGATGGACCTGTAGCTGGAGGCTCAGGTATATCTTCTATCTAAAAATCTTCTTCCTGAGGAAACAACACTCGCGAGGTGAGCGGAACGCTCCTCTCGGAACCGACACCGGAATCAGCTATGAAACCTTCAGACCTTGGTGGAGGATCTCTCTCCACAGCGTCAGACTCAACAGGGTGGTAACCACCTGCTAAGTCGCTCCTACGCCTTCTCGAAGAAGGCTCTGCACTCTCGGGAGATAACCCCCGGATTCTCCTCGAACGTCGAGGCGCTTGATCAGCCACTTTTATAGATTTATTAAATTAGACTCAAAAAAAGTGAAAAGCTAGGCAAGCTAGGAGCAAAGAGCACTCACTAAAAATAAAAATCCCTGAGATACAGTCAAGCAAACAGCCTCCAAGTATTTCCGCTCCGGGTGATGAGGACCGGACACCAAAATACAGGAAAGCGAAATATAGGACCTCCCGAAAGCAGTCTGGGATGATTAGGGCCCATAACAACTAGCGAAGGTATCAGAAACAGTTACGCCGACCTCCTAACGACAGCCTTTGCCGGCTCAAGCACCCAAGCTTCGCAAGGGCACCCCCCAGAAGTACTGCTGAAAGTGATGCGACGTCTGCCTCAGGTACCACGGTATTCCCCCCCGCAGTCACCTGTGTGGAACCTAGGAACAACAACTATGGACACCAATCCGTATCAGAAGCTGGGCGGAACGGTCTTGAGGTCAGATTCAGCTAATCGGAGGGGGGGTATCCCTCTTCTTAACCTTCACTTCCCCTCGCGCTCGACTCTCGGATGAGAGCTTTCCCAGTCCACCTCACGGAGTTGGATTTCGCTCAATTAATCAACTTCTATGTTTGTTTGAGCGGCCTTGGAGAGTTAACTCTCCACTCACCTATTCCAAGGCCCTACAACCTAGCTAGTTGGTGATTGACATTTAGTAAAACTTGCTAGTTGATTTTAGATTAGATCGCTTATTTTAAGGGCTGTTGTATTAAGTCACAAGGATATGGAGATGAAACCAATGGTGTTTTGACGCAAAAGAAATTAATAAAAACTTAACTACATGCACATGCAGTTCTTTGTCTTTCGATGAAAAGTAATCTCTATACAGGTTCTACGAGACTAAAAATTGTATTTTTCTTTTCAAAAAGCAAACTCACACTCACAAAAACTAAGAAGCTAACTAAATGATTCAATGCACCTAATGCAAATCAGTACAAGCATGTAAATTTTAAGATGCAAAAATCTCTTAAAACAAGGTGAAATTTCCCAAAAAATCTCCTTCAGTTTTAACTCATCTTTTGTTGTCCAGAAAGCCAATTCTTGAAATCAAGAACTCTTAAAATAAGGACACCAAAAACACTTAAAAACAAGAAGAAGAAATCAAATGACAACTCCTCCTCAAAATCAAGCCGAAAACTAGAAGCAAGAAACTTCACAAAAGCTTCAAAAGATATGGCAAAACGAAAATGAAAATGCAACAACAAAAACAAAAACAAGACAAAATGTTTTTTGAGTTTTTGAAATGCAAAAAACAAAAAGCAAAACAAATGTTTTTTTTGGGCTTTTTAGTTTTATAAAGCAAGAGCTCGAAAAGACCAAGCACAACTATGAAAATCCAAACCAAAAAGGAGACCGAATTTCAAGCACAAACTTCAACAATGCTCCCAAACCTTATAAAGCTAATAGTAGCAAGATCAATAAGAGCAAGAGAAGACCAAAAACTCAGCCAATCAGCCTAGAAAAATAGTGCAAACTCGCTGCAAACAAAGACTCCAAAGAAGCAAGAAAAGCTCTTCGAAAGTTGCAACAAAACCTAGCCTATGGAACTCAACGAAAACCAATCAAAAACGAAGCAAAAATCGCAATGCGAAGCACAACACAAAGATAGGAGCGAGTCAGTGAGCAGAAGCTCTCTGTTCTGATAAAGCAGAACAGCCAAGAATGCTCAGAAAGCGATCTTGGAACTCAATCCAGAAGCGCCAGCACCAAAAACAAAACTTTTGCCAAAAGACTAGTTTCCACTCAAACGAAAGAGAGAAAAGACATGAAACCACTTCCTTCACACTCCAGTAAGTACAGAGACTCTGTAGAAACAGGCCTCCACATCCAGAAAGGACCAAAAACCCAAGAATCCTAAAAATTCAAAATCTGCCTAGGTATACGCGGCTTCACAGCTGTGCAACCAGCGTGCATACGCGTCTGTTCTAAGGGAAACTCGCGTATACGCGGTTTCCTTCAGACAAACTAGCGTGTATATGTGACTGTGTGCAAAAGAAGGCGCGTATGCAAAGGTAAATAATGAAAAAAAAACAAAAGAACAAGCCTGGAAAAGACACCAAGACTTCAGACTGACTGCAAGAAAACAAACTGGACTGCAAATGACAGATAAAACTGTTGGCAACCTACCAAACAGCTGAAACAACCCAACAGGAGAATCACAAGAATGTGATCCCCAGCGGAGTCGCCAGTTCTATTTCGGGGAATTAACACCCTAAAGGTTGGTTGGGATACAACCTCCACAGAGCAGGGGCATGCTATTTAACAGAGACTCACACAACCATGCACGTTCAGAAAAACTAAATAGAGCAGAATGAGAGAGTTACCCGTAGGTCCTACGGTTGAAGTAGATCCACGTGGGGTCCAAACCCCCAGCAACCGTCCTTCCTTCTTAACCTGAAAAACAAGAAGAAACCAGCACAAAGGACAAGTTGTACAGCATATATCTACTCTATATGTCAGTGAGATTCATATAAAACATTAAATAAATCATAATGAATGCTTGTATAACAAATATTCTCATACATAAAAGCATACATTAACACGTTTATTTCGGGAACAGCATGATACTTCTGTATTATAAATAGCACGTACAAAAGTAATCAAGTGGAGAGATCACCTGATCCTTCCAAGGCCTTCGCAGACCGTCGTCCGGATCCATCCAGCCCTTGCCTCGCTAAGACTCCTTCCAAACTGGTGCATACGAGATAACATATAAAGGGATGTATATCTCAAGGAAACAAGGGTTTCCTATAATGAACTGGGAAAGTGTAGGAGGCACGGGGAATCAGACTTGGATAGGGAATACCAACAGAGTATAATATCAATAATTCTCTCTCTCCCTTAGGCCATACACATGAGGGCTTTTTATAGTCCTTCCAAGTAGTTTCAGCAGTTGGAAACAGTTGGCCACGGGCTGGGGTGGTTGAACTACCTGAGTAACCATCAACCCAGCGCGAAATTAGGGATTTTTTTATATATTTTTTAATCATTTTAATGGCATACGCGGAAAAGTCTAGCTGGACTCGCGTATACACGCGGAAAAGCACGGGCATAGTCGCGTATGGGGGATTTTACACTGTTTTTAAGTGAATTTGTCCAAGTCTGTAGGAATGGGTGCCCAAAAGCCATGAAGCAATCATGAATCATGTCAAAGTGAGAAATGATGCTATAACAGCCCTTCCCCCTGTAGTAGTGTTGACCCTATTTGGGTTTTTTTGGAGCCTCTGAGAATACAAAGGTTGTGATTGATTACGGGGAACTGCCTATATTTGTGGAACTTCTTGCCTCTAGAAATGATAATGTTCGAGAATAGGTAGCACGTTCATTTTAGAGGCATAAAATTATTCTTCCCAACTATCTTTATACATCTTTAATTTTGGAATTTGATTTAAAAAACTACTACCCAACTTTGAGTTCAACTGGTGTTCGTGTAAGGCTGTTTGGGCTTTGGGAAATATTGCTGGAGACTCTGCATCATTTAGGGATCTTGCCCTCAGTCATGGAGCTCCGAGGCAGGTGCTTGCCCAGTTGAATGATACTGCCAGAATTTCAAAGATACGAAATGCTACATGGGCTCTATCAAATTTTTGCCGTGGTAAACCCCAACCACTATTCTAACAGGTAAGCAGAATACATTTTCTGCCTCTTCTTCTTAGTTCGCAGATACTGTGGATTTTTTTTTATAGATCTTGGTGCTTGGTATATTTGGACGTAATATGGACCTAGGCGCTTGTTCATTACAATGTCTCCGTCATCAGGTTTTAGAAAATGCTCAGAAATTTGGGTTTCACAAGGGGATTACCCTTGCTCGCAATTATCGATTATCAATCACATTCAAAAAAAGTCTTTCGTAGCATTGCTGAGCTCTTTGTAGGTGAATTTCCGAGGCAATTTCACAATATCTGAACTAAATTTGTCTGTCCTTTTCAATACTCTGCACTTGTAACAGAACCAGACAAACAATCTAGTGGCCAATGCAACAACAACAACACCTCATGTTGCAATGCCTGCAATTCACCCTCTCTGCACGCATGAATGACTATGGCACCCTCTTTTGTGAACAGGTACTGGAGCTGAAGGTACTGGTTTCCATTAGGATCGTGGAATTCAACATCCAAAATAGTATCAAATTCCACCGCAATAGTATTCCCCAGCGAGGGCAACAGTTCATTGAGACCTATTGGACTCATCACCCCCAAATAGCCTCCAGGGCTACCCAGAGTGTGATCATCTGGAGCAATAACAAATGCTCATCCATCCCCAATTGAAACAAGAACAGGACCCACATTGGTTACAGAAAAGGAGAAACATGTTTTGAAAGAAGAAGAAACTTTTGTATTAGGGTCCAGAAATCTAACTGGTCTATTGTAAAATGCCCTACCTGCACTTCAAATTGGTACTCCCAACTCCATGCTAAGGCTCACTGTGCCATTCTTCAGATGAGCATCTTAACCTGAAGTTTGATTCCAAAAAACCCAAGTCCCATGTTCTATGCCCAAGACCTCTGTTACAACGAGTAGAGTTCTGAGCGAAATACTTCACAATAGGAAGCAAAAGAAACATCGCAAAATTGCTTCTCTTTAGACTGATAATTTTCAGTGTGAAAATTCAACTGCGGACAGTAAAAACATAATATCAAACACAACCAATCGACAATGGAATTTGAACATGAGGATTTATAACCATAGAAAACCCTCTCCAGGTTAAAAGAATTCCATAATGGCTTTAAGATTCTACTAATGAGCGCTTACAACACCATAGAAATTACTGTCACAATGAAATCTGCTAGAAGCAAAGCCCTTGTACAGTTTCTACATTTCCACAGTGGAAGCAAGAATCTTGCTATCTCTCATGATCTGGTTCTGTGGTCAAATCCTTTGCTATGGTTGTCTTGTTCTGCTAAATGTGGATCTGTCTTAGCTTTGGCTCTGGTTCTCATTTAGGATCGTGGCTATTTGATCTTGTTGTGGCTTTGACTATACAAACTTGTTCAATAGGAAAATGTTGACTCTGCTATATATAGGAGCTTCAATGGGTGCTCTCAAACACTTTTTTGGGCAGCTTTGTTTTCTCTCTGATTCAAGGCAGAACTATGTTGGCCTTGGTTTTTTAGTCCTTGGAACTTAGTTCTCTCATATTTTCCATCCTATCCCCAGTTTTCTACCGAGAAAGACATAACTTCACAATATCAAAATTTACTATTTTTGGCCATTTATCTTTAGTAATGGTACAGCCTTAAATTGGTGCATTCATACAGTATCTGAAGAGCACTCTCAAAATGTTATTTAGTATTTTAGCATAACTACTACATTTAACTTCCATACTCTAATATTTATATCAACCATAAGCATTCTTAAGGTAGTTCCACGTTTGTGAAGCAGAAGGAATGCTTCTGACAGCTTCTTATCATAGTGGTACAATTCTGTTCGCAGTTTATCTTTTATAAACCTCCAATTTTCCAAACGTAGTAGAGACTACAGTTTGCATCTGAAATTTTGGACAAATCTGTTTAGTATTCTACAAAAAATACATTAAGAATAAAAAAAGCCCACAATTTGTAAAAGGCCCACAATTTTGTAAAAAGTCCACATTTTGTAAAAAGATCACAATTTGTAAAATGCCCACTTTTATTTTCTTTTTGCTTATATATTGAGCTCCCATTGAGTTCAACAAGTCTTGGGTTTTCTACACCATTGAGAGAGATTTATTGTTTTCTTTATAGGATAATTTGCAACAATGGAAGAAATCATTGGAGCTGGAAAAACAATTCAAAAGGGTGAAAGGGGTGATGGCAGAGTTTATTGCCCTTGTAAAAAATGTTGTATGAGAAATAATGTTAGAGTTTTAATAGCAACAACAACAGTGAATTGTAGGAAATATGGGCACATTGATGGTGGATCGAATGACTATCGTCCCGTGGTAATTAATTATCTATCTTCATTTTGATTATATCGTAAAATTTTATATTATTTTAATATTTTTTATATGCGCACTAATGTTTAATTATTAATGTTTGTAATTTTCATGAAGGCACAGTTGCCCCCCAACTTTTTTCAGATGATCAACCAGCTTCCACAGCAAAATAGTAGTAGATTAGATGATGTTGCACCAGTACAAGAGAATATTGCAGCAAATATTAGTATTGGAAATGATGTTGTACAAGGCGAAGAACATGAAGCGAATGATGAAGGTAATTTTAATGATCCCATGGAGGTAGATCATGATGACAGTAATGAGACAGTTCACATTAATGATGGGACAAATCAAATGCTCCAAGACTTGTATGGTGAGTCAAATGATGATGGTGGAGATAGCAGTGACGATATTTATGATGTACCTCTGATTGAAAGGTCAAGTGAACGACTTTTTGAACACTCAAATGAAACTCTTCTCTCTGCTACATTGTTGCTGGTGAACTTAAAGGTTATGAATAATTTGTCGAACAGATGTATGACACAACTCCTAAGGTATGCAATATGTATATATGATCACATATATGTAAATGTTGATTATTTTCCCTTTTTTTAGTTGTAATAAATGTGTAAAATAATAACCTATATATAAGTTATTATTTTACACATTTATTACAACTAAAAAAATGGAAAATAATCAACATTTACATATATGTGATCATATATACATATTTCATACCTTAGGAGTTGTGTCATACATCTGTTCGACAAATTATTCATAACCTTTAAGTTCACCAGCAACAATAGCAGAGAGCTGGTGAACTTAAAGGTTATGAATAATTTGTCGAATAGATGTATGACACAACTCCTAAGGTATGAAATATGTATATATGATCACATATATGTAAATGTTGATTATTTTCCCTTTTTTTAGTTGTAATAAATGTGTAAAATAATAACTTATATATATATATATATATATCATAGTTATCAAAACCGGCCGGTCAGGACGGCTGCCGGTTGGAACCGGCCTTGCAACCCGGTCAATAGCCTATTCTCACCTGTTTTGGCCAGTTAACCGGACCTAACCGGCCGGTTAAGTAAGGAACCGGCCAGTTTATGCATAAACCGGTCAGTTCCGTACTTAACCGGCCGGTTAGGTGCTCCTCCATGAGTTGCAAACTCCTCAGTGTCTCCTCCATGAGCTGCAAATTCCTCTATTATACTAGCAAAAAACTTGTCTAATAACTCATACTCAACACCTTATAGTAGCAACAATACACATGATGACTGATAAATACAAGGTTGGCTAGCATAAAATCCCTGGCAGCATGCAACTCATCAAGTGTACTTGATGACAATTTCTGTTCTCAAAACAATCAGCAACAACCTTATTTCACACTCAGCTAGGAACTGTCAGACCCTCTCTCTCTGCTCACACATAGCAGTAGCATAAATACAAAACCTTTCACACAACATACAAGCAATTTGATCATGGCATCAAGACTGATGCAAATGGTCTGACGCCACTCAAGGGACAACAACATACAACCTAATGAAAATGTGACTGCAATAATAAATTGACCACTAGAAAATTCTCGCTTGGAAATGCACTAAACTGGCTACTGATTTTTCTGGGTTTTAATGAATCTTTTCAGTGATAAATTTTGTCAAACACATTGTGAGCAGACTGCTGAAGTTGTAATGCTCTCTCAACTTGTTACAAATAGAACTAATAGTGGGTTTCATAAACCAATTCAATACCTCTAAGTGTTGTAGATGTTTTTCTAGAAATTTATTGGCAAGCAAACATAGATAATGAAGAATACAAGATCTTCAAAATGCTGGTCTGATATATATATATATATATATATATATATATATATATATACTAAACCCAGAATTGTCTTTAAGGCTGATACAATGAATTGACAATAGATCTGAGCAGGGACAGATTGTATATTATAATATTAACTCAGCAATAAAACACAGTGAATAATATAAGAGAAACCTGATACATTACTTCAACAAGTTTTCTTATGTATTTTTCGATGATATGTATTGCATTTGGTGCCATTTTGATATATTCACCTTTGCATGGTATATAAATGAGCAAAATTTTCATATTTTGTCTCTATTGGCTTGGAATCATGGTTGCAAATCTTAAAAATAGTTTTTATTTATTTTTATTTTTTTTCATTTTATTAAAAAATAATTATTTAATGTATTTTTTTTAAAACCGGTTCATTGAGATCTGATCGCTACCGGTTAGATCGGTTCCGGTTCGAAACCCGGTTCATTAGCTCCACCGATCCGGTCACCGGTTCTGGTTTTAATAACTATTATATATATATATATATATATATATATGATTAATAATCTTTACAAGACACTACTTTTTGTTTCTGTTGTAGATTGTTGGGTGAATATTTGTTACCATCGCTAAATACTTTACCTCGAACATATCGAGATCTACGTGCTATTATGAAACACTTTGGAATGGAATATAACACTATAGATGCATGTCCTAAAGATCATATTATATATTATGGAGAACATGCGTTGAAAACAGAATGTCTGAAATGTGGTACCAGTAGATATCGAATAGATCAACTAACCAAAAAGGTGCCTCAAAATTTTCTTCGTCATATTCCCATAATTCCATGTTTACAGCAAATGTTCAGGTGTAACAGCATAGCACAGTTTATGGATTACCATGCAAAGAATAGAAGTGGAGATGGTGTTCTTCGAATGCCTGCAGATGGTTCTGCATTTAGAGAAATCGAGGAAAAATATGTAGATTTTAAAAATGAACCTCGTAATGTCAGGCTTTCATTGGCAGCTGATGGTGTTAATCCATTCGGAGAGCTTAGATCTACTTACTCAATGTGGCCTATTTTCGTTATCAACAATAACATTCCTCCTTTGATGTCAATAAAGAGGGAGTACATAATGTTGACTATGATTATTCCAGGTATTTGATACATTATTTCTTTGAATGTAACATTTTCATTTCTCTCGTTGTTTGAATAAATATACATTTTATTTATTTACTTACTTATATATACATATATCATGGGAGTAATTATTATGTACCGTAATTTTGAACAATTAGGTAAGTACCAAGTCAAAGATATGAATGTATATATTGAGCCTCTTATCAATGAGCTAATACAGTTATGGCATGGCATCACTATGTATGACATCACTAAACCAATCAAGCAGAAGAGATTTCAATGTCGTGGAATGCTTGTATGGACAATTCATGATGCCCCAGGACTAACACATGTTTTTGGTATGTAATATTTCATTGCACTTTAATATGATACATAATTATCTAAATTAGATTTACCATATTGCATGTTTTAAAAATGATCTCATAGTATATTAATTGTTATTGATCCATCTATTGCAGGTCTTCAAACAAAGGGTAGATTTGCATGTCCAGTTTGTGGCCCTAAGATGAAGTATCGTCATTCACCAGACTTAAAAAAGATGGTGTTTGATGAGTTTAGGCACTTCCTCCCTAGGAACCATAAGTATCGTACTATTGAAAAACATATTTTCAATGATAAAGAAGAAACTATATTAAAACCACGAAGAATGACACCTCAGTTGTGGATGTTGGAATATAACAGAATTAATAATCGTCGAGCAGCTGGTACGTAATTTGTGTGTGTGTGTGTGTATATATATATATATATATATATATATTATGTGTTTATGTAATGTTTGGAATTTTTGTTTTAACTAATGAATTTATTTTATTGTATTTTACAATTAATATTGTTCTGATTTATTTTATTCTTTGATATCAAGGTCATCGTCGCCATGAAGGTACTAATATTGTACTTCCACCTGGAATGAAATGTTATCCTTCTCAATTCGCGAGGTTTCCCTACTATGAGGACCTAAAAATAGCTCATTTGTTTGATTCAATGCATGTCGGGAAGAATGTGACAGAAATGTTATGGCGAACCATAGATGGTGCACATGATAGAGATAAAATTGACAAAATTTGTGCTGACATTGAGAAATCAAATCATGCAATGAAAAGTGTGATCAACGGATCAAATAACAATGGAGGTCAAAATTATAATAATATTCCATGGTTATTAACAGAACAACAAAGCAATGATGTAAAAGAGGTCGTTAGAAGAATTAAATTTCCAATAGGTTTTGCTTCAAACATAAATAATATCTTAACAAAGAAAGGTGACTTCACTGGGGTGAAAACACATGATTGGCATACCTTTGTTAAGGTAGTTTTTTTGGTATACGTTTTTGTTTGTTATTTCTTGAATACATATTTTAAATTTTCCTTTTTTCTTTTTAATTTGGAAACCAATAATGATTCATTTTTTATTGTTATAGTATGTTCTACCTGTATCTCTCCCAAACGACTTCGACAACAATGTCAAACAAGTTATATATGGTCTTAGTAAATACATGAGGTAAGTAGTTTTGATTTATACGCAAAATCTAATTACTACAATTTATTTTCATACTTGATGAAATGATGTATTAATTTACTTGTAATGAAATATATATTATGTTTCATTGAAATAACCTTGCGTAATGATTTGCAGATGGTTGTCATTGAAAGAAATCCATCAAGATGAAATAAAGTATTGGAAGAGAGAAATTCCTTGGCTAATGTGTGAAATGAAAAAGTATCTACCTCCAACATTTTCAATGCACAAGAACACTACTTGATACACCAAGTTGAGGAGATTGAAATGTGTGGACCAGTACACACAAGGTCAATGTGGATGGTCGAGAGGCACCCGAAATCCTTGAAGGCTTTGGTTAAACAAAGAGCACGACCTGAGGGTTCTATGGTGGAGGGATATGTGGTATATCAATCCATGGTGTATATTAGTCATTATCTTCCTAAATTAGCTGCACCAGTCATGAAGGTGGTGGATTTCATTTGGGATGTGAACTCCATCAAAAAATTTGAAGAGGAGCACCTGTTGGGAAAAGGTAGAATGAAGAAAGTGAGAGGTAAAATATTTATTATGTATAATACATATAATGTTTCATTTTTTTACATCATGTATATGATCATTATATTCACTTAGGTCTTATTCTTTCATATTTTATTAATTAATATAATTTACCATGGTTATAAGTAATATTTATTAATATTGGTGAATTATTGTTTTTTTATTCAGGTGCTCAAGATTATGAGGCACTACTTTTATACATTGCAAACAATCTTGAGTGGATGAGTGAATGGATTGAAACATGTAAATCACATAACGACGGTAGGTTATCATGGCAACTACTGTCTGAATTGATTAGAGAAGTGTATCGTAGTGGAGATGGGAACGTTACGGACAGGGAAATCGATTTAGCATATGGTTTGAAAGATAGAAAGGTAAGCAATTAATTCACCTATTTTATTCATTACTTATTTTATACTATATTTATAATGTGACAAGAAGTTTGATTTTTCAGTTAATTTTCATGCCGTGTAAATTATATGTTTAATTATTAATTGAGAATGAATCTTTTTCATGTTTGGCATATTGCAGTTGAAACACCACAAGGCTATGTGGTGCAATGGTCGTCAATTTCGCGTTAAACAGTTGGATGATAACAGGAAAACTTCTGATAGTGGGATAACTGCAGTATTCCAGGTCACTAATGTTTCCTCCAGGAGTGACAGACATCCTTGAGAATCTGAAAACAGATATTATGGGTTCTTAGATGATATAATTGAGTGTGACTTTAATTCCTTCAAAATAGTTTTGTTCGACGTCAAATGGTATAGGCTACGAATGAACGTACGTGATGATGATAGAACACTTATTCAACATGAAAATGGATTTCCAATGGTTAAAACATCGCAGTTTGAAGCAAGAAAAGATTGCTATGTTTTTCCAAGCCAATGCGAACAAGTCTTTTACTCAGAGGTTCCAGGTGAGAACGAATGGTCATTTGCTATTAGATATGATCCAAGAGGAAGGCCAGTAGAGTATACTGTAGAGGAAGAAGATGATATTGATCAAGAAGAAGATGATGCAATGGCAGATGAGCAGGAAGATGCATGGACAGATGAAGAAGATATCTTAGAAGATGAACCAGGCATAGGAGATGAGGCAACAATTATTGATGATGATGTCGATGAGGATATTATTGAAAATGACATAATTGATGATGATGATGACATGGTCGATCATTTCAACACCGTTTCTAAATCAGATGTTGATATAGATGTTGATCAGTTGGATGAAGATCAAGAAGATATAGAAGAAGAATATTGATACAGATGTTATGTTCGAGTATGAGCTGGTATGTTATAACTTTATATTTTAATATGTAGGAATTATTGTCTGTTGGGAAAAATACTGAGAGGGGGGTTGAATCAGTATTTAGGGTTGACTGAAAACTTTTCACCAGAGATCTTATTATGTTGTTAATTCTTTACTTAGATTATTGCATCATTATTTTAGTAAACATGTGAAAAGAAATAACAGAATAAGCCATTACAAAAAAGGAACACATATGAACACCAGTATTTAAGGTGGAAACCCAATTTGGGAGAAAACCACCACTGCTGTCGTCTCAGTCTTCAATATTTATTATAAAGAAAACATCTTACAATTTTGTGCTGGCACAGACTCATACCAGCACGCAGGCACCAACCTGCAGAAGGCTTCAACCTTCTCTCGTTCTCTAGCCTCTCCTGGAAGGGAGCTTCAACCCCCTGATTTAACACCAGCTTGAACTGGCAGAAAGCTTCCACTTCTATGCAGAAGACTTCAACCCTCAGATCCACCGAATTTCTTCAATTTCTTCATCAGACTTGCATCAGATCTTTATTATTTCTTTGCTGATCTTCCTAGAGCTTTTTCATTTCCTCGATCAACTCCATAGGTGCATCATGGATTCAGCGTTATCAGACAACAAAGTTCGATCATGTAGATCTCATAAAGAGATTTTTATTTACAATGCCTCTGCATGCACACCTCGTACTATGATTCTCATCACCTTATATAGTTTTCGCCTTTATTGAAACCATGGGTCAAAACCATTCAATTGCTAATGGTATTATTAAAATTCGAACCAATCCAAATTGAAATCCCGATCTTTGTTCTTCCATGCTCGAATTGTCCCAAAGGTAATCTCTATCTCCGCCAAATAATACTATAGCCAAGGTAAAGTACCAATAATGTGCCGCTGATGGTTTTCTTTCTTTTATTTATCAAATTCGTGGAATTTGATAAATAAATATTATTCACAACCTTTGGCAATTAAATATATAATAGAACTTTATAGTAATAACCAGCGCTTTTATCAAAAGGCTTTTAAATAGACCTTTGGTTCCGACCCCACATACATAATCGATGGCCCAATCAATATAATTTAAAAAATTTGAATTTGATAAATAAATATTATTCACAACCTTTGGAAATTAAATATATAATAGAACTTTATAGTAATAACCAGCGCTTTTATCAAAAGGCTTTTAAATAGACCTTTGGTTCCGGCCCCACATACATAATCGACGGCCCAATCAATATAATTTAAAAAACTGGGGCCCATCGCTTACGATCGTTTCCATCCGACGGCGGAGAACACATCGCTCGGCATCAGATGATCCGACGGATATCGTTCATTGATGATGCACGGATGATAACGCGCGATGGCGTGACGTACCTTGGGTAACTTTCGTGCATCTATAGCAAATGAACACCGTCCGATGACCCCTTCCCAGATCAACGATGCTTATCAATATTGCTGGGCATCCTAGCTCGAGCAATAACGCGTGATGGCACGCAGTGACAAGCAGTTTTGTGGAGTCGTACAAGGACGTGTGTCGCGCGTTCTATGGAATCACTCCCAACCTCTTGAAAACTGCTTGCCCGTCGAAGGTGGTGCGATAGAAACCACAAACCACCTTTACTGTTTTCTCGGTCACGGTTCCGCTCTTCCCCGTAGGGTTCCGTCACGCTTCCGTTTGTTATGTTCCACCTCTTTCCTTCCAGGTTTCGTTCATGATTCCAAAGGGTTAGTCCGTGTTCCACCGAAATTTCAATGCCAAATACTTTGTTTTAGTTCTTTCGCGTTATAACTGGTTTGCTCTCGCTCCTCGTTCCTTTCTCCATGAAAGCCAGTTAGCTCCTTACTAATAGCGTAGACCCTTCCATCATATATTTAAAGAATATATATAACTCCACTGTCTACCAGTTTGGATACACTTTCAACTGTATTAACATCGGTTCCTCGATCAACATACAGAGCACAGGGTTTCTTACGGATGTCAATTATCCTTCATCATCAGGATGCATACATATGTTCACACATGAATTAACTCGTCCTTATTTATATCGATTCTCCATTAAATACAGAGCTTGCCATCAAGGACAATCATATAATAGGATACATGAAACATATTGCCAACATTGTCTTTAAATAATTTACTAATTATGCGGGTTTGTTGCATGTTGTTTATTATTTCAAACCAATAAATAATGGCCTTACTATTGTTGATTATTTCGCAGGATTCGCAAGATTCATTTGATTCTATGGTCAGGTCTCTGAAAAAACCAATTAAACACTTAAATATTCAAGATCTGGAAGACAGGCTTTACCCCCACCATAAATTGCTGAAAAACCGGCCTTCAGTTCAGCTTGCTGTGTTGAAGACGAGGGTGGATTTGCATGATCAGTTGAATGAAAATGAATCAGATATTTGGGATGCTTTTGAGGGCAGATCCATAAGCCCCATAGATGAAGATCCCATTGCTGCAGAATTTCTGTCTGCGTTGAAGCACAAGTATAGTGTTGTATCAGAATACAAATTAGAGGACAACTATACCAAGTCTAAATCAACTGAATCCAGTTCTAGTGCTCTTGAACTTACCGAATTAAAGCCAGAAGCAGGATTTACAATCTCTAATGGGAATGGGTATGGTAGTTCCAATATTGGATTGGATGTCCGGAGCTCTGCAATAGGCACTGGACCTGATCGTAATGAACCACAACTAATTCAATGTGATGAAAATATGGACTTTGATGATGATCAGGAAAACAAGCCAGAGCATTTTGGCAATATTGAAGAAACTGAAGAGGTTTCCTGTGATCGATTGAATCAACTCAGCCATAAGACATCTACTGCAGGCTGGTTTGTATCAGAAGGAGAATCGGTTTTGCTTTCCCATGACGATGGATGCTGCTCTTTTCACGATATAGCAAATTCAGAGGTGTGGAGGTTTTAATTATTGTACTTAATTTTGGGGTTTATGGGTGTTATAATTTATACATTTTGGGATTTTATATTAGAAATAGGGAAAAGCCTAGGGGTTAGATTATTCTCATGGTTTAAATTTCTATATTTGAAATAAAATTCACCAATTTCTATTTTAAAAAATGATTTGCCTAAATATTTGATGTAGTTTAAATAGGATGTAGTTCATTTCAAAGACTGTTGAAATTTTCTAGAAACTATGATTGGGATTTCAAGAATATTTATGCACTCTTTAAATTTTCCCTTAACATAAAGGGCAATTGATGTATGAATAATACTCAGTATTGTTATTTTCCAATCTCCAGGAGAAGGCTAAATATAAAGCTCCATATGGGCTTACCCCAAACATGTGGGGTGATTGCTGGTTGATCAGAGCAGCTGGTTCAGATGGTCGCTCTGGTAAATATGTTGTGGCAGCATCTGCAGGTTGTACATTGGACTCAAGTTTCTATTCATGGGACTTTTATAATAAAGAAATTATGGCATTCCATACTGAATCAGAGGCCTTCACTTCAACGTCCAGTACCATCTCTCCAGTTTTGGCAGAGAGGGATGTCTCGGGGAGAAATTTTGGCTTTGCAAATGTTGTGACAGAGAATCAACATTGGCGGTACAAGCCATGTGGGCCTCTTATGGTATCTACTGCTACTGCCCAAAATACAGTTAATATTTATGATATTCGTGATGGAGATCCTGTGATTTCAATGTGTTTGTTTTGAAAGTTTAGGATTCATAGTAATTCATCAATGGGCTCTAAAATAAGGCCACATTGAAATCTTGGATACATGTTTCATGCCAAAATCAGTTGTATCTTCCATAAATACACAATCTTGGACCACTCTGTATAAATCTGCTTCTCGGACAATATTACATCTCCCTCATTATACAGGTGGTGTTCTTACATGCATAGCAAAGGCATTTTTTTGGCAATCATTTTTTAAGTCACTAGATATTGTGGGTACAAGGATCTAGGGTCTCCACATGAAACTGTGTTGCCCGGAGACTCACTCTGCCTGTCCTTAAATTTGTAAACATAGTAGTATGCCAATGCTTCTTTCATTTTTTATGCATAAGACGATTTTTTGTCAAAGTCCATAATTGTTTTTAAGTTTTATCCATCCCAGTTTTGTTGTGAATGCACATGTTTTTGGCTCAACACATATCTGTTATATCTTTGTACTTTTCCTTTACTAACTATTTGAAATTTCTAGTTATATTTAGAGGTGTCTTTTAAGGGATGAGGGGAATTAATTGGATTTAGTGCTCCCAGGCTTATCATTTATTATCCAAATGAAGCCCTGTAATCAGTAACACTATATGGGCATGCAACTCACTTGTTAAAATATAGTTGATACAATATGTTGTACATGAAGCCTGGAATTGTGTACATTCCTGGAATATATTAATTTGCAGGCATGCTTAAAAGAGAGATAGTGTTTGATAAAATCAAAAACCTTGAACATGAAGAAAAAAAAGAGGAAATTATTTTATACAGATAGAACCAAGACACTATCTCCTCATTAATAACAAAACCTCAGTCCAAAAATCATATGTACAAATTCTAGAAGTTGAAAGTTGAAAATTTCTGAAATGGAACCAGGCCCTTTTCAAAAGAATAAATTTAGTAAAAATGAGGGTGAAGAAAGTTATCTTATCAAAATTTTCACATACCGTGTTAGCAAGGAATGACTCCGAGTCCTGAGCAGTGAGACTGAGGAATTGCTCTTTTGCTGCAGGTTGCAGTTCTCTTCTCCAACACGATGAAAAGAAAATTCTTAGCTTTGGAGCCTGAAGCCCGAGTCACAACTTGGAAGTTGGTAAGGAAAATTATTAGGGTTGTTGCCACTTGGCTTGGAGTTCACAGCCTCATTCATTTTCTTTAATGCATTTCCTTCAATGTTGCAGTTGTCACTGGCCAGCAACCTTTACAATAAAATTTATTAGACCCGTCACGCTACGAGGAAAATTTGACGTGATCACTGATCATTGATTTCTTATTGTGATAACAAACATTGGAGATTTACTGTCCTGTTTTAAAGTTTCATTTTTTTTTTTAAATTGAAACCGTCGTTGGTATACCGACGTCTTGTAAGCGTCGCTCTTTTGACGTTTTGAACGATTTCCATTTTCGTCGGTCTTGTGACGTCCGTCGATATTGCGACAGTTCTAGAAACGTCAGAAGAGCGACAGCACAAAGACGTCGGAAGGCGATGCTCAAAATTTCGGACCACATTTCGTCGGAATTGCGACAGTTCTTCCTGGCATCGATATTGCGACGCTTCTGGAAAGCGTCGGTCTTGTGACACTTTTGCAATACGTAAGTCTTCTGACACTTTTGTACGGCGTCGGAAATGCGACAGCTTGCAGACGTCGGAAGAGCGACCGTATAAAGACGTCGGAAGAGCGACCGTATAAAGACGTCGGAAGAGTGACGTTCAAAACGTCAGACGACATTTCGTCGGAATGGCGACATTTTACAAATATCGTAAGAGCAATGTTAAAAACGTCGGACCAAATTTCGTCGCAATGGCAACACTTTACAAACGTCGGTTTGGGGAATGTCGGAAGAGGGACGCGTGTTTGGAAGCGACGGAAAAGTGTCAGTAGTGCGACACTTTGTAAATGCGTCGGAATTGCGACCGCACGACAAACCACGTTTTTCCCGTCCTCGAACTGTCGCTCTTGTGACGACTGTGTGTCGGAATAGCGACGATTTGGCCCGCAGGGTATTTTTAGCTGTATGTATATTTTTAGACATGGTGAGCATATTCTATAAGTTGCAGGATGTTATTTGTAGATGGTTGGTCAAATGTGGAAAATAGATGAAATTTTGTTTTTAGAATACTGGGCGAAGTCTATTTATATATCGTCGATCTAAAAATAGATGCATGTCGATTATTATTAGCTCTTAATAATAATCCGACAATAAACATCAACTTATTCTCTTGGAGCACTTTATTTCAGTGAACAGATTTGGCAAATTAGTGGGCTAAAGGAATTATGAAATTCCTAGGGTTTATTGGTGGCTCATGCATGGAGGACTCAGTTAGAACTGAAGTGGAAAAATTATGACAGCGTTGGAAGAGTAGTTTATGGAGTTGTTATTCAGTTAAACTCAGTTAAGTGAGTTAAACTCAGTTGAGCTAGTTGTATCTAGTCTAACTGAAAGCTACACTAGTGAGTTTTAAGTGAATTAATTAGTTAATTAATTCACAACTAATAAATCACTAACAACTAAACAGAAACAACAGTTAACTACAGTGCTGTCAGTTCCAGTGGAGACCCAGTGGAGAGATAGGTGAAAGGGTGAGATGGACTATCCGTTGTGACTATAGTGATGCATTAAATGCATCTGACACACATTGGAGTTGCCAATGAGGATTTCATAGTCAAGGCAATGCCAATCCAAATTCATTCAGGGGTCTTCTTCAACAAAGATTGCACAGTGGAGGTAGGCTGTCAGGAGGCAAGAAATTGGTGCATAGAGATGCAAATTTCTGCATGACAGTGTGTAATGAATCTACATTGTACTGAGAGCTTGACGTACTAAGATTTGTATGATATTATTACATGATTCCATTGATACACATAATATATGATAGTTGGGGTTTTTAGCTTTAAGCTTTCCCGTTAAACAACTATGTTATGTGAGATTGAATTTATTCACATGTGTTTGCAATTGATTTTTAAATTTCCGCAAGTTTAATTAGTGGAAGGATTCTTTATTTTGCAAGAAGATAAATATTGTGAGATCAAGAGGATCCAGTAATACATCAGTATTAATAAATTTCTACATGGTATCAGAGTAGTACTGATCCAATTGTGAATAATTGTTGAGTTTTGTGCTGGTGGAAAATTCGAATTTGCTGCAGAAATTTCTTGGTGTGACAATTGAGTATTCATTGAAATATCTTTCAATGGGTTGCGATTAGAGTATGCCCTTGAGGGTAGCTTGAATTACATAGCCTGTAAGGATAGGATGGAGGTGGTTCTTGAAGATAATGGGCTGAAGGAGTTCATCGATAGTGATGTTCCTAAGCCTGCTTCTAGCGATGCTACAGGACTTGGCGCATGGCAAAAGAAGGTAGCAAAGACAAGAAGAATTCTGTTGGAAGGTGTGAAGGACCATATTGTGTCAAGCCTTCATGGGAAAGCCACTCCATTTGAAATATGGAAGGCTTTTATAGATCTTTTCCAAAGCATCAGCGACCAGAGGAAGTTGGCGCTGAAAGATAAGCTCGGAAAAATAAAAATGGAGAAGGGCGACAGTATTCCAAACTATCTCAAGAAGTTTGTCCTCTGTAGGGATGAGCTGGGAAGTGTGGGGATTACTGTTGATGATGATGACTTGGTGATCTTGGATCTCCCTGGGCTTTCGAAGAGTTGGCATAGCTACGAAGACTTTTTCAATGGACGGGAGAAACTGTAGGGTTGGGAGTGACTTTAGTCAGATCTTGTGCAAGAGGAGATAAGGCGAAGTACCAGGGATGGCTCTTCATCGAAGAATGATGATGAAGAGAATTGCGCTTTGGATGCCAAAGCAAGGAAAGGAAAGGGGAAAAAATCCCATCCAAAATCTAAGGCTAAAGGCAAGAATCTGGATTTTTCCAAAGTGAAGTGTTTTCACTGTCACGAACATGGGCACCTCACCACTAACTGCCCATAGAAAAATAATAATAAGAAGGTTGCTGGAGCTGCAGCTAGAGAGGCATTAGCCTCATTTTTTGAACTTGATTTCTCTTTTATCGCATGCTTGGTTTTAAGCTCAATGGGATCGGTGTGGTATCTTGATAGTGGTGCGTCCTTCCATATGACGGGAGACAAGGAGTTGTTTAGTGACTTGGAGGAGAAGGATCTCCAAATGCATATAGAGATGGGTGACGATGGAAGATACAGTGCGACTGGTATTGGAACCATTATCTTTGAGAGGGATTCAGGTAAACCATTTCTATTGAAATATGTTATTCATGTTCCGAGTTTGAAGAAGAACTCGGTCTCGGTCGCAATGTTGGAAGACAGAGGTTATGATGTTTTTTTCAGCGAGGGAAAATCTTTCCTGCGACATAAAACAACGGGTCAAACCAAGAGGATAGGGATTCGAGTTAAGAATATCTACTAGCTGGAGGTATATGGTTGCGTTGTAATGATGGGCAAAGCAGAAGAAGTGGTGAGCTGGGATGAGGGCGAATTATGGCACAGGAGATTAGACATCTTCAACATGGCGCTTTGAATATTTTGCAGCAAATTTCTACTGGACTTCCCAAGGGTACTCTTGCATATTCAGTTCAGTGCAAGGGATGTACTATGGGTAAGTTTGTGAAGACCACCTTTCATGAGAAGGAGAACTGTGCTTCGATGATCCTGGAGAGAATTCACACAGACGTGTGTGGACCTTTCTCGATTGCTTCAACAAAAAAACATAGTTATTATGTTACATTTTTTTATGACTATTCTCATAGATGTTGGATCTTCTTCATGCAAAAGAAGAGTGAAACATTCTCAAAGTTATATGAGTTTAAAGCATTGGTGGAGAAGGAGTCGGGGAAGCAAGTGAAGGCTCTACGGAGCGATAATGGTGGTGAATATATCTCGAACGAATTCAAAGACTTCTGTAGAAAAGAGGGAATTCTAAGAGAACTCATATCGCCTCAAAACCCACAGCAGAATGGGATCGCAGAGAGGAAGAACAGAACGATTGTGGGTGTTGCACGAGCTATGCTTGAGAGGGAGCTAGAATTGCATGCATTGGAGGAACTGCCAGTTCTAAAAGATAAGCCTCCAGATGTGGACCAGCCACAGGAGGAAGTTCATGGAGTGGAGGATTCCACTCACGCAAAGCCAAACATCATAAATAGCAGAAATCGTACCATAGAAGCTGAGAGACTGAAGCTTGATGCGGCACATAATGTAGGAGTCCCTACATCACAACGCAAACAGAGATAGTCACCTGAACAATTTACTGGATACATGGCTCTCATGAGTTCAAAGTGTATCGTGACAGAGCCATCTTCTTTTGAAGAAGCAGTGTAGGAGCCCACATGGGTAGATGCCATGGTGGAGGATTATGACTCCATTGTCAGAAACAGTGCTTGGGAGATTGTTTCAAGGTCGGTGGGTAAATCAGTTGTAGGATCAAGATGGATCTACAAGGTAAAGTAAGCTACTGATGGGAGCATCGAGAAGTATAAAGCAAGATTTGTTTTCTGGGGCTTCTCACAGATCAAAGGGATTGATTATGAAGAAACCTTTGCACCTATAGCACGGTATTCTTCCATAAGGACCATCCTTGCTCTCTCAGCGTAGGTGGGTTGGCACATTCATCAGATGGATGTGAATACTGCATTCCTTAATGGGATCATTGAGGAAGAGGTGTACATTGAGTGGACTGAAGGATTTGAGATCTCCAGCAGCGATTCGCATGTGTTCAAACTCAAAAGAGCATTTTATGGGCTGAAGCAAGCACCACGTTCTTGGTACACACAGATCGACAACTATTTCACTGGACTTGGCTTCACCAAGAGTGAGGTGGATGCAAACCTGTACCAAATTGTGGTGGAGTGTAAGTTTTTAATCATTGTTCTTTATGTTGATGATTTAATACTAACTGATGATGAGCAGTTGATACACTCATGCAAGGTAGATCTTGCAAAGGAGTTTGAGATGAAGGATTTGGGCCTCCTTCATTATTTCCTTGGATTGGAAATATGGCAGCGAGAAGGTGAATTGTTTGTGTCTCAAGGCAAGTATGCTCAGGAGATACTTGAGAAGTTTCACATGCAAGGCTGCAAGCCTATTGATACTCCTCTTACAAGAAATTAGAGGAAATAGGATGCTACATCGGCAGAGGTAGTGGATGCCATTGTTTATCAACAAATGGTGGGTTCACTCATGTATTTAGTTAATACAAGACCGGACATATTCTATGCAGTGAATTAGCTCTCACAAGTGATGGTTAAGCCTACCAAGCTCTTTTGGAAGGCAAGAAAGCATGTCCTGAGGTATTTCAAGGGCACATATGAGTATGGCTTATGGTACATACAGATGGATGAGGTGAATTTGCATGGCTTCATGGATGCAGATTGGGCAGGCAACCCAACAGATAGAAAGAGCACATCAGGAGGGGTTTTCATTATCGGATCTACAGCAATTTCTTGGTATAGTAGGAAACAAAGATCCATGGCACTCAGTTCAGCGGAAGTAGAATACATGGCACCAAGTCAAGCTACATGTGAGGCTATCTGGATGAGGAAGATCCTGGTCGGTTTGTTCCCTTCACATTTAGATCCTACAGTGATACATTGTGATAATCATAGTTACATTAAACTCTCAATTAATCCTATGTTTCATGAAAGATCTAAACATTTTGATATATGGTATCATCATATCAGATATTGTGTGCAGCGGAAGATCATGTTGCTTCATTACATTCCTATGGAAGATCAGGATGCAGACATTCTGACGAAGGCGCTCGACAGGAGAAAATTTGAATACCATAGAGGCAGGATCGAGGTGAAGGATAATCCCTATCTTGTTGAGAGGGAGTCTTGAGATTCAACAAGATGATGAGCTTAATGAAAAGTAAGCACCTTCACTAAGTGGGGCCCGCAAGATTTTTTAGGTGTATGTCTATTTTTATACATGGTGAGCATATTCTATAAGTTGCAGGATGCTATTTGTAGATGGTTGGTCAAATGTGGAAAATAGATGAAATTCTACTTTTAGAATATTGGGCGAAGTCTATTTATAGATCGTGGATCTAAATATAGATGCATGTCGAGCTCTTAATAATAATATCACAATAAACATCAACTTATTCTCTTGGAGCACTTTATTTCAGTGAACATATTTGGAAAATCAGTGGGTTGAAGGAATTACGCAATTCCTAGGGTTTATTGGCAGCTCATGCATGGAGGACTCAATTAGAACTGAAGTGGCAAAGTTATGACAAAGTTGGAAGAGTATTTTATGGAGTTGTTATTCAGTTTAACTCAGTTAAGTGAGTTAAACTCGGTTGAGCTATTTGTATCTAGTCTAACTGAAAGATACACTAGTGATAGTTAAGTGAATCAATTAATTAATTAATTCACAACTAATAACTCACTAACAATTAAACAGAAATAGCAGTTAAATACAGTGCATGTCAGTTCCAATGGAGACCCAGTGGAGAGATAGGTGAAAGGGTGAGATGGACTATCCGTTGTGACTATAGTGATGCATTCAATGCATCTAACACACATTGGAGTTTCCAATGAGGATTGCACAGTCAAGGCAAGGCCAATTCGAATTCATTCGGGGGTCTTCTTCAGCAGGGATTGCGCAGTGGAGGCAGGCTGTCAGAAGGCAAGAAATTGGTTCATAAATATGCAAAGTTTTGCATGACAGTGTGTAATGAATCTACATGGTATTGAGAGCTTGATGTACTAAGCTTTGTATGAGATTATTACATGATTCCATTGATATACATAATATATGATAGTTTGGGTTTTTAGCTTTAAGCTTTCCCCTTAAACAACTATGTTATGTGCGATTGAATTTATTCACATGTGTTTGCAATTGAGTTTTAAATTTCCGCAAGTTTAATTAGTGGAAGGATTTTGTATTTTGCAAGAAGATAAATATTGTGAGATTAAGAGGATCTGGTAATACTCAGTATTAATAAATTTCTACAATTTAAAACTGTAAATAACTCAAGATCTAGATCTCATTATTTAATGAAACTTTCACTTCAATTTATAACTTAAAAACATAAGTGAAAAATTGAATACTTGTGATGGTGGATTTGGCACATCTCCTAACATGGAAAAAGAGGGTGGCTCCATTACGAAAACATCGGACGAAATCGGAATTTTTTAACATTTAATTATATACATATATGTGTACACAATTATTTATTTTCAAAAAATGTCATCACGATACCAATACAATAATCGATTAATAATTGTACATCAACATCATAAACACATAAAAAACACTAACATTTCCCAACATATCATCTTGATTATGGGAACCATCTTGATTGTGAGAACCTAAAGCTTCGAACATGATATTATCAAAATTTCCATTCATCAAGCGTGTTAACTACAAATGGTGAACATATGATACATTTTTTTAGATTAACATATACAAAAAAATATGTATATCTATTTATTACAAATTACATTAAAATATTCACCCTAACCATTAACACATATTTATCCCTTGCCCTCTTCCTCATGAATAATTAAGTCCTGCTAACCATTGCGACAATGCTTTGCATATGTTATAAGCTCTTCAATACTCATGTTTTCTATCACATCATCTGTATGATACACAAATTATCACGTGCATTCTCTCGTGCTCTTTTTTTATTCAGAAAAACATCAATTCCACCAAGTCCACTTTGAACATTGTTTATGATGGCATCCCTTGCTTCTCGACTAATTTGAGAAGTGGCATCCATATTTGATCACAAATTTTTCACACGAAGAGGTCGGCTTACCAATGGTGGCTTAGGGCGAGGCAACTTAGCATCACACTTAGCACCCCTATGGTCACACAATCGACATTTCCCAGCACCAAAAATTTCAGATGGAAGGTCATTATAATTGGGTTTCAATCTTAAAAAGAATTCTGCATAAAATAATTTTGCAAAATAAAAAGGAACCTCATTATTCCATGGTATTCTTCCATAGGCAGCAAGTTGTCTATCATACAAATGGAAAGCTATATCAGGGTGCTTGAATATTTCACTTTTAGCATCTTTCTTTTCATCCCTTCTTTGAAATTAAACATAGATTTTGCCATTTCTTTTGTAACTATGTGTTTAACATCGTCCCATCTATCAGGACCCATCATTGTTTCATTTCTTTTCCTCATCACTTCTACAAAAGTATCAGTGGTTGGCCCAAGATTTTTGTAAATATCTATAACTGTGCTTAAATATTGCGTAACTATTTCTAAGCTTTCTCGACTCTCAACGGGGATTTTTAAACACAGAATATCTTTCTTCAATTTTGAATAAAGATTTTCACACCTTTGTAATGTGCATTGTTGGATGTTTATTTCCCAAGGTAAATCAAAAATGTCAGAAGGATAAGTCGTAGTTGGTGTACAACCTTCTTCCTCAATAACGCGGTCTGGTCTACATCCTTTTCGAGTGACATTTTCACCCTCTGCATCAATATATAAAATTACATGTATAAATAAAAAACATGTGAACAAATTTGTGCAAATTTTCTTTTTAACCATAAAAAAATTATATAAATAATTTAACAAATTAATAATTGAATGAAAATAATATTCACATTGATGGCCATCTCAATCTGACTGGGTAGCATCATGCCCACCCCGATATAGTGAGAACCAGCATGACCACTCATTGATTGGCCACCACCCATTGGTTGAGAACCAACATGACCACCCATTGATTGGCCATCGAGGGAATGCATACCACCACCCTGACGCAATTGGCCACCACCTATTGATTGGCCACTAGGGGAATGTGTACCACCACCACTCTCACGCGGCGAGAGGGAAGCTTCATAAAAAAATATGAATTTATAATCAATTCAAAAATGCATACATACATATGATTGATTAGATTGTGTGAACCATACCATGACTATGTGAACCATGGCCAGGCTCAATTGATGGAGTAGATACTCTTTTCCTCTGAACTCCTAAAAAATAAAAAATGGAAATTATTAAAAACTAATTTAACTCACAAAATTGATAATAATAAAAAAGCAATTCCATATATATACATGTATGTACATGGGGATAAAATTGTATATATTCAATAAAAAAATCAAATCTACACGTATACATGTATGTATGGGGATAAGATTATATATTCAAATGTCATTTAAAAACATGCACATTTAATATAAATACCATTAACATCCTCTGATCCATGATCATCCTCTCTCGTAGAGGCTTGGGATTCTATTGATGTTTGCCTCGAAAAATCATATGCCAAATGATCATCCTCCATTATATATATATATATATATATGGATATCTATAGTGGACATTTACAATTATTTTTAAAATCACTATTTAAAATAAATTCAAAATAATTCAAAATAATTATGTAATTTAGTACACAAATGTTGAGCACAAACACAAATTATGTAAAACACAAAAATTTCAAAGCACAAATTGATGTGTAAAACTCACTTTAAACAAAAATGTGTTGAAGTCCTGCATATTTTAATTTTATAAAACATGAAGTTCACCAAGTTGTGCTTACATGGTGGGAGCATACTTGGTATATAATTGAAAAAAACACATGGTCATTAAAAATGATGCATTCATAAGTAAAAAACACGCATATCAAAGATATGTTACAATGTCCATCAATAAATTTTGAAGGAGAGTGTCTGAACACTAATTCATCTTTGATAGATGAATCTTGAATTGGCATTGCCCCACACAATAGATCACCATACATCTTATTAACATTTTCACAGCGTCTTATATTAAAAATTTGAAATTGTCTAACAATATTGTTTTCTTTTCCATGTAGTTGTTTTAGCATCTCCTTCTTAACTTGGTACACTGCTTTCATCTGGTTTCACACAAGTTCAAAATTGGTGAAAACTACAATTCCATTTGATCCGTACTCCCTAGTTGTTCCCAAGCCGTCTATCAATGCAATATAATATGCTTGATTGTTTGTTGTTCTTCCCGGTATATTCATTTTCCTTTAGAAGACCTTGTTAGTCGCAATATTGCAAAGCACATATGTAATCACTACTTTCCCTGGATTGGGATAGAAAGAAACATCTATGCATAATGCCCATTTTTCAACCATGTTTAGTGGTCTTTTTTATCTCTGAATATATATATATATATATATATATATATATATATTAAATGAACATTTATTTCAAATTCCTTAAAGTTTATTGCAAATGCCTTAAAGTTTATGGAAGAAATGGCATGTACATGGTTTTCCTTAAATTTTATGGGAGAAATGACATGTACATGGTTAAATTTTATGGGATAAATTACATGTACATGGTTTCCAAAAACACTAGAAAATGCCTTAAATTTTGTGGGAAAAATGACATGTACATGGTTAATTTTATGGGAGAAATGACATGTACATGGTTTCCGGGAATAATGACATGCACATGGTTAAGTTTATGGGAGAAACGACATGTACATGGTTTCCAAAAACACTAAAAAATGCCTTAAATTTTATGGGAGAAATGACATGTCCTTGCATTTATCTATAAATTTTATAAAAGTGATAGACATGTGATTTTGAAAGAATCGTTGCGTTTAGCTATAAGTTTTATAAAGGTGATAGACATGTGATTTTGAAAGCATCCTTGTTGTTAAATGAGTAACAACACATCCTAGCCATTATGGTTGGTTGGTTAGGTGATAGTGGACCCCTATCAGGTGATAGACACATTTAGCTAAATTTTTTATAAAGGTGATAGACATGTGATTTTGAAAGCATACTTGTTGTTAAAAAGTTCAGGGGCTAAATGAGTAAAAACACATCCTAGCCATTATGGTTGGTTAGGTGATAGTGGAACCCTATGAGGTAATAGATACATTTAGCTAAAAGTTTTATAAAGGTGATAGACATGTGATTTTGAAAGCATCCTTGTTGTTAAAGAGGACAGGGGCTAAATGAGTAACAACACATCCTAGCCATTATGCTTGGTTAGGTAATAGTGGGCAACACATATCTAGGTGATGTTGTTAAAAAGGAAAGGGGCTAAATGAGTAACAACACATCCTAGCCATTATGGTTGGTTAGGTGATAGTGGACCCCTATGAGGTGATAGACAAAATTAGCTAGAAAATTTTTATAAAGGTGATAGACATGTGATTTTGATAGCATCCTTGCTGTTAAAAATGACAGGGGCTAAATGAGTCACAACACATCCTAGCCATTATGCTTGGTTAGGTGATAGTGGAAAACACATATCTAGGTGATGTTGTTAGAAAGGACAAGGGGTAAATGAGTAACAACACATCCTAGCCATTATGCTTGGTTAGGTGATAGTGGACCCCTATGAGGTGATAGACACATTTATCTAGAAAAATTTTATATAGGTGATAGACATGTGATTTTGAAAGCATCCTTGTTCTTAAAAATGACAAGGGCTAAATGAGTAACAACACATCCTACCCATTATGATTGGTTAGGTGATAGTGGACAACATATAGGTGATGTTGTTAAAAATTACAAGGGCTAAATGACTAACAACACATCCTAGCCATTATGGTTGGTTAGGTGATAGTGAACAACACATAGGTTATAGGTGATAGTAACAACACATCCTAGCATAGAGTTACTATAATTTAGAAAAAAAAATGCTAGAATGTAGATATTAAATAAATTTTACTAAATATAAATTTGGTTTTCAAATTCTCCTTTAATCAATTTTTTTTCATACTATATCAAATTAATATACCAGCATAGAACTTTACTATAATTCAGAAAACATATGCTAGAATTTTGATATTAAATAAAGTTTAACAAATTAATATACTAGCATAGAGTTACTATAAATCAAAAAATAGATGCTATAATGTTGATATTAATTAAATTTTAACAAATTAATATACCAACATAGAGTTACTATAATTCAGAAAACATATGTTAGAATGTTGATATTAAATAAATCTTACTTGCATAAATTCGGTTTTCAGATTCTCCTTTAATCAAATTTTTGTCATACTCTAACAAATTAATATACCAACATAGAGTTACTATAATTTAGAAAAATAGATGCTAGAATGTTGATATTAAATAAATTTTACTTATATAAATTCAGTTTTAAATAAAGTTTACTTAGATATTAAGGAAGAAAGAAGCAATATTTTCTTCTGGAATGGCGTAGTAGTGGGTACAATGGGATATTATTTTTTAGCAGGCTTTTAATATTGTTGGTTTTACACTAGTAGCCTCTAGCTTTAATTTGAGGAAAGGCCAAAATCTTAATTTGAGGATAGACTCAAAGCTTCAAATAATTAATATATATAGAGACATCCATTTACTATAATTGGTAAAACAGATGTCAAAATGTCGGATATTGAATATTGAGAGAGGAAGAAACAATATCTTCTCATGGAATTATCTAATGGTTGATACAGTGCGATATTATCCTCTAATGGTTGATACAGTGTGATTTTATCCTCTAATGGTTGATACAGTGTGATGTTGATATAGTGTGATTTTATCCTCTAATGGTTGATACAGTGTGATGTTGATACAGTATTATACTAGTTGTCTCTAGATTTAATTTGAAAAATTCATGATGATGCTTGGGCTCACAAATGCCCCTTTGGATTAATTGGGCTAATGTTGGACATAATCCTTTAATATTTTTGTCCAGGCTATAAATAAAATTGTAAATAATTAGGAGAATACAAATATGAAATTACTCTTGGATAATGAAACAAAGAGTCACTTAATTGTACAAATTTGATTGAACATTAATAGAAATAACATCTAATGGAGTTATGCATTATGGCCTGAAAAAAAATCAAATTCCACTAGAAGACAAAAGATAATTTCTCAAAGAAGCTAGAAATATAATATCTAGGGACTTGGTGCAAGAAACAATAAATCTAAATAAATTGAATATACAGTTTAACAAACTAGAAAATCAATTGAAAACTGAAAGAACTACATATAGTAATCATAAAATATTAATTAGTGATTTAAAGTATAAAATAATTGTTTAATGTCTCAAAATTCAAAGGATAAAACTATAATTTCATCTCTGCTTAAAGAAAAGGATAAAGAATCAAAATTCTTAGATAAAAAATCAAGTTTCCTATCGGCGAAAAATGTTAAATTGGACAATTCATTCATAAATTCAATGAAGAGATAGAATTTTCTTTGTTAGCAAGCTTACCCTATAAAGCATTAATTATTGATTAAGAAATAATCAAAAAAGGATTAGATGTAGAGAATATTTAGAGGTTTAAAGCATAATTAGTAATAATTCAAAAATAATTTAAATTTGTTGAAAGAAATTTCAAATGGAAGACCTCATAGATGGTAAAGCTAGAAGAAAAAACTCAAAAGACAAATGCACTACTAGAAAATTCCCATTCAAGCTTGGACTTGAAAGATAAAATCATAGCAAAAGCTAATCATAAATTAAGCTCGAAGAGATTAAGAAGAAACTTGATCAGAAAACCTTTGCAAAGAAATGTTTGGTTGGAGTTGAACACTACATTGGGAATGAATTATGGTGGCTACACAAAAAATCAAATGCCATTTCAATGTGTGCCGGGACCAATATGTACCAAAGATAGCAGAAACCATTTAAATAAAACTCCAAAAATGATGCATGTATGAGCTTATATTGTTCAATAGTAGGGAAGTATCCTTTTTTCCACACTAATAAGTTCTCAAGGTAATTATAGCAATATGTTATAAAGTTGCAGAAATGCAGGGAGCATATTAATGTATTCTATTTGGTATGCCATTGACCAGTCATTTCAGCCCATGAAGGGTTCCAACCATGCATAATTTTCACTTAATTAACAAGGTTGCACATGATACATCATTTAAATTAATTTTTTGTTATGTGCATTCTTATGTTTTTATTTGTGTTGTTTCTAGACCTATACTTTTCCATTGATGGTGCTCCCTATAGAACGGAAATGATCCCAACAAATAGATTTTGTTTCTTTAAAAATAGTTGATTTTCCATTTTCATTTTAAACTATTTTTTTCATCTTTGTGCCAAGATTTTATATTATTAGAAAAATTAATTACATGCAATAGAGACCCTAAAGAGTGATTCGAGTTGCTAACATAATATTTTCAACTGCAAGTTAGGGCATTTTTCATTTTGTTCACGGTTGCATCTAGAAATTGAAAATACCACGATATATTTGATACCACTCGACAAACATCAACACTGAGGAGTAATATTAATGGATTGCAGCTTATCTTTCTCCCAATTATAGTTCTCACAGTTCATAGAGAGGGAACATTTAGCAAGAAAGCCAAATCTTTCTGAGATGCGACTGTTCTTGGTGTGGTGTAGGATGTGAATTCTATAACCTTGGGACTGAATGAGGTACATTTGTCCTTGAAATGGTGGCTACATTTGAAAATGCTTTAGGGAAGGTGAGTAGAAGGCAATTATTAAGCATAGTTATATTTCACATACTAAATTACCTGTAGAAATGTTACTTCCAAAAACATTTGTATTTATGTTATCTTCTTTTGGGTAACTATATATTTTATTTTACCACATGTATTATGATGATAAAAATGGATATTCCTTTGGAGATCTGTTGTTTCTGGACTGCCCTTACGGTTTTATTTTTTAGGTTGGCTTCCACGAAAGCCACAGAGTGCAACTATGCTAGTTTTACTGTAGTTGTGCTTTGTCGTAGTTGTTGAACTGTGGAAGCTGTGTAGCTTCTTTATGTTACTAACGTAGTAATTTGTGTGATTGATTTCTAGAGACTTTTTTTCAGCAACTAGCATTAATATGTTAGTAATTTGGACCTTTTTGAACTATAGAAAAAACTACAAGTAGAAACATTCTCTGAGGTTGTTCTCAGTTCTGGGGTAAACTAGCCTGCATATGTTGTTGAAAGTCTCTACGACTGCAAAATTTGGGTAATTTCTGGTTTTTGATATGGCTAAATACCTATGTCCTAAAGCTTGATACTATTATTTGGCCTTGGAGAAATAAAATTTGGGTAATTTCTAGTTGCTAAACAATTAGTTCAATTTCTTTTTAACACAAAGAATTTAGCACAGAGAGGGAGAATCTAGCAAGCAAGAAAAATAATTTAGTATACAATCCAAGTGTACCTGCAACCGAGAAAGTAGATGAACAAGTTGAACAAGCACGTCACTACCACAAGGAAACGCGGAGCAGAGCAGACGCTAAAACCTACAAACACTACAAAAAAATAGAGATTAGAAATTATGCAAAAAAAAAAAACATAAAAACACATAAACACAACGCCAAACAAAGCGAAACACACACCTCTCATTGGTATGCAAGCGAAAAACAATCCTCTTGGCGCTCTCCAATGTTCACTGCCAACAAATGAACAAACACACTGCCACACAAAGCAAAAAATCACCTCTTAGTAGTCGACAAGTGCAACACAGTACTCTTGGAGCTCTCTAACGGTCACAGCCAACAAGCAGATAATGAGTCAAAAACTTATTGTCCTCTATGGGCCACTATATATATAAAAGCGAAGTTCGACTTAACTTTTAATGCTGATTTTTGTACCTCCAGCCAAAAATTTTCTTATCGTTTTCGTCAACGTAAATGACGAAATAAGTTCAACTAACGGCAGAAAAAGTTTGGTCGAATTAATTTCACTGAAAATTTCGGCCGAAATTGTGGGAGATTGAAATTTTTGGGCGCATTTCTCATGAATTTGTAACCCAACTTTGCATTTTTACCCTTTTGTATTCCACTTCCATAGTGTACAAAAATTATTTTTCAAAAAAAAAAATAATGTACTTATAAAAGCATAAAAAGAACTCTTTGTTTCAATCCATTTCGAGTTTATAATACTTATCTCAAATAAGTAGGGTTGATGGCATCCTCTAAGAGAGGCAATTACGTCCTCAGCTCCACCTGTGCTCCTCACTAGAGTAGGATTATACAACAGTTCTTCTAGAGGTATACCTCAAGACCTTTGTCCAGTGTCTCCACTAATTATCAGGTTATAGAGTTCTAGTGGTTCTTCCCAGCTCTGGACACTCTCACCTTCCAGCCCTCTGGCTATCTTTTCTTTTGCACAGAACCCATTTTCCTCTTCAGGGTTTCCTTTTTATTCTCGGAGGAATGGTAACTGTCAAATAATTGCTTTAATCTAACCACTCTGGTATCTTGGACACTTTTCCATCAATTTATGGAAACCACACCATAATTAATCTTTATTCAAAACAAAAACAAATGAATTTGTTCATAATTGGTTTAGCATACTTATTAAGCATGTTTAACTTAAACAAGTCAAATGTATCAATTTAAAATAACAAAAAAACTTAATCCAGGTGTTACACATTCAAAAACAAATAGTTTTATGATGCCAAAACATCTTACCAGTACCTTACTCCAGGTATTGCTACAAACTCTACTTGTCAGGTTAGGACTAAACATTTTCTAAAAAAAATTCCTTTCCAAACAGAAAATATTTTGACAAAAATTTGAATTCTCTGGATTTTCCTTTACGGTCCACCTAATTGTAAGCTAGTGTTCTCACTATTAATACAAAACAGTTCTAGGAATTCTTCTAGGAAATATTTTCTCTTGAACCCTTAAATAGAGTTCTATCTAATCGCTCATTGTACTATTGTATTTATCTCCAGCCATATAGTTTCCTGGTCTGTTACTCTCTTTTTAATCATTCATGTTTCTCTTTCTCTCTTTTCTTTTTCTTTTTTTGAATACCCAAAGAGAAAAGTTTTTTTTTTTTTTTTGGTTTGTTTCTCTCCTTCAAAAGGAATCAATTCAACTTTTGTTTTTAGTTAATTTTTTAATTAATCCAAGCCAAACTGAGTTTCCAAGAGTTGTTAACCACATAAGTAACTTTTTCTTTTCTTTTTTATAAAAATTAAACAAAAATATTTACATCATAATTTTCCAATTCTTTTAATTTTTCCGTCCAACTAAAAGAAATAAGGGTGAATGCATGAAGATGGGTTGCACTTTTGGGTAAAATGTGGTGATGAAATTTCAAAATTTTACTTTTTTATCCAACTAAAGCTCTCAAAATTCCTATATAAGCATTGTGAATTTTGATTTGGAGTAAAAAAATGATTTTTTGAGAATTATGTTGTTGTCGTAATTATATTTTTTGCAAAAAAAAAATTAGTGCCATATAATATGTCAATTTTCCATTAAATGAAATGTTTTTCCTTGCAAATTTCAACAAAAATTAAGAGATATGTGTGAGTTCATGTAGCATAAATTATTCTAAAATGTGTAATTTTTAAAATATATATATATGGACATGATCCATATGGAGAAAACTAAGTTTTTCATATTAAAAAAATATTTTTTATGCAAACTTATATTTTTTATTATTTGTCAAAGTTGGTAAAGTAATATTTCAATTGCATTTTGCAGAAGCATATGTTTTGAATTAATATTTAACTAAATTCCAAAACCAAGAGTATCCTTTTGAAGAGGACTGGTAAACAAAGTTATTTGTATTTTTTGAAATTCTTTTGTTTTGTATATTTTTTGTTATTGATTTTTTATTCATCCCCTTAGAAATCGTCCAAAAAAGTTTCAAACACTATGTTTAAAAGAATTTAGATAAAATTATCATGACAAATCACACTCACGGGGTTTTGGTCCCTAGGATCAAACTAGAACTAGACATGCTAAGTTCTCAAGAAAAACATAATAAGATAGATAAACTAAGGATACCCAAATTCCTAGCTCCTATCCCCTTTTATAGGCTTGATGGACTCTCTAGAAACCTTATTTTATTGTTTTCCCTTGAAAAGTAAAGCTCAATAAGATGGGAAAATACCACAGTAAATACCATAGGTAGATTCTATCCATTTTGACTATATCAAGAAAAATGAATGCTACATTATATGCCTTGCAACCCAATGTGAGGAAATGGTAAATAGACCCCGCTTATATATAATACTTCAATTCACAATATGTGATCCTTTCGACCAAAATGAAATATTTTTCAATTTTATAAGTGTTATGGCCAATGATGGCTTAATTTAAACATTTCGACTTGTAAGTCGACCTCTTCAGCCACTTGGAGTTCAAACATGACAGTTTGGTTGTTAGCATAAAATTGGAATTCAACAAAGATCAAAAGTAGAAAATCTTTTACAGAGAGATTAATTGGATCAACAACTTTCAATGTCGGACCTAGCTTTGATTTTAAATTTCTTGTTCTTTTGTGTGTTTAATTGACACTCATCGCATTTGATCGTGACATAATGGAAATACTAATTGAAAATAATTATTTCTACTAACATAAAATTTTGATACATTGTGTGATGTGTGGAAAAGATGAAAATGTCGGTACATTGTGTGATGTGTGGAAGAGATGAAAATGTTGATACATTGTGTGGTGTGTGGAAGAGATGGGAAACATATATGAGTTAACTAAGTTATTTTCACTTGGTTGGTTAAATTAATTCGAGTTGAGGGCCTAATTTGAGTTATGTAGAGTGATTCCTAAAATTTAGGAGCCTAGGTTGAGTTTAATTTGAGTTGTAAAATTTTAATTCAGTTAAATTCAAATAAATTCAATTAAACTAGTTCTAACTATTGGAGGAACAAGTAGGAGTTCTAGTAATGGGGTGAAACTTCGGTGTTCAACCAATTAACTGATAAATCAACCATAATTAACTCATGCATGCATGAACTATGATTTACCCAGTTGATATTGGAGTTCAAGGGTAGTATATTATCAGTTATATAATTATCTAAGTTATACAGGTGGTGCATACAATCAGAGATGGGCCTATAGAGATTGCGCAGTTATGGATGAGGAATTTCCCTAAGTAATAGGGGCTCATTCCCAACGAAACATCTCAAGGAAATTGGGACTTGGGAAAGCATATATTTGGTTAATTATTGACCAGAGGCAGCTTGTGAAGTAGTGAGATAGATTATACTTGTGCAGAGATTGTTCAGGCTTAAACAAGCATTATATTTTTTCTCTTGATGTTCTAACTAATGCAATACAGATTGGAAGTGATTTTGAGCATTTTATTTACACTATATATATCCTTGTGTATGTGTGTTAATTCATGTCGCATGTTTTTTATATTTCTTATCAATCATGAATTGCTTTCCTGAGATGAGTAGAGTAGATTTGAGTCTTATTTTTTAGAACATTACATGATCAGTTTCAAATCTATAATTAATTTCTACATGTTATCAGAGCTATATTCACGGTAGAGAAGGGAATTCAAAGTTATCTTTACAGGAAGAAAGATTTTGCATATCTATATTTCATAGCTAGTAGTATGGTGTTCTATGGTCTAAGGCTCAAGTATTCCCTTGAGGGTAGCTCAAATTATATTTCTTGTAAGGACCGCATGGAAGCAGTCACAGAAGATAATGAGCTAAAGGAATTCATTGATATTGATGTCCCGAAACTAGCAGTAGTTGATGCTAAGGATTTAGCATATTAGAAGAAGAGTGTAGCCAAGGTAAGTAGGATCATATTGGAGGGAGTACAAGACCATACTATCTCTAATCTCCACGGGAAATAAACTTCATATGAAATGTGGCAGGTATTGACAGATCTATTCTAAATTAGTAGTGACCATAGGAAGTTGGCACTCAAAGGTAAGATTCAATATATCAAAATGTAGAAGGGAAAAAAATTACCATAATACTTGAGCAGGTTCACACAATGTTGTGATAAACTTGGGAGTGTTGGTATTACGGTTGTAGAATATGAACTGGTAAAAATACCACTCTAGGCCTTCCCAAGAGCAAGTACAACTACTAGGATTCGATCAATGGGAGGGAGAAGCTACCAAAATGGGAAAGATTATGGTAAGATTTGGTACAGGAAGAGTTCAGGCAGAAAACCAGATATGGGACATCATCCAAGGTTTATGATGAGGAGAATTGTGCCTTGGCTAGAAAGGCAAAGAAATGGAAAGGGAAGATATCCTAATACAAAGGATATCTTGGTCACGTGGGAAAGAAGAAAGCATTGTAAAAGATTAAATGTTTTTACTATCATAAGTTGGGACACTATGCCATGAAAATAATCCCTCAGGAGGAGAAGCAGGTGAAGCTTTAGCTTCACAATTCGAGTTGGATTTCACCCTCATTGCATGCATGGTGACATAAGTGATGGGTAGAGTGTGGTATCTAGATATTGGAGCCTCATTCCATATGATGGGAAAAAGAAAAAGAAAAGAAAAAACAGTAACTTGGAGGAGAAGGACCTCGAGATGTGCATTGAGATGGGAGATCATGGAAGGTATAGTGCAACCGGTATCAGTACAGTTACTTTTTAGAGGGATTCTGGCTCCCCTCTCACATTAAAAGATGTCATGTATATTCTCGGTCTAAAGAAGAATTTAGTTTCAGTTTCTATGTTGGAAGATCATGGCTATGATGTGATGTTTAGAAAAGGAAAGGCGTTCCTTAGACACATCACCTCGGGACAAGTGAACTGGATCAGGGTTTCGGTGAAGAACCTCTACAAATTGGATGTAGAATAGTGTGCTCCTTTGAGCACGAAAGAAGAGAATGTGCAGATTCAAGACATCGGTGAATTATGGAATAGGATACTTGTCCATTTTCACCGTGGAGATTTGAATTTCATGTAGCATATTTCTACAAGACTTCCCAAGGGTGCACTAGAGTAGCGAGATACATGCAAAGGGTGTACACTATAGAAGTACACTGAAGGCACCTTTCATGATAAGGACAGTAGAACGCAAGTATTCCTTGAAAGAGTTCACTTAGATGTGTGTGGACCTTTCTCGACAGCCTCCATGGCCAAGCACATGTATTATGTTATATTTGTAGATGATTTCTCATGTAAGTGATGGATTTTCTTCATCTAGAAGAAATACCAGACATTCTCCAAATTTTAAATTTAAATCACTTGTTGAGAAATACACTGGCAGGAAAATGAAGGTTCTTATGAGCGATAACAGTGGAGAATATGTGTCTAATGAGTTTAATAACAAAGGAATACATTCAACAGGATTTGATAGCACCCCATAACGCACAACAGAATGGGGTGCCTGAGAGGAAGAACGGGAGTATTGTGGGAGATGCACAGGCAATGTTGCATGATCACGACCTACCATTACACCTGTGGGCTGAAGCATGCAACACAATGGTATATGTGTAGAACATGACTCCTTATCGAATTCTTGGGATGAGTAAACATTAGGGGAATTTTTAGGTCTAAAATGGGCCTCTTAAGAAAAATGTACAACAAAAATAAAATTTATAAGAACCAATAGGATTCAAGATGATGATGTCAACCATTGGGGATGATTCACCTTTTTTTAAGTAAAAGGGTAAAAAGATTAAAAAATAATAAAATAATAAAAATACTTTTTCAACTAGTATTTTCAACTTATCTCCCAAATATTTTACTCAAATTTTGAGCGGTAGTACTCATTGGATGAAAATTTTAATTCCTCATTCAAGGAGTACCAATGTATCATACTTTCGATGGACCCTGATATACGAAAAATGAGAAATACATGAAAAAACATGATTGCAATCATGTTTTTCATGTATTTCTCATTTTTCATGTAGCAAGATCGATCGAAAGTATGCAACATGGGTACTCCTTGGATGATGAATTAAATTTTTCACCCAATGAGTGGTCCCACTTGAAATTTGAGTAAAAAATTTGGGAGATAAGTTGAAAATATGAGTTGAAAAAGTACTTTTTTTCTTTTTTCCCTCTAAAATTTGATGATGTAATCAAATCTTATTTTATTATATTTCCACCATTGTTTTATAATTTCCTTAGGAGTGGAGCAACAAAACTGTAGGCTTGTTGACTTAAATTATAAATATACAAGAGGTATTGTAATAATGATATATTATATATAAAATGTATAAGAGATGATGATAAAATGTTACAATGAGGCCCTGCTTATATACCTACGCAGGTGGCCTTTCATGAATGGGCATGTCTCTTAGACACGCCCTTTCACTAACTTAATGACTACTTACATAATCCCTAATTTACTATTAATAATTATATTTATTATATTTGTTATGAATTATATTCATAACATTGCCCTTCTCTTCAGAAACTTTGTTCTCAAAGTTTTATGGATTCTAATTTTCTTTGCCTTAATTGCTCCCAAAATTTCTTCACTTGTGTTGTCATCTTGAATGTATAATTTGTCCTCATACTCTCAAGTTCAATCAACTTTTTGTTGAAATCGGTCATCATCATTGATGAAGACATCGAGCGGTAACAATTTCGAGGCACATCATGTAACAGCTGAAGGTAGCCAATAGTGGCGTAGGTGCTTCCTTCCAGGCGAGAAGATCGTTGCTCCGATGAAGGTGAGGGTGTGTGGGGGGTGATAACGGTTTTCTGGTCGTGATAGGGTAATGAAACCGAAAAGCAGGTGGCAGCAGTAGTGATCACACAGATCCTGAAGAGCGACCGCTCTAATACCAAATGGGGCAACAAAGTTGTAGGCTTGTTGACTTAAATTATAAATACACAAGAGGTATTGTAATAATGATATATTATATATAAAATGTATAAGAGATGATGGTAAAATGTTACAATGAGGCCCTGCTTATATACCTACGCAAGTGGCCTTTCATGAATGGGCATGTCTCTTAGACATGCCCTTTCACTAACTTATTGACTACTTACATAATCCCTAATTGACTATTAATAATTATACTTATTATATTTGTTATGAATTATATTCATAACAAGGAGGCCCATTTTAGACCTCAAAATTCCCCTAATGCCAGAATACGATTTTTCAAGGAAGAAACCAGATGTGTCACACTTCAGGATATTTGGTTCATCAGTTTACTGTCATGTTTCCAAGGATGTAAGGAAAAATTTAGAGCCGACACTTGAGTTAGGAATATTTTTGGGGTACACTAATGCATCTTACAGCTATCAAGTGTACCTGTCATCTCATAGGATGAAATATGTTCATAGAGATGTAAATTTTGATGAAGAGAAGGCCATGAGATGTTCCCTCGAGAGAGAGTTTCAGTAGCATTCATATGAGTAGCTTTTGGCTCCAAAGGAATAACATCATAACGTTGTGGAGCAGCCATAAGTAGAGGAGTAGAAAGTGGAGGCACTCACTCAAGCAGAGACATCCAAATAAGGAAGGAAGCGCACCAAGGAAGTTGACATATTATTGCATGATGCTAGAGAGAATGTGGGATCACCCACATTACAACACAGGCAGAGGAGGTCACTGGATCAATACACTAGATACATGGCTCTGATCAGTGAGCTAGTTGAGACAGAACCATCATCATTCGACGGAGCAGTGCATAAGCCAATGTGGGTTAATTCCATGGTGTATGAATATGATTTAATTGTTAGAAACAGTGTTTGGGAAGTGGTCCCAAGACAATAGAACAAGTTAGTGGTAGGTTCGAGGTGGATCTACAAGGTGAAGCAAGCAACAGATGGAAGCATAGAGAAACACAAGGCTAGATTTTTGGCCAAGGGGTTCTCTTAAGTAGCAGGAATTGATTACGAGGAGACCTTTGTTCCATTAACAAGGTACTCTTCTATTATATCAATTATAGCACTTCCAGTGAAAATGGGATGGAATATCCATCATATGGATGTAAGGACAACATTCCTCAATGAAGTGATTGAGGAGGAGGTGTAAATTGAACAACTGAAAGGATTTGAGACCTTTGAAAGTGAGTCGCATGTCTGCAAACTCAAGCAAGAATTGTATGGATTGAAATAAGAACCTTGTGCTTGGTACACCAGGATCGACAGTTATTTCACCAGGTTGGGTTTCACCAAAAGTGAAGTAGATGCAAACCTTTATTATATTGTTGTTGAAGGTAGATTACTTATTATAGTATTATATGTATGATTTGATTTTAACCAGTGATGAGAAGTTGATTAAATCTTACAAAGAGGATGTTGCAAGAGAATTTGAGATGAAGGACATGGGCCTCGTGCATTATTTCCTTGGTGTGGAAGTATTACAAGGATATGGGGAACTTTTTATCTCTCGGGACAAGTATTCCAACGAGATACTGAAGAAGTTCTGCATGGAGAGTAGCAAACCCATGGACACTCCTCTGGTAGGAAGTTGGAGGAAAGAGGATGCCAATTTAAGTGAGAAGGTGGAGGCCATTATTTACGGGCATCTTTTGGGTTCACTCATGTAGTTGGTGAACACACAATCATACATGTATTATGCAGTTAACCAGATTAGTTAAACAATGGTTAAGCCAACCAAACTGTATTAGAAGGAAACTAAACATATATTGAGATACTTCAAAGACACTACTCAATATGGTCTTTGGCACAAACGTACAGAGGTAGTGAAGCTTCAAGTCTTCACAGCTACATATTGGGTGGGTATTCCATCAGATCAGAAGAGCATTTCAGGAGGAGTCTTCATTATTGGGTCAGCAACAGTTTCTTGGTACATCAGGAAGCAAAGATCAGTTGCACTTAGTTCAACAGAAGCAGAGTACATGGATGTTAGTCAAGCAACTTGTGAAGCTATTTGGATGAGGAAGATTCTTGTTGGGTTATTTGGTCAGATGATGGATCCTACTATGATTTACTGTGACAATCAAAGTTTTATCAAACTCTCTAAAAACCCAGTTTTTCATGATCGATCCAAGGATATCGACATATGGCATCACCATCTATGATATTGTATGAAGAGGCAGATTATGTTGTTGGAATACATTCCTACTGAGGAACATGATGCAGATATTTTGACAAAGGATTTGTAAAGAGGAAAATTCAAGTTCCATAAAGACAAGATTGGGGTATTTGATAATCTATTTCTTATTGAGAGGGAGTGTTAAAAATGGCAACTAGAAAATCCTGATTTAATTTTCCCTTGAATTGAATTAGGAGAAAATTGTAATTCCACATCACAAGACAACAAAAATGATTTAACTAATTTAGTTTCACTTAGTTCAATTAATTTGAGTTGAGAGCCTACTTGAGTTGTGTAGAGTGATTCCTAAATTTTGGGAGCATAGGTTGAGTTTAATTTGAGTTTTAATAATTTAATTATGTTAAACTAAGTTAAAGGCAGTTAAACTAGTTCTAATTGTTGGAGGAACTAGTAGGAGGTCTAGTAGTGGGGTTTAGTTTCAATGTTCAACCAGTTAACTTATAAATCAGCCATAATTAACTCATGCATGCATGAACTATGTGTTACCCAGTTGATATTGGAGTTCAAGTGTAGTGTACTATCAGTTGTATAATTATTCAAGTTGTACAGGTGGTGCATGCAGTCAGAGAAGGGCCAATAGATATTGCATAATTATGGATGAGGAAATTCCCTAAATAATAGGCTCTAATTCCCAAGGAAATAGGGACTTGGGAAAGCAGATATTTGATTAAGTATTGACCAGAGAATCTTGTGAAGCAGTGAGATGGATTATACTTGTGTAGAGATTGTTCAGGCTTGAACAAGCATAGTATTTATTCTCTATTTTCTGACTAATGAAATACAGATAGGAAGGGGTTTTGAGTAGTGGATTTCCTCTAAATATATCCTTGTGTATGTGTGTTAATTCATGTCGCACGTTTTTTATATTTCTTCTCAATCGTGGATTCCTCTCCGCAGATGAATAGAGAATATTTGAGAAGATTTGAGTCCTATATTTTAGGACATTACATGAGCAGTTTCAAATCTACAATTAATTTCTACAGATACCTCTTTAAATTCATCTTTATTTTACATCAAGGAGTAGATAAAGGAGTAATACCCTCTATAAATATAGTTACCAAAAATTTATAACATGCAACCACTATTTATAACATCTTATAGGTGGTGGATGAAGGAGAAAGTATAGTTACCAAAGATTTGGTGAAAATCTCAAACATATGCTTATGGTTTCATCTAGCTCAAAAAGCACGATCTCACTACCTGACTCTATATAACTCAATCACTAAAGTCGATCGAGATATTGAGGGGGATCTAGTGCTTTGCCAGCTCAATTTGCTCTCACTGCATGAAAATAAAAAATGTTTTAAAAGGTCACGAAAATGTTAGGTGTTAAACTACATTAATAATCACCCTTTTTCCAATATTTAATTTATATATGTTGATACTTTATGTGAAATTTTGTGTTAGATAACTAAAAAAGAATTTAGAAAAAGGAAATGGGAACATTGCATATAAAAAGGTATAGTAGTCCCTTTATATTATGTTATGTTAATGTATCTCATGAAAATTTCTCTAAGAACATGCATATGGCATCATCTATATCCACCACTCGGTGGTTTTAAAATTATGTTATGTACTATTAATTTGTTTCATAAATGCATGTTTAATTTTAGTTATGGATTTCACTATTCAAAAAATCATTAAAGATGACCAACATTCATTTCTACTTAAAATTATAATTTAGCATTCCTCTCCATAATATTTGTAATCTACCTACGCTTTTCATGAATAAATTATTTTATTTGGTTGCAATAATGTCTTTCGATATGATCATATCCCTATTACACTTATTCTATCATCTATCATGAGTCCTCTTAAATATGATCATATCCTTATTACACTTAATGTAATCATGAGTCCACTTCACTGCTGGTTTAATTCGACTTGTTGATGACATTTAGGTTTATTTACTAGGTTCTAATGAATTTATGGTCATGGTTACTAAGTTCTATTGAATTTCCTGCCATGGGATCTGAACTCGAACTCCACTCTTATTTAGCTCCTTGGTTCTCTTAATGAAAACAAGTAGGAATCATTTAAATAAAATATAACTGGTGTCATCTATTTGTAAAAAATGTGAAATAATAAATAAAATAAGAGTTTTAGGTTGATATTAAACTAGACTTTTGGATTGTATCTATGTATTCTAAGCTACATGATTTTCAAAAGTGTTAAAGGGTATTTTGAATGGCGTCCATGTTATGGCATTTATTTATTTTTGGATATGGACATGGATGTATTTTGGGTAATGTATTTCTACGATTGGTTTTTATTATTAATATTTTTTAATGAAATTTGAATTTGTGATCGAAAAATCACGAGACTTTATTGGGGAGTAATACTATATCAAATGAGTTCATATTGAGTGATATATTGAGAAGAAAATGACATAACATATTAAGGTATATATAGGAGGTAAATGATTTTTATATTGGCAAGTATAAAAAATATAAAAGGCTATAAAACATATTAATGAAAAATTGGATACCTATAATATCTAGTGGAAGTTTTTTAAATAGGAAAGGTGTATTATGTTTCTATTGGTAAGAGGTTAAATAATGTCATTTTTAAAGGTATTTTCTAATATGTAATCAAATTAAAGATATTTTTTAATATGCCATAAACACACGTGATAGGTCAAAAATTTATTGAATAAAACTTTATAAAAAAAAAAAAAATTCATACAAACTAATTAATCCACACTTAATAAATAAAATAAATTTTATTTTATATACTCATTTCTTTAAAAAATAAACATTAATTTTTATAAAAAAATAACTTAATATAATATAAAATGAAAATGACTTAACTGAAAAAATAAATGTATTCAATTTCCCTATGCAGAATCTAAGTCTAATAACTATCATGAAAATTTCAATTTCTATAAAGCTAAGTATGAAGGTTTGCAGAGTTATCTCTTCAAATTTATAAAATGATCCATTTTGTTTAATTACTTTTTATTGAAAATAATTATAAAAAAAATATTTGGAATTTATTAAAACATATAATATATATAATTCATATTAATAGTGGATGCTTCCTTGCTTTGAAGAGGAATGCTTTTTTCCATGAAGATAATTTATCAAAAATTATTATTATGATGAAAAAAATTACAAATTTTCTTAAACTATTACATATTTATTTAAATTATTAAATTTCATGAATGATTAAGAATTAAAATCTCTCGTATAGCATCTAAGCTCTCAGTTCCATAAAATGAAGCATCCAGCAATTTATGATGCCAGTAATTCATTTTAAAGAGATAAAAATATTTTTTATTATTAAAAATTTAATTTAAAAACAATAAAATTTATTTTAACAAAATAAATGATCAAACGGAAAATGTAATTTCAAAATGAGAATTTTAGTAAAAGAATTTTAAAAAACATTAAAAAAATTGCTAAAAAACGAAAAGTGTGTATGTTAGAATGATGTTTATTTTTTTAGGCAAAGTTTTAACATTTTTTTAAAATGGCAGTAAAAATCAATTTTTTTTGTGCAAAAAAGATGAAAAAATACTCTTAAATTGAAAAGTATTACTGATAGAACAATTTTTTTTGGAGTACAATTTCAATATGTTTTAGCAATGGCGTTAAAAAATAAAATATCAGGACTCCAAAAAACCTAAAAATTCCAACAATTTTCATCCATGTCGTTAAATATAAAATAGAATGACTCTAGAAACCCTAAAATTCTAACTATTTTAAACCATAGTATTAAAGATAATATTATAACTAAGAAAAACCTTAAATTTTTTACAATTTTTTAACGATGAAATTAAAAACCTTAAGGTTTCAACATATTTCAACCATGACATTATGGACAAATATATGTCTAAAAAAAACTTTAAATATAAACACATGAATGAAAGATTCATTATTCCAAGAGCAATTTTTATTTTAAAGGCTAAAAATATAGCTTTTATCAAACCTTAGCCTACTACAACTTATCTCATTGCAACAAAAAAACTAAAAATCAACCATCAAAAAGAAGTATCCCATTTTAATGAGGCATTAAAATTGCAACAATTTTTTTAACTATGGTATATCAAATGATAACAATAAATAATAACATGGAAAGATCATTGTATAATTTAAAATTTCAACATTAATTTCTAATATTTTTATACTTTTAAACAAAATATCAATACTAGTAGATTGAATGAAACATAAATTATTTCTCTAAGTTATTGTTGCATTGTGGATATTCTAAACAAATGAATTTTTCATAATTAAAACATATAACCCAACAAACATAGAAATGACTCATAAATTCATGTAATATCATATGGAAGTTAAAATATTTATTTCAATTTACCATGTAAACATCCTTTACATAAAATGTCTTAGACAATTATTCATCCTTTACATAAAATGTCTTAGACAATTATTCAAAATCACTCGTAGGTTTTGGAACACCATCAGAATCTTCAAATGAATGATTGAATGCATATGAAGGTGACATGTGTTCTTCTATTTCATCAACTAGTGCCCCATTTGAGTCAACATGCACGTCCACCATTTCAAGTTTCAAAAGTCTTCTAGATCTACGACTGAGTTCAGCAGACTTCCATCTTAACATTATTTCTTATGGTGCCAACCTCTTCATAATATCCATGGTCTTAAAGCAAAGAGTTCCTCTCTTTATTAAATTGAATTCCTCAACAAGTATGTCAACGTCCTCCAATTTAAGAGGTTTTGCAGTGACGATTTATATGTGTACCCTTTATTTTTCTCTTTCTACAAATTTTTTTATCAACTACCATCTTTGGAATGTACACACCATTGAATGGGTGTGTATTTGTAGCATACCAATGTATTTCAACAGCTGTAACATCTTCATTTTCTTTAATGACCTTTATAACATTGGAAACCAAGAATGGATAGTCATGTGGATCTCTATCTGCTAACACCGCGATCATGGTACTCTCCTTAACATCATGCACATAACCCTTGTAAAGTCATTCCATGGCTTCACATTGTGCACGTGCTATTCTAGAACCAATATACATTTATATTTCATCTACCTATGAAAAAATAATGTTGTTGTTCAAAAATGCTTCTTTCCTCATATTCATTTGGTATATTTTCTAACCAAATAAATGAAGTCTTCAAAAGTATATCTTCATTTCTTGATCATCACTTTAAATATTGAAAAAGGACTCCCACCAAACTGAATCAGCAACATCAAAGTACTCATATGTCTCTCTAATATATTTTTTAATTTTTTCCAATCATTCATAATAATGTATATATCTCTTATGCCTTCATGCATTATGGATTTAAACAACTTATTGTAATAACAATATGTTTGATGCAAATGTTGAATGATCTGGAATGAACTTCAAAAATGTTAAACCTGATGACAACCTCCATTATGTAGTAGTTTAATACTTCTTGCCTCATATAAGTGTTTTCCCATCAACTTTTTTGATATGAAATTGATGTTGGAAGCTAATGACGTTAAGTTGTTCAATGCATTTCTCCTCACCATGTAGTCCCATAATAAACCTTTGCATCTATACAGTTTCTTCCAACATGTCAAAAATAGGTTTTGGAATGTATGATTTCTTAATACATTCAATTTATGATGGAAGGATCCCAACATCCTTCCTCCTCGATATTACTGAAAAACGACTGGACATCTAATCAATATGGTAATGAGTGTGCCCAACAATAAGGAAACCAACCTTTACCTTTGAAAAAAATCCAATTCAACAAGCATGTTTAGATATCCAAAAACAATTTGATTTTTGTTTTTAGGACTAGTGTTGCCTAATTTCACATACAAAACTTCAGGAAAATTACCAAACCAATGAGAAAGCACATCATGAATTATGTTATGGTCAAATTTGTATCATTATGAATATTTGGAGTTTTTAAGTAAACCCCTTTCCACATTTTCCCATTAAATACCACACAACTGACCAAGTGAAACTAAAATTTTCCTCCTGTACATTTTTTAGTGTGCGGACGAAATTTCGTAGAAGTGTTTCTTTTGGTCCATACCATCAATTATCAAACCCAAATATTTATTTGAATTATATAACACTTCTTTCGATGCTTATAAAACTTTTTCCTTTCACTTATGTGTTGATTGTATACTCTTGAAGGGCTTTGACAATGGAATATGCACATAACATAAAATAAACCTATTAATAAATGCATTTCTGGTTTTCAAACTTCTGTGGTTATAATTTGATGAGGAAGAACCTGGATTTTCCACAGTGTCAGATAATAAATTTCGACGTTTCAAATATCCATGGAGATTCGAAACGTCAACATTTATTATCTGACACTGTGGAAAATCCGGGTTCTTCCTCATCAATAAATACATTTTCATACTTGCTAACTATCCAATTTTTATAAATAATGTTATGAATGCATACTTCTTTCTGCCTACATGGAGATTCAAAACATCAACATTTACTATCTGACACTGTGGAAAATCTGGGTTCTTCCTCATCAATAAATACATTTTCATACTTGCTAACTATCCAATTTTTAAAAATAATGTTATGAATGCATACTTCTTTTTGCCTAATCCAAATTGGATAATTGTATTTTTTTCATCCATATTGATGCATTTGAAGTGGAAAAAGTGGAGGAATCAACTCATGGGATCGTTTTTACTGACAGGACCAAGTTTGGCAAAACATGGTCTAAAACCTTTCGGGAGTGTTTTGAGGCATAAAACGACGTTTTTGGGGTTAAATTTTTTTTTTCTTAAATGAAGCACATTTTCATGCTATTATACACACATCATAGACCTTTCCAACGGCGCAAGAAGCGCGTCAATCAGAGTCTATACGCAAACATTATGCCACTTAGAAGTTGAGCTTCTTTTTTTCACACCAGTACGGAAGGATGTCGCGTTAGCGCCCATTATTCATGGAAAATGGGATAGCCACATGTTTTTGATATAAAATAATCTAGAAGAGACTATTTTGTAACTTTATTTAAGAGTTGATGTAGTTAAAATTAATCACTAGTAAGCTATTGGGTTGTGTTATAACTAGACCACTAGGAGGAAGAGGGATTCCATTCTTTCGAGAGAATTTTGTTCCATAGCCAAGAAAATATATCTAGGAAAGATAGGAGGTAGAGCACACAAAAAGGATATTTGCACTAGAGCATCAGACGGGCCATAAGCATTACTTATTTGTACCTACAAACATATTTCCAGACAGATAAAGAGAGTGAAGCGACCTCACCTTCCAGCTGAGTTTTCTCCAGAAAGGGTTTCCCAGAGAGAATATCTTTGTGTCTTGTGTGTGTGTGTGCTTATTTTTTATTTCACTACTTTTCTTCATAATTTCCACTTGCATGCATGCATTAATTACAGTTAAATCCACATATTTTAAAGTTTAATACACTGTAATAGTGCATAATTTTGAGAGTTTTAACATAATATTATTAGATCTGTTGTGAAAAAATGTCTAGTGGAATATCAATGATAGTTTATGGATCATTTGGTGTCATATCCGGTTTCTTTGGGTATTTTGTGGAGATTGCATGGATCTGGATCGGCAGGGCCAAAAATCATGAAAGCATAATCATGGCCGATGAATCCGTAAACGAACCTCGTGATCCTACAAGTGTGAGGTTTTCGTGGCACAAACAACAAGACGTGAATACAAATCGCAATGTAAACCTCCTCATGGAGGCCCTATGAAATAAGTTGGGGATATTTGGAGAAGATAGTGGGGGTTTGAATGCAGAGGATAAATTAGAAGGGGAATCGGGAGATCGGGAAGACACAAAGAACCAGCCAAAGAAAGAACCTGGAAAAGATCAACCAAGTTCAATTGTCGTGAATCAATCCTTGTTCAAAATGGAATAAAAACTCAATATCAAGTCATACCACGGAGATATTGACTCTCTAAAGTTGAACCACCTTTTGCATCAACTATAAGTTTATTTCAGCATCCATCAGATCAAGGAAGGGAAAAATATCTCATTTGCACAGTTGAAATTAGAAGACCATGCACTGAATTGGTGGGAGAGCCACATGGAAACCCTGAGGTTGGAGGGAAAACCTCTAGTGACTAAGTGGTAGTATTTCAAAACCATCATTAATTCACAATTTTATCATAATGGGTACGTGGATGACTTATGGATCTTGTGGCATTACTTCAAGCAAAATTCGAGCCAATGTGTGTAGGAATACACCATAGAATTCAGAAATATGGATATAATGTTGGGTAACTCTCCGAAGAACCCAAATGTACTCCTCAAGTATTTGGTGGGTGATGTTGTTCAAGCCCAAATCGTTGGACGAGGCTTGTGTACAGGCACAGTACCTGGAGAACATAGGCCTGAAAAGAGTGCAATCAAGTGGATCGAATTAGATGGAGCAATGGGAAGCTTCTAAGGAGGAGGAGAAGAAGCAAAAAGGGGGAAAAGATAAAAATACATTAGCCATAGCACACCAGTGAAAAGATCCTAGCAATCACTACAAATACTGCAACATTGATGGACATATAGAGGAGAAGTGTTGGAAGTTGCATCCAGAGTTGAACCCGAAGAAAAAGAAGAAAGATAATAAGAAGAAGAATCTCATGGCCATGGATTCGAGCAACCAAGTTGAAATCATCTCGGACGTGGATTGGAAGTTTGTATGTACATCTGGGCAGAAGGAGGTGAATCTGAGTAGCCTTCAGCAGCAGGAAGAGAAATAAATTACCAAACTCTTCCATATTAAGATACAAGTCAATAAGACAAATATTGTTGCTCTTTTTTACTTAGGATTGGAGGCGAATCTCATTGCAACAAAGTTGGTCAATAATTTGGGGTTTAAATTTCATGATCATCCAAACCCATATCCACTGGGATTGGTAAATAAGGATGTAGAGTTGAAGGTAACAAAAAAATGCAAAATTAGATTTGCTATCAATGTTGATTTTATTGATGAAGTAGATTTGGATGTGGTTCCCCTTGACGTATGTGGAGTCGTGTTTGGGAGTCCATACATGTACATGCATGATGCAATATTCATGAGGAGATCTAACCAGCACCGACTCATCAAGGATGAAAAATAGTTCATCATCAATGCACATAAAGGCAAGTCGAAATTTTCACTCGTAAGTGCCAATCAAGTCATGAAATAGATCATTTCCAGCAAGAAATATGTTTTATTATTTTTAAGATAAATTCAGTGTGAAGAGGATTCAATAAGAGGCAAGGCATCCATGGATGGGTGTACTAAGAAACAGAAGAAAAAAAAAACAAAATGGAGGAATTGTTATAGGAATATATGGATGTGTTCCGAGATCCTAATGGGTTACCACCTAAGAGAGAAGTGGAGCACAAGATATATCTACTGCTATACTCCCCATTTCCTAATATTGGGTTTTATAGGTAGTATTTTATATAAGAAAGTGAGGTGAAGAAACAATTGCAGCAGTTGATGTAACAAGGTGTCATTTGACCGAGTACATCACCATGTAGGTCACCCATCATCATTGTGCCAAAGAAGGATAGGACTTGGTGGATGTTTGTAGATTATAGGGCATTGAATAAAATCACGTTCAAGAACAGATACCCCCTTCCTAGGATAGAAGATCTGCTAGATCAGTTTCAGCAAGAAAAGTATTTCACCAAGCTGGACTTGAAGTCTGAATATCACCAAGTTTGAGTCAAAGAAACATATACATGGAACGTCGCCTTCAAAACCATACAAGGTTTGTATGAGTGGTTAGTTATGTCATTTTACCTATGTAAGCACCAACTATTTTTATGAGATTCATGAATGATATAATGTGCCCTTTTATAGATTCATTTTTTATTGTTTATCTGGATGATATACTAGTATATAGTGCTACCTGGGAGGAGCATATTTCACATTTGACACATGTGCTGGAAACATTGAAGAAGCACCAACTGCTAGAAAATCTAAAAAATTGTGAGTTTGCACAGCAGACTTTATTGTATCTGGGGTATGTGATCAGTGGAGTAGAGTTGAAGGTAGGTCCTTCCAAGATGGAGGTCATCATGAAATGGTTGGTGCCTACTAATGTTTCTGAGGCCAAGATTTTCACTGGGCAGCACAATACGTGAGGACATTCAAAGCCTTATTTTTAGTGGTATAAACGCCGCTCCACGCTATAACAACAAGTGGAAAGAGTTTCCAATGGGGAAAATAATAGCAAAAGGCTTTCAAGGAGCTAAAGAAGAATATCAGTCAAACACTAGTTCTATCATTACCAAACTTGCAACAACCCTTTGAAGTGGAGACAGATGAGAGTGGGTATGTTATGGGAGTTTTCTTGATGTGGGGAGGAAGGTTTGTATGCTACCATTATGAAGTATTTCATGGGTCAGTTCTTAACTACCCTACCTACGATAAGGAGCTCTATGCCATGGTGCAAGTTGTGAAGAAGTGGAAGCACTATTTTATGGGAAAGGAGGCATTAATTCACAAAAATCACCAGTCGTTATAGTACTAGCAGGCCCATAGTAATCTACAACAGACCATGCATTACAATTTGATGGGGTTTTTACAACAGTTTAATTTGATGATAAATTATAAGAATGGCAGCACAAAAAAAAAATCGATATGCTTTCAAGGCCACCCACATCAAAGATTAAAATTTTGGGGATTGTTATGCACATGGAGCCATTCACCCATGATGCATGGAGAGGGGCATATTCAGAAGATGAGGACTTCAATGAGGTGTATCATCAATTGCAGATTCAAAGTCATGTGCACGATGGTGACAACACCATTAACTACCATCTCCAGGATGGGTTACTCTATAGGTTGGATAAGTTATGTGTTCGTAAAGGTGAGTGTTTTCATTTGATTAGGGAGGCTCATACCTCCATGGTTGCATGGAACTTTGGTGTAGGGAAGACTGTGGCTAAGTTGCATAGATATGTATATTGACCCAAGATACAAGAGCAGGTAGCTAGGTTCATAATAGGATGCATGCTTTGTTGTACCAGCAAGCCTAGAAATAGGAAATATGGTCTATAACATCCCTTACCTATACCTACTCGTCCTTGGGAAATAATTTCCATGGACTTTATTGGAGGTTTACCAACAACCAGGAAGGGACATGACTACTTGTTTTTGGTAGTTGACAAGTTCAGCAATATGTGTGTTCTGATGCCCTGTAAAAATACCATCAACAGACAAGAAGAATAAAATTTGTTCTTTAGACAGTTTTGTGTGCACTTTTGGATACCAAGGAGAATCATTTCAGATAAGGACACAATATTTCTTAGTGCATTTTGGACTACATTGTGGGAGAAGATGGATACAAAGTTGAAGAGATCTATAGCATTCCATCCACAGACAAATGGGCAGACAGAATTAGTCAACAGGACTTTGGTGCAATTTCTAAGGGGATACAACCAAAGCCATCTGAAGACCTAGGATGAAAATACGGTATATATACAACATTCCTACAACAGAGTAGTCCACACTTCTACAGGAAAGTCCCCATTTGAGACTTGTTTTGGATATTTTCCACCTTCACCTTTGGATATTGCACATGGGCAGCAAGGAGGAGTGAAGGAAGATCTTACAGGAGATACTTTGAGGGCTGAAAATTTTGTATCTGCAATCATATTTCCAGACAGAGAAAGAGAGTGAAGCAGCCTCACCTTCCAGCTGGGATTTCTCCCAAAATGGTTTCCCATAGAGCATACTGTGTGTCTTGTGTGTGTGTGTGTGTGTGTGTGTGTGTGTGTGTGTGTGCTTATTTTGTCTCTCTCTACTTTTCTGCATAATTTCCATTCACATGCATGCATTAATTACAGTTAAATCCATAGATATTAAAGTTTAATAAACTGTAATATAGCATAACTTTCATAGTTTTAACATAATATTATTAGATATGTTGTTACGAACTGTCCAGTAGAATACCCAAGACAGTTTACGGATCACTGCCCCGTGAAATTTATCCCTTTTCTATTTAATAGAAGCACATGTACTACAAACCCCCACCTTGTCTTCTTAGGAATATGAACATTGTTGAATTCTTTCCTCTATATCCCCACAAAATATTGATATGTAATAAAATCACCATCTCCTTCAACACCTTCTACATATTTTTTGTATAAGTTATATATTTCTCGTCTTGAGATAATATCTAGAATATGTATTGTGTATTTATTTGGCATACACTCTCCATGATTTGAAAATAAGTCTTGCATCCATTACATTGCAGTATTTCCTAATGGCCTAAACTCTCAACTATGATGTACTTCTGAATAAAATGTGGGATATTTTTCCAATCTTGCTTGGATTCTTGATAAACAAAAATTACCAATTGAATGAAATATTTTGAAATTATATAAATTCCCATGATAATCATAACTTGCCAATGTATATTGCATTCACCCCACTAAATATGAATTTTTCATGCTTTATTCATTGACAAATATGTCTTCATTTTCTCCAATCCAAACTTGAAATCCATATGTTTCAAGCAATATTTTTTACAATATTCACTTGAAATCATATCACTGATAGAACTTATTCTCTTGAGATATTTTGTATTATCCCTTGTATAACTAGAATATCTTGGATTGATATGAAAAGGTCTACTCCTACTCCCAGATAAAATATTTTATTGCAACATATCAAACATTTCATTATCCTTTCTATAAGAATTTTCACCATCATTAGGAGGAATATTGTCCTCACTATTATCATTCTGAATATAGTTAGGAAATTCATCACCTTCATTTCTTGGAAAATATTCATTACCATCCTCACTTGCAAGAAATTCTTCGGTACCATCATTTGTGCTTTTGAAATCCTAACTCAAAGGAAATTATTCACCATCTTCATCTGTTTTTTTGAAATCCTTGCTTGGGGAAATTTCATCATCATCATTTCTGCCTTTCAAATCATTTCTTGGAGGAAATCCTTCACCATCATCATCTCTGCATTTGAAATCCTCACTTGGAGGAAATTCATCATCACCATGAGTGCCTTTGAAACCCTGACACAGATAAAATGCATTATCCACATATGTGCCTCTAAAAAAATTTGGAGGGAATTATTCACCCTCTCCTTTGTCAATGGTGCTCTCATAATCCTTAGTTTTAGGACTAAGTGGAAAATTTGACTCTCTATTCATAGTAAAACTATCATTTACAGAAAATTCCTCATCCTCCCCTTCATTAGTGGTGCTCTCATAATCCTTATGATTAGGACTAAGTGGAAAATTTGACTCTCTAGTTACAAGAAATTCTTCATCCTCCCTTTTTTCAGTGATTCTCTCATAATCCTTAGTATTAGGACTAAGTGGAAAATTTGACTCTCTAGTTACTAGAAATTCTTCATCCTCCCCTTTTTCAGTGATTCTCTCATAATCCTTAGTATTAGGACTAAGTGGAAAATTTGACTTTATTTACTAGAAATTATTCATCCTCTCTATCGATTAGCTAAGCTTGGGACCGAACTGGCCCAATAAATCATATCCATAGGTCATTCAAGACCATTTCTGCACCTAATTGGTCTTGATCAACGGATTCCATTGCAAACCGGATGGTTTGATTGGTGCATTGGTGGACCATGGATGGATATATGGGGCCCGCAAGTGGATTTTATGGATGGTTTTGAGCAAACCATTGGCATATTTCCTTCTAAATACACCCCCCTAAACTTATAAATAAATTTTAAGCTCTCATTTACCTCATACATTTTATTTCTAGTGTTTGTGAGAGTTTAAGAGTTTGGACAATGCTGCAATAGCCTTAAGTTTTGGAACAACAACGGCGAATTTGGAGGTTTTTTGTCATCTTAGAACAACTTTCTAGTGGAGTTAACATATTTGGGAGGAGGCTTCATCAACTATTTTTCATTTCCAATCTTCCAGGTATGATTTTTCATTAAGAAATTTTGATTTCATTGTTGTCTCTACTTTTAAGTTTTCTCCTTTCAAGAACTTTTAACTTTCAAGTTAAAAAACATCAAGGAAGAAGTATAGCAATTGATCACAAGTTTTTCATTTTTTATAATTTATTTGTAGATATCATTCCTTCCAAGTATGAAATTTTATCATCCATTATGTCCCCAAAAGTCAAAGGAGTTGCATGGGTTCACTGCAATGTTGTTGATGGAAAAATGTTGTGCAAATATTGCAAGCACCCAATGAGATGAGGGGGTATTTATAGGTTGAAACAACACTTGGCTAGTATAAGAGGCCAAGGAACCCCCTATGATGCACCAAATAAAGTGATAGGGAATATTAGGAAAAAATACTTTGACAATTTTGAGAAGTATCAGGAAGCAAAGGCTAGGGAAAAGGCTATACAAGATGAAATTGCAAGGAAGGAACTTCCAGAAGCTATGGCTAGGAGAGAAGCAAGTGGGTATGATGATTCTAAACTTGAATACTCCTCCTCTGTCCCTTTTACCAGTCTCCATGATCCCTTCCATTATGTTCCCCCCCCCTCCTCTTGGGTCTCTCTCTCAAGCTCAAGGCCAAGCCAAAAGTAAAAAAAGATGAACATTAAGAGTTATTTCACACCTTCCACCACCTTTGCCTATAATATTGCTAATGCCACTACCTCCCAACCAATTCTAAGTTATCCCACCTTGGATGCCCATTGGAAAAATAAATGTAGAGATGTTTCTTTTGAATACATTTCCAGATGGTTTTATGATGGAGATACCTCCTTTAATGTTTCTCTCCCACCTTATCACCAAGCTATGTGGGATGTTGTTATTGTTGCGGGAAAGGGATTCAAAGGCCCTACTATGCATGACTTGAAGGGAACTCTTTTACAAAGAGATATTTCATACATTTGAAAATATTTGAATGAATTTAAAGAGTCATGGACCAAAAAAGGTTGTGCCATCATGTCAGATGGATTGACTGATGGAAAAAACCGCACTTTCATAAATTTCCTTGTCTCTTTCCCTAAAGGAACCATGTTTTTGAGATCAGTTGTTGCAATTGATAGGGTAAAATATGCCAACCTATAATTTGAGCTTTTGGATGATATTATTACAACAATGGAAGAATATAATTTTTTTTATATCATCACCAATAATGCCTCAAACTATGTTCTTACTGGAAAGATGCTAGAGGCCAAATATAGGACCATATTTTGGACCCCATGTGCTGAAAATTGCATAAACCTCATGCTTGAGGACATAAGAAAAGTTTCCTAGTGGGTAAAGTTCACTCTAGAGAATGTCAAGAGTATCACAAAAACTTCTACAACCACCCATGGTTATTGAGCCTAATAAGGAAAAATAATGGGGGCAAGGAGCTTGTTAGGCCCATCATCACAAGATTTGCAACTCACTTCCTCACATTGCAATATCTCACTTCCCAACAACAAAACTTGCAGAAATGGTTTTCCAATGATGATTGGAATTCATCTCGGTGGGCTCACAGAGCAGATGGAAAAGACACCAAAAAGAATTTTTTTTACAACACTTTTTGGAAAAAACAACAGAGGTTGTGAAAAATAGTGAGCCCCTGGTTAAAGTTGCTTTGGTGGATGGGGGGGATTGGCCATGGCCTACATCTAAGAGGCTTTGGACTAGGCAAAGGAGCATATACGGGCAGCCTAAAAGGATGGAGTAGGTAAATGTGGGCCTATTTGGGATATCATTAATAGCAGATGGAACAATAAACTCCATCATCCTATACATGTAGCTAGGTATTTCGTAAACCCAAACTATCATTATAAAGATAAGTTATGAGAATATCATACTGGGGAGGTCATAGATGTGTTGTACGAGTGCTTGGAGCACATGATACTTGATGAGTTGCAGCAGTTATAAATACATCAACAACTCACTGCTTTCTCTAAGGCCACAGGCACATTTGGAAAAAATCTAGCAAAGATTGCAAGAGATGGGGATCAACCAAGTAAACAATTCCAATTTATTTGTCTTTTTTTTGTAAAATTCAATTGTTTAAAACTGAAGTTGTAATTTGTATTTTGAAAATTGTTCAAACTTACAATCTAATTTTTTGAACAATGAACTAAATTTATTCTCTCTTTGTAGCACATTGGTGGGAGTTGTTTGGAAGCCAGTTAGATTTCTCATTCAAACTTCCAATGCTTCTGAGTGTGAGCGCAATTGGTCTATTTTTTAATTGATTCACACAAAAAAGAGAAACTGTTTGGAACAAAAACGATTAAATGAGCGTGTCTTCATCTGGTACAACCTTTAACTAAGTCACAACCAGTTTTTGAACAAAAGACCTGATACATATCCCATTGTGTTGGATGATATTGATCCAACTTAAAAATGGGTGGAGGAGACTCATCCAACAGAGTTTGATGTTGATTTTGATATTGATGCCATGGAATTGGGAGGTGTTGATCCCAATGTGGATCTAGTAGTTGAACCAGTAGTTGGAGGAAGAAAGCCACCAAGACCAAGCATGGCACATGGCATTGGAGAGGGGAGTAGTGCTCTTGAAGCTCAGCCAACTCGTGTTTCTAGTTCTACTAGGCTTAGTACCACTATTGAGGTTGGAGAGGAGTGTGAGGAGTCCTTAGACTCTGAGACAGATGATTTTTATGTATCTCTTGTCGATGATCCCATGTCTAGTAGTGGTGATGAGTTTTATGAGTGTTCATGTTAATTAATGATTTTTAGTAGGCTAGTGGCCTAGTAGCTTGAGTTTTAGCATTGTTTTTGGACTCTAGAAGCCATTTAGAGCTTCATTGGTTATATATTGTTTTGATGATATCATTGATATGTATTGCACTTGGTACCATTTTGGTATATGCACCTTTACATGGTATATAGATGAGAAGAATTTCCATATTTTGTCTCTAATGGTTTGGAACCATGGTTTGTAATTTTAAAAATAATTTTTTCATTAAAAAATAAAAAAAATTATGTATTTTTTTCAATTCTAATTTATTGAATCTACTTCGACAAGTGTGATATAGTTCTAGCTTGAATCACAGTTAGATAGGTGATTGGTTCAATGCTCAGTTCGAGTCTATTAAAACTATGGATGTGAATAGAAACTACAATGAAAGAGTTTATTACCTGTAACAAAGTAATTTTTTACGAAGGTATATAAGTGAATATTGCTTGTAACAAATAATTTTTTAGAAAGGTGTTGCCCCCTGTCATACCCTCTTGATATTATGTCAAACGGTCATATTTTTATCCCTGCTACAGAAAAAGATGGGTGCAGTCTTGGAAATCCAAAAAGGAAGGACTGCAGTTTGAAATCCAAGGAGAATCGAAATTATGAGTCTGACATCAAAAGGGAGAGCCAAAATTCGAGAGCTGACTATCGAGACCCGATATTGAAAGAGGAATATCGGAGCAAGCGAATGTCAGGAGGTCGAACCTTGGAGTAGGCTCATATCAGGCCCTAATATCAAAAGGATGAACCTCATAACAAAGCGATATCGAAACATCAAAGTTTCGTAACTCCTTAACAAATGCAATTCCTTTGAAAGCACTCAAGTTGTGGAGAAGAGAAAATACAAAGGAAACCACAAAAAACCAAAGGACCGAGGGGCCCTTTTCCCTCTCCTCCAAGAAGACAAATGGCAGATAGTGATTGGCCTCAAGAAGTCGACATGGCAAATGAAGTTAGCGTGAAGTGGTCGTACCAAGACACATGGCAATCAGTTTCAACATTTTTGGTTTCCTAGTGGGGAAAATCTGTGTGACATGTGTCACCACTTCGGAGACGCCACATGGTAATGATGACATCATCATGACCTCACCTGAGAGGTTAGCGTATAGGAGGTTGGAAATATCGGAACTCCTTTATAAAAAAAAAATTCAAAGTTTCGATGAGAGGGATTCTGATGCGGACTAGCACGTGGTCGTGAGAAATACAAAGAACCTGACGCTAAGGTTTAGCACCTAGGTGCTACCAAAGTACAACGAAGGCGGAGGATTTCGTAACTCCGTTGTAAATCGATTTTGAAGAAATTCCAAGGAAAGAATCTCTAATGCGTTGATGGCTCATGGTTGTGGGAGACTTAAAGGAACCAGGGGAGGAAGAGCAATTACAAAGGGAAATAGGTCCCCGATAGGAGCCCAAAGGCCTTAGCACCCAAGTGTTAATCCGCTGGTCATGGAACTCGGTTCTATGGGGGAGTTGCAATAAGGAGGCAAATAGAAAAGGGGCTAAGAGCATCGGAATATTACGATTTCGTAACTTATATTTTAATAGAGTTATGATGGACGAAGGCTCTGATACTGCAACACCTAAGCACTACATTGGTGGTCACAAGAAAAGGTCCCATTGAGGAAAAACAAGAAGGGTCTAAAAGCATCAAAACTTTGTGTTTTTGTAATGTCATTTTAAATAAGGTTACGATTTGTTTTGGCTCCGAAATTGCACTATGGAAATGTTAAGAGATGTATTGGGCTCTGATATTGTACCACGGTGTTAATAAAGGAGTGGATGGGTCGGAAGCTATGTCACGATGCACCTTCAACTCCACCACACTTGATCACTACCAGCGCCAAGAGGAGAAATTTATCAGTTATAGAAAGAAAGTGACAAGTGATTTGATCAGTAATAATGGAGGATGATCATAACAGAAGCATGGCCAGATCATCATCCCACCACTAATACATACACTGGAGCTTGAGTATGCCTGAGGGAATCAATGGAATTGGAATGGATATATTTTGCTGCGTCAATCATGACACCTCTTGTTTCTCATGTTTTGTTTTTTTTTTCATTTTCATGAAAAGAATCAGATATGTTATGCAATCATCAGGGCAACTAGGACATTCACATGCTCATATCGCTAGTAGTTCAAACAGCTCAAGAATTTTGGGATATTTTGTAACTATTGTTCGAGCTCTCTCTCCCTATATAAGGGAAGAGTAAACTCATTAGAAGGGTTCACAAATTCTGTTCTCAGGAGTTTGAATTCTATCTTTTTAGATATTCTGATTTTTGTTTGCAGAGAGAAAGCTTCTAAGTTTTGGTTCAATTGCTTGTTCCTGAGGTGCTAATTATTATATAAATTTCAAAAGTTTGAGTCTGTGATATGGACTTCATTTTTAATATTAATGAATAAGATCTAGTGATTCCAAGCATAGCAATGTGTAGTATGTGTTCTTCCTTTGTACGTTACTTCAGATGTGTTTCTCTTCCTCGGAAATTGTGTAAGTTGTAGTTGTTGGATTCACTCATAAATCATGGATTTACTTATGTTATATTGTGGCAGACAATACATGTGAGATTGAAGATTTACTATGTTATATTGTAGCAAAAAATACCTATGCAATATTGTGCTAGAAAACTTAAAATGTGGTCCATAATTTATGCATTTCATTTCCTTATTTTTTCATGATTCTACTAGGATTTACTACTCGGGATTCTAGGTCTTTCCAACCCTTTGTGTTGAATTCATTCCTTACGTTCATCCTTCCCATATTTATAGCAATGACAAATTGAGTTGCATTTATTGTGTGTAGGCCACCAAACTTGGACATTTGTTCTTGGGATGATCTATATTGTCTATGTGTATGTTTGAATCTACCTCTGTGAAAGGTAATTGAACCAAATTTAAAATTATTTTTCATTTATTTCTTGAGAAAAAATGAGTTATCTTCAAGAGAGACTAAGATGTCCTAGGCACTGACCTCTCCTCAACCCGGGAGTTTTCTATAGGAGTTACAACATCTTCAGGCGATGTTTTCGGGGATGAATCTGAATATTTTCCCTGAGTACGACATTTTCTACATTCCTTCTATTGGGTGAGTGAAGGAAGTGTGGGTTGAATATCCCTCACCTTGGTGACTCAACTATTTAATCTTGTGCTTCATCACCCTGTCTTTAAAAAGGCTACTCGCTCTAACACTTCTCAGCAGAAAACTCCTCCTCTATTTGACTCTGAAAGAATTGTATCGAGAAGAGTTTGGAAAGAGAGGACCCATGTTGCTCCAGATCCTGCAATATATTTTCTTGAAGTGTCGACTTCTAGCTCTCAGAAAGTTGAGATAAATAGCTATGAGTCCTCTATCAATGCCTTGGGATATTCAGAAGAACACTACCAATTGTTTGGTCCATTTCCCTCCAAAGTTAAATCTGAAGAATATTTTGTCATTTTTCCTCCTCTCATATTCCCTACCTGCCCAGAAGCCGAAGAAGTCAAATATATCCTCATAAATAGTCCCACTCAGAGCATTTCTACCTTTCCATCTCAGCTCCATACAACCATAATCTATATAGCACCTCAACCAGGCCTTGTGGTAAATCTCCTACCACCTCCATTGCAAAATATGGTTGTCCCTGGTTTCCTACTTAATAGATATGCTCCACTTAACTTGACACATCCTATGAATGGGATGCCACAAGATTACCTTAAAAATCTACCAAGGTTCACTGGGGGAGATGATATTTCGCCCCAAAAACATATATAAACTTTATGTGCATTTACTGAGAATCTGAATGTTGAACATCTGGATGTTTTCCTCAGACTCTTTGTTACAGTCTTTGGACGAAGAGGTCAGGGAGTGGTTTAAGAACCTACCTAATGCTTCAATTAATACTTGGGAGGAGAAGGAAAACTATTTTATGCAAAAATGGGGCGGGGCGGGGAGGGGAGGAGGAGGAGGGGAAGAGACCATGGGTATATCCTAACAGATTTTAATGGAATGAAGAAAAAACATAATGAAGACGTCTCAGAATTCATAAGGAGATTTAACAAGTTGTATAATATCCTTCCTACTGAAATTAAACCCCCACAGGTTACTGCTAAAATAGTTTTTGTTGGAGCTTTTGAACTAGAGTTTGGATTTACTCTTTGATAAATAAATTCTCGTATGTTGGACCAAATTCAAACCTATGCCTTGGAGGTTGAAGCAAATTTCACCTCTACTGGAAAGTGGAAAGTGGAAAGAGAAATTTGAATATGGTGACACGAGGAGGGGAAAGGAAGAAGACAACTCTTAAGGCCATGTAAAGGAAAAACAAGAATAGAAGTTATAATAGATGAACAAGATGATAAGGAATTTTTCTAACAAATTGGTAAAACTGGAGTTGGATCCCCCTCGACAAAGTCAGCCAGCCCCTAACAGAAATTTTAATCCTCAATACACGAGGCTACCTTTGAAGTTCTTGCAAAAGGAGAGAGGATCAACAGGATCATATTCAGCCTCCTTTGTACATAGAAGGTGATCCTGAAGAGAATATTGAAGAAACCATAGAAGTTCAAGAAAACCAGTTCTCTTCTCTCTCAGAGGAAGAAAATGAAATAGAAGCCAATGAAGGAGAAGGGGATTATTTGGAGGCCCCACTGGATGATGATAAGATAGACAGTTATTGTAGGTAGTTTGTTGACTTTATGCAAGCCCTATTTCACAGGAAATATGATCTCAGGTCATCTAGTTAAGGTTTAGGGGGCAAGATCAGAATGAAGAAACTCTTCATCCAAGTCCCCAATGTAATAGATAAAGGGAATAAACCACTCAACCTTGTCCCACCAACCAAGAAAGAATACTCCCATCCCATTCCAAATGAGTCTCAAGCCTCCAAAACAGAGCAATTTTCCCCACCAATGAAGCCAATCTGCAATGAGGATAAATCACCTGCTGAGTCTACTAAAATTGATAAGAATCCCTCTACCTTCAGTCTCCAAAAAGAGCTAGATAAAGTCAAGATAGTTGTCCCTTTGACTGAATTATTGAAACAACTCCAATATAAAGCTCAAGTGTCTAAGTTTATGAGTTCACCCACCACTACCCACCTGCAAGATAGCCTTAACCTTCAAGAAGAGAGGCTTATGGTTATGTTTGGACCCCATGTGGGAGCAGGACCCTTCCACTCCTCCATTCTATGTCACCTTGGTAATTCATGACCTGCTACTACTTAATCGTATGCTTGACCCAAGAGCATCTCACAACTTAATGTCATTATCTGTGATGGAATAGTTGGGACTGCAGATAACGAAACCTTACAAATCCTATACTCCTTTGATTCCAAAAAAGTAAAGTGCTTGGGTATTATCAAGGATCTAATGGTCAATTTGGATCAAATCCCAGCGAAAAATGTGGTAATGGATATTGTAATGGAAGATATCGAGCTGTAAAATTTGGTATGATTTTGTCTAGATCATGGGGAATGAAACTTGGGGGTTCCATTAAACTGGATTTAACCTAAGTTGCCATCCCTATGTTTGGTGGAGAAGAGCGTCAACTATACCGGGATTCTAGATTCGTGAAGACAGTCACATGGGCAGATTGTTCAAACAATGCTCTTGTGTATGGTAAAGAGAAATGTTTTTCTTTCCTATTGTTAAAATAATATGATCAAATCATGGGAGACACCCAGGCGGAATTTACAGATCAACTGAGTAAACAATCATTGGAGCGTGACAAGGTATGGAAATTATATTTTGATGGTGCTTATTCTAGGGAAGGAAATGGCGTAGGTGTGTTGTTGGTGTCTCCTGAAGGAAACTTGGTCCCTTTATCTTTCAATCTAGAGTTGAGGCCACAAACAATGTTATTGAATATGAAGCTTTGTTGTTTGGGTTGCAAGCTGCTAAAATTCTTAACATCGAGTGCTTAAATGTGTTCAGGGATTCAGATCTGGTGGTGAAGCAAATAAAAAATCAACGTCAAACCAAGCATCCAAGATTGAAGGCCTATAGGAACGAAGTGTGGGACTTGATCGAAAACTTTTTCTTAGATTTCAATATTCAATTTCTTCATAGGGAACATAATAAGATGGTGGACGCATTGGCTATTGTTGGTAGAAATTTTAATCCTCCCCAAAATCCTTTGCTCAGATATGAAGTCGAGGTCAGGTACTGGTCGTCAGTACTAGACAATGTGAAGTACTGGCAGGTGTTTGAAGATTAAGAACAAATCAAGCACTTCATGGAGGTCATTGGAGAATTCTCGAACTTGGTGATTGATCAGGAGGACGAGGAGATGACATGTGAACAAGAGGCTGGTTAGGAGGAAACTATTGTTAATCACAAGATATTGCAGCTAAAGGGGAATACCATCCCCAGAGGATTGGTTCCATTGGGAAGGATTTTTAACTCAAATGATGTGGATATTAATCCAACTAAGAAAGAGATTTGAGGAAGAGTTGGAAGATTGTAATATTGGCACCAAAGAAGATCTGAGAATCATCAAGTTAGCTAAAGGAGTTCCTAGGGAAGACAAACAAAGGTACTTGGACCATTTCAAGGAGTACATGGATGTGTTTTCCTATTCATATGATGATTTGAAGACTTTTGATCTTGTCGTCATACAGCACAAAATTCTTTTAAAAACAAGGGTGAAGCAATATAAGCATAAGCTCAGACAGATTAATCCTTTGTTGCTCCCATCAATTGAAAAGGAGGTGAAGACATTGTTACAGGCTAAGATAATTGTGCATTTAAGGTACTTTGATTGGGTAGCAAATTTGGTTCCTATCAGAAAGAAAAATGGAGAAATAAGGTTGTGCATAGATTTCATAAATTTCAATAAGTCCTCACTGAAAGATAGCCATCCTCTGCCAAAAATGGATTATATTCTGCAGAAAGTGATAAGGTATGCCCGGATGTCTGTGATGGATGGTTTCTCTGGATATAACCAAGTCATTGTACACCCTGAGGATCAGAAGAAAACAACTTTTACTACACCATGTTGATTGTTTATGTATGCCAAATGCCTTTCGACCTCACAAACGTTGGAGCTACTTTCCAGAGAGCGATGGATATAGCATTTGTTGGAGAGAAGATAAATTCATAGTAATCTATCTGGAAGACATAATTGTTTTCTCTGAGTCATATGAAGAGCACCTCAAGCATTTGCAACCCACATTTGAAAAGTGCAAAAGGTATGGTTTGTCCTTAAACCCGAAGAAATCCCAGTTTGGTTTAAGAGAATGGAAGCTATTGGGCCAAATTGTAGCACAGGAGTAAAGATTGATCCCAAGAGGGTGGAAGCTATTGACAATATTCCATAACGAAGGAATAGGAAAGAAATCCAGGTTGTATTGGGCAAAATCAACTTTTCAAGAAGAAACTACCAAATTATGTTGAAATTGTCAAAGAGATCATAGAGATGTTGAAGAAAAACAAGGAAGTAAAGTGGATTGTAGAATCCAGGGAATCATTTTCTAGAATTAAAAAGGTTTTTGCAGAAGTCCAAGTCTTAGATAGCCCAAACCATCAGAGGCCATTCTCCATTTTCTCTTTTGCCTCTCCTAACACGGTGGGAGTCGTTCTATTGCTGAAAAATAATGGTCAAGAACAGTCGATCGCATTTTCAATCAGGTGTTGCAAGATGCAGCGCTGAAGCATAATATCTTAGACAAACAAGCTTATGATGTCGTTAAAGCCCTGAAGGCCTTCCGTAGTTATGTCCTACAATCTGATATAATAGCATAGCAATGTCTAGTATGTGTTCTTCCTTTGTATGTTACTTCATATGTGTTTCTCTTCCTCAGAAGTTGTGTAAGTTGTAGCTGATGGATTTACTTATGTTATATTGTAGCAGACAGAACTAGTGAGATCGCAAATTTACTATGTTACATTGTAGCGTAAAGTACCTATGCAATATTGAGTTGGAAAACTTAAACTGCACTCCATAATTTCTACATTTCATTTCCTTATTCTTTCATGATTCTATTGGGATTTACTGCTTAGGATTTTGGGTCTGTCCAACCCTCTGTGTTGAATTCCTTCCTTACTTTCCTCCTTCCCATCTTTACTGCAACAACAAATTGAGTTGCATTACTATGTGTAGGCCACCGAACTTGGACATTTATTGTTGGGGTAATCTTTATTGTCTTTGTATGTTTGAATATACCTCTGTGAAAGATAATAGAACCATATTTAAAATCATTTTTCGTTTATCTCTTGAGCATCAATGAGTTATCTTCAAGAAATACTAAGATGTCCTAGGCATTGATCTCTCCTCAACCAGGGGGTTGTCTCTAAGAGCTACAACAAAAGGTATATAAGTGAGTGATAGAAAAAGAAGGTAAGTACTTTATGTCATGTTTGCCTCATTATGTACTTCCCCATCAATTCATGTAAATAATTTTCAAAATTTTATTGAAATTGCAACCAAAGTTTACACATCCAACTATTTCACAAATTCACATTTCTTTTATTTGATGCATAAGGTCATATGCAAAACCGATATATAGAAAGAGTACGTCATCAACGCTCAACACAACAGTAACTTATTGTGAGTTTTATGCACAAGTATTGATTTATGAGTGAACTATTGTCATTGATAAGTTAAAGGTTCAAAACTTGAGTTGGTGCTTGAGATGGTAGCATCGGTGAAACTTAACATTAAATTAATTTTGGAATTGCTTGAAGTTTTATTAAGATTTTAATGGTGCAATGTATTTGTTAAATTTTTTCTATCATTACAAGAAATTTATGCTCAAAGTATATGGATAGTGCTTGACACAATGGTAACTCAAAATGAGTAAATTATGAGTTTTGTGCACATGTATTGATTATATGTAAACTATTATCACCAGCAAGTTAAAACAACCTCTTTATTTCACTTAATGTATAATAGATGAATTGGTGTTTGTGATTTGCAACTCATAAAGGGTGGTTTCTTGAAAAGGTTGGTTTTCTATAAAACAAGGTCCTTGCAAATGGAAGTTTTTTTTCGTGTTGTGGTTTTCCCCAAAGGAGGGTTTGTCAAAATGGATAGATTAACACCGTGCAATGGGTGAAAACTCAAAATGGATAGGCCAAAGACTCAAAATGGATGGATTAAAACCTCAAAATGGGTAGTTTGAATCTCTATAAAAAGTGGTTTGAAAACCACAAAGAAGTATAAAAAGCTGCATTAATAAGGTATTTTTTAAAACCCACAAAGCCTGAGATGTAGAAATAAAAAGAATAAATTTATCAAGAATTATCTGTCAAGTTCAAGAAAACCTTGGGATAACACCCAAGGTCACACAAAGACATATTTTGTGTTATTTTGTGTTTTTCTAAGTATTATAAGATATCAACCCAAATAAATGTGTTAAAATAGATTATGTGTCGTGTTAAAAAAAACTTGGGATAATGCCCAAGGTCAAGCCACCCAAGGTCAAGCCATATTGTGTTTTTTTTTAAATGAGTGTTATAATGTCTCAACCCAAATAAACATGTTAAACTATTAATCTTTATTTTCTTAGTGGGTTCATGACATCACGCGTGTATGCCTAGGGGTTGGCTTGGGTCAAGCCACCTAGTTGGTGTCCATTTCGATAAAGTAAAATTTGAAAAATAATCCATGTAGAAGTCCTTCGATAAAATTTACAATTGAATTCCAGAAAAAGACTCGTGGAGTTTTCTTGTAACTTCCTCACAGCATCTCAAATTTGCACGAGTTTTCTAGTAACTTCCTCAAAGCATCACAAATTTGCATATGTTTGTGTGCATAAAAAATAAATGAATCCTAGCCATTAAATTTGGAATTTACCAAAAAAGAACTAAGTTTTCCTTCAAATTTGTCAATGCTCAAGATTTAGTGAATTTCAATTTCATGCTTGAGATTTAGCGAATTTCAATTTCTTTCAAATATAAATATGAAATGCAATGCAATGTTTAGGCCCACAACATGATACCTGGGCTCAGATTTGGTGCACCTGATGCCTATTTAAAGGCACCTAAAAAATGGTTGAAGAATATCGTACCATTAATTCACTGTTCACTGTGTCATCGTGTGTGTACGCTATCGATTCCCTCATTTTCTCTGAACCATATACTCCTAAGCTTATATAATGAGTGTTTCTCAACCTTTCTTTGAATACCGGATTCTTGCTTTGCATATAAAATGCTATAGAACTTTGTAAAATGGACTTACATCAAGTTAGAACGTCCAACCCATTACAGAATTGTTTTAAGGTCGGTCAAAATTAACTTTGTTCCAAGTACTTCGGCTTTTTTATTCACCATATGGAACTATATTTATTTATTTTTTTGCAATGTACCCTTTTCTAATTATAGAAAAGTCTTCAAAATAGAAAGTGAGAGATACTTCTATGGGTACATCCTATTCCTTAGAGTTCGGACCTATCAAAGGCAATATCTTTATTGAATTTATGCATTTCAAATGCTTTAGTCTAACCAGCTTGCAAATTTGCCTTGAAAATCATGGAAATTCGGGCAAGATTTTGATAAAATCCAGTAGGATTTTTTGTAAATCCAGGTTACAGTTGTCAAACTTCAAGATTTTGGATGCCCCAGAAGTTTTTGATGGTGCAGAATCTATTTCCACCATCAAAAACATGATTCAAACACTGCTACTGCGAGAATTTTTGAAATTTTTTTGACCAGATTCCAGCCTACTTTTGACCATCCGGCCATGCATTTTACAGTTGTTTCCTCATCTTTTCTAGACTTTATTCCAAAGTTGTGAACATCTCGATAACATCCCGATTTTATCTTGAAATCACGATTTTTTGGCCTAGCCGATGTTTTCCGATTTTTATAGACATTTTGATGGTATCTTGATTTTGTCGATGTTTGCCGATTTTTACCAATATTTTCCCGATTTTTATGATTTTTTGGTTTTTCGGACCCTTGCCGATTTTATCCCGATGCCGATGTTCATAACATTGCTTTATTCTTTCCTAAAAGACTAGATATATGTAGTTAATCATTGTTACAACTAATTCTAAATATCCAATTGTGCCTCTAATCATAATGTAAGATAACATTTTGAATCAAAGATCTTTAAACCTGTGCAATAATTTGGGATCTTGACAAATGATCTCCACTTTGTTTCCCAAGTTGGTGCTGGCTCTGGTCAAATAATCTTCATAATGGTTATAAGGAACAGGTTCAATTTGGATCTTACTCTGTAGCAAATTAAATAGTTTAAATATATGAAAAATATAACTTGAGATTCGTTAACGAGATCCTACAAGAAGCTCGTATTACACCTTTTGGGTCGACCAGTTTAGATTATTTGTGGACATTAGTTTCTTTCTCCAATCGTACTACATAAGAAACGATGACATGGATACATGTAGTCTTATTCTTGAATCAAAAAAATTATTCGATTAACTATGTAATAATTAGCAAAATAATCAGGATTATGTCATCCTGTTCTCCTTATTAAGCAGTGGAACATAGTAAAAGGCAACAGGTCACTATAATGCAAAAGACCTCAGCGTTCCTCTAGAGGGACCTTGACTCTTATTGAAAGGCATAGTGACATGCTGAAAAATATAAAAGCTAACTTTTAAAAGTAAGCATCACATATACGAGACTATTTTGACTTTTTGAGCTTCTTGAACACTTTTTCTCAACGTGGCAATTGCAGCAGGTGGATCTTTTGCTCCAAAGACGGAACTACCAGCGACAATACAATTTGCACCAGCAGCAGAAGCCTGGTCAATTGTAGATGGGCCTAAACCGCCATCAACCTGCAGAAATGGCAATTAGTTAAATGTTCTACTCCCTTCAGATGAAAATAACTTGCCTTAATTCCCTTTTTCAGAGGAATGACATTTTATGTCATTGCTTGGAACCTCCATCTAAATCAAGGAAAAAAGCAGATATAACATTTCTTTGAGAAGCCTCTGAAACAGAAAAAATATGAGAAAAGCACGAATAGAGTTAAATTCCCCCAAGATTAAACTCAGTGAGCTAGCTTGAGTGATCGAGTGCTTTGAAGTTTGAACTTCATGCAGGAGGTTTCAGGATTTACCCTACAGGCTGGCTACCTCTGTTGCATGTTTCGACTTTCACTCAATGGCCATACCAATTCAGGTGCCGTAATCACCACAAATAGGTTTATCCACAAAATGTGAGGAAGTGCCCAGAGGTTTCACGTGACTTTTCCTAGGATAAATAAATAAAAACCAAAACTCCCCTAAGATCTATAAACAAAAAGTTCAACGGCTTCTACTAACAAGCCTGAGAGTGAAATTTTCTTTTCACGTAAGATCTACCTTTGATTTGAAAGCAAGATGAGAATAGCCATATATGTGCAGTCTATAGAAATATCAAACCATTGGTTGTTCAAAAAACAAACAAGACACTTGATCAGAATGCCACAAGGAACAAAAAGGCCATCACACCATATAGATTTAATCTGTTCTAAAACCTTACATTTGACATAATGGTGACATAATAACTTAACAGGAATTACCTCAATATCAAGAGTAGGATACTTCTGCCGTAGATCACGAACCTGTGACATAGAAAAACACAGCTGCTGATTGTCCAAAAGTGCACCATGGCAAAAGATAACTTCAATGATGTAATCTGCTAAATGATAGATATTACAGATATTGCACCACTCACCTTATCCATCATATCTGGCATGAATTTCTGCCCTCCAAAACCAGGCTCAACAGTCATCACTAACACCATTTCCACAGGTTCTTCACTTTCCACCTGAAATAAGACATGGTATATATGAGGTCTATTTTTCACAAATGAAAGAAATGAAAGAAATAAAGATGTAGGACATTTAGTGAAACATCAACCAACTGGATTGCCCAGACCTCTACAAGTAGTGCATTACAATCTCACAATTCTCATTATTAGTTTGGTAAATAACTGTAAAAAATATACATGCTCTTCTTAAATTCCTTTCTGTTATTAATTTTCCTTGTAGAATTGTTTGATGTAACTATTTATAATAATGATCTGAAACACCACATTAGAGAAATTTTGATGTCTAAAATGGGCTTCCTAGAAATATTATAGAATAATAGTGGAAATAATAAAACAAGATGAGACTAAATCATCAAATTTTAGAGGGAAAAATGAAAAAACTACTTTTTCAACTCGTATTTTGAACTTTTCTCCCTACAGTTTAACTCAAATTTCAAGCGGGAGCACTCGTGAATGTGAAATTTAATTCTTCATCCAAGGAGTTCCACGTTGCATACTTTCGATGGACCCTGCTACACGAAAAGTAAGAAATACATGAAAAAACATAATTGAAATCACGTTTTTTCATGTATTTCTTATTTTTCGTGTAGCACGGTCAATCGAAACTTGAAAGTATGCAACATGGATACTCTTTGGATAAATAATTAAATTTCACGTCCAATGAGTACTCCCGCTTGAAATTTGAGTAAAACCGTAGGGAGATAAGTTGAAAATAAGAGCTGAAAAATGATGAATCGTCCACATCATCATCTTGAATCCTATTGGTTCTTATAAAGTTGATTTTGGTTGTACAATTTTGTTTCGAGGCCCATTTTTTACCTCAAAAATTTTCTAATGTCAGATTGGCAGGCATCTCTTTTACATGGAAAAGGAGATGTCGTGGAGCTTCCAATGGGGATGTTGACCCTTTTTATTTGCATGAGATCATATCTTTTAGGTCACAGTTTGCAGCACAGATTTCAGACAGAATTGCCATTTTCCCAGAAGAGGTAGTAGTCCGTATTGGATACAGCCTGGCTCAACGATCTATGATTCTTGATGTATTTCTTGCTGTTCAGCAATGAGATATAAGTTGTAATTTCCAGAAAAAAAAAATAGAATAATAAGATGATTTTTTAAATATTTCCAGTGGAAAATCAAGAACTCTAACTGTCAGTGTTCCCATTCTTAAGTCTATTTTTCAACAGAATCTTTTTTGTCGAAGGTATATCTGGTGGGCAAAAAAGTCATCATCAATTAAACCCTGAAATTCTTTGGAAAAAAACATAGTAAACGTTTGATAGGTCACTGAAATTTCATTGGTGCAAAAGGTCCACCGCGTGAACCTGTCATATGTAGATAGCCATCAAGGTACATCGAAGTGATATTAATGTGCTCATGGCTCCCATTCTTAAGTCTATTTTTAAACAGTACGTTTTTGGTCGAAAGTGAGTCAGGTGGGCAAAAAAGACAGCATCAATTAAATACTGAAATTCTTTAAAAAAACAGTAAAATCCATAGTAAAGGTTTGATAGATCACTGAACCAGGTCCACCATGTGAACCAGTCATATGTAGATAGACATCGAGGCACATTGAAGTGATATTAATGTGTTCTTCATTGTTTTTAGCATATGGCAAATATTTCTTGGTTTTGTTTACCTGGATTGTAGCTTGATAACCATTATCACCCAAACTCTAAGCAAATTGATTTTTTTAACAATCCTTTTGTACAACTGTATGTGGGAATTAAAATTGATGGCCAGCATCATGACAATGTATTAAGAATTGAACTTGATTGATTGGCTGAATTTGCTTGCAGATAATATAAGATAATTATATTGATGTCAAACAAATGACCAAAAAGGAGATAGGTCAATGGGAATGAAAAATAAAAAAGTACAATCAGCAATTAGCACCTGTAGGGGTACCTAAGGCTACTCTGAAAGCATAAAGCATGCTAAACTAACAGATACATGGGAAATACACGAAAGAGCACGATCAAGTGTCATTGGAATAAAGAAAGAATGTTAGTTGAGTATTAATTGATTTTAATGATAATTTAGTTTTTGACTGATACATGTAATCTGTCAAATTAGTTTGTCTGTTTTCGTTTCAAGAGTGTGGAAATTTTCTTGAAGAACTTCAAACATTTACTTAAATTATCCAACTACTTGGTAGAAGATCTGATGTTAAACCCAATTTTTGATAGAGGCAAATAAATTGTTGTTATTCTTCCTCCTAGATCTCGGAATTTTTCCTTGACTTTAATCTCAGCAATTGGGGTTCATCTTGATAGACATTTGTGCATACAAATAGGCTAAAATGTTAACACATGAAGGAGCACAATTTCCAAAATCAATAATAAGTTCAATGATTTAGAAGGAAAAATTAACAGCAGTTCTAATTTCTTCTATCAGAGGTCAGATTTCAACATCAGAACTTAAAACAAGAACTATGGTAGTTTTAAGTGAAAATTTTGAAATCTTAAAAAAGATACTCACTGTTAAACTTAAAATCAGATGAATTATAATGGCAGATTATGCCAATCAATAAAAAGAATTAGATGTATCATTAAAATCGATCATAAAATTAGAATTCTCTCTATCAATATATTTATATAGGTATGGAAGGGTCAATAGTTTAACTTCCCCCTACTAATACAATGACAAAGGGAAAGAATTCCATCTGTAGTATAAATAAGAACGAGCTAATTAAAACATAAATGACCAACTATGAAAACTAGTAAAGCCCATACAATTCCAATCCCAAAGGATGAATCAAATATCGAACCTCTTAGTACAAACAATCATGACAATCTAAAGCAAAGTCAGGTTTCTAATTTTGATATACAAAGTAAAACTCTACTAGGCAGGAAAAACCCAAACATAGAAAGTTGAAGAATGTATGCTTCCAAAGTCTAACATAAGAGTAGAACAACATTCCAAGGCCAGCTAAACACTGCATAAGTCTAATTTTCAACTATGCAATAGTAAATACGCATAGATATGATAGATTACCTCTAGTAGTCCTATGTTGGGGAAATGACATCCATTCAAAATTTGGGATGACCTAAAAATAGCTATGTGGAAGAATTTTCATCTCAAAACAATAAACTAGAATCCTTTCGCCAATGGAAAGATTACCAAACAATAAACTAGAATCCTTTCACCAATGGAAAGATTACCAAAGTCCTCGCCTTAACTCCTTATTACTCCTCTCCTAAGTCACTTAACATGATGACATGGCACATGAAGGACACGGAAATACGAGTCTCTGACAGAGATATGATGATCCCAAGACAGGACATAGACACACACACATGCACATATATTAAAAAAAGTAACAAATTAGTGAACTAAACACACAAAAATGAAATATAGACAAAGATTCAATTTTTTTTAGAATTTAGACATTAAAACACTTACATGATGATGATACAAATTCAATCATACAACTAGTACTACATCGATAATGATAAAAGGACAAACACATAAGAAATTAAAACCATAAATTACATTTTTCTCATTAAGTCATCAAAATCAACATGTATTAAATAGATACCTAGTCACTGCTACTATAGGTGGGAATGCCAATGGCAAATATAAACTAGGATAGATACTAGAACCATAGATGGAAGAATCTCATAGCCCATGATTGTCAGTAGTCCTCCATGTCATCATCATCAAAATCCAAATCATTGTCACTGCTCTCTCCTCCATCCTCCTATATATCCAATCCAACCTTCGCATTTGTTGGTGGGGAGGATGACCTCTCAAACGGATCACCATCATCAAAAGTGACCAGGTCTAGAATTGGTTCATTCAGATCCAAGTTAGTCAATGCCAACTCAACATTGCTATCCAAACAGATATCATCAGGGAACACATCCTACATCTTTGTCTTTCCCTTCAACCACTCCTCTCTCTACCTGTAAATAAGATGGAGATTGGTGTGCACATGCACCATTCTCTCTACCCTAGACTACTCAACCCTTGTCTTCTTCAAACTATATGAATTCTCATATGTTCTCCAATTACTCTCGCAACAAGAGGATGAAGTAACATGAGAGAGGATCCTCATGGCGAACTATTGTAGAAGGCATGTTGCTCCATGAGTTTCCCACAAAGCATATGGTTTCTTAGCCCCCTATCTATAAGCACATTGTACCCTCCAAATCTCTCAGTGCTAGTGGAAAACTCTATGAAGGCCTCCTCCACCTCATCAAGAGATGCTTATACTAATATATCCATCTAGATGCATCTTTCCTCCCATATGGAATCTCACCATACATGTGAGGAGGGAATCTAAGTGCAGGCCCACCATTGAGTCAATCATTGTTGTAGTATTTGGGATTCAAAAAGTGAGTCGAGCAATGCGAACATGTGTAATTCTTATCCCACCTAGTGACAAGAATATCTTGTCTAGTGGAGAAAAAAGCCTAAGTCTTCATGAACTCAATCATGGAATCCCACTGCTCATAAGCCTCTCCTAGGTTATATAGGCTCCATGAACTTAAAGGTAAGATCCACCCTCTCCCACCAACCATAATATAACATTGTATCCTTGACCTCTCTTGAAGAAGCTTGATTTTTCTTTCTCCAAAAAGACCAAAAATCTGAAATAACCATGGACCTAAGCGCAATTTAACCTTCCTCAACCTCTTAAGCATGATGACTAAGGAGGAAAATCGTGTATCTACAATATTCAACAATGATTGATGTGTGTACTCTTTATAGATTGTGAGGGCATTGGTATGGTTTTGTATAAAATTGCAAATATGGCTTGCATCCTCAATAAGACTTCTAATACTTGTCACATCAAAAGCAATAGATTTAAGTGATAAATTCAAAGAACGAAAATGCAAGGTGTCTAAAATATTTGTGGATATTTAGCTTACACAATCATGCCTACAACCTTACAAACAAGTGCATTATTTGTAATGATTTGCACACAAGAATCACCACCTACATCTTCAACTTTAATGAACAACTTACCCATATATTGTGCATCCTTGTACTTTCTAAGTGAATCCATGGTTTTCAAGAAGACTGGTCCATTCAAGGAAGGTAACATGAAGTTGATGAGTGGATGGTGTGTTGTATCTATCCATCTATCAAAAACAATATTAACCCCAAATGAGGGTCATGATGATGAAACATGCTATCACATTTTATCCACCTCCTTCTTTGCCTTAACCAACAATGTGATTCTAAGCTCCTCTGAACCAGGAGGCACACATACCCTATTAGAGCTACTTGAGCTAGAGCTCAACACATCTCAATAAATAAAGGTGACCATGTGGCATTAATGAAATGAAGTTGAGGTAGAAAAAAAAGCTCAATGGAAGATCAATCTCATCTTGTATCTCTTACTAAAGTATCATGTCCATTAGATTGTGGGGGGTGAATCAATATTTCTTTTCAATTGTTATTTTTACCAGTTAGATCACTTATAATTAGAACACAAAATGAACAATAAGAGTAAATGCTTTTATTAATTTCTTCTTTACAATAAATCAAGTACAATAATGTGTAGGGCTCCAACCCTAGATGAAGACACCAATCTTCAATCCTTCCAGGCACCAACCTGTACTTTGCCAAGCACCAACTTGAACTTCACGAGGCTCTGACCTCTAGGGCTCCAACCTTATCTTCCCAAGGTACCAACCTTGTCACTTTGAGGCTCCAACCCTATCTCTAATACAGGAACCAACCTGGTCTTCTTGAGGACTCCTATCCTCTAGGGCTCCAACCCACATCTTCAATTTGTCAAGATAGATTCAACAGTTCTTCAAGGCACCCAACAACATCTGCAACGAGCCATGTCAATATCTTAGCCAGCATTGTGTTCTCCAAATCACTTCATCAATAAAAACCTTGTCTTCTTTAGAAGGTGTCTCCACAGCTCTTCATGGTAACCAACCAAAGATCTCCAAAGTCACCTGATGATGGTGTTATTAGAAGGTGTCTTCAATAGGTCATCAACAATGCTTCAAGATGTCTTCAACGCATCATGGTCTCCAAGACTAACTCCAAGATCTGTTATTAGAAGGTGTCTTCAATAGGTCATCAACAATGCTTCAAGAAGTCTTCAATAACTGCCTCAAAAATATTCTCCAATGGCCTAAGTGGTGTTCCAAGGTCTGCTGCCTCAAGCCAACACAATCTTCTTCAAATACACTAAATGGTCTTCAAAGATACTCGAGAGGACTTCAATAGACCTTCAATACTGCTTCTACAGGGCCTCAAATCTTCTCAACAAGTCTGCTCCAAAAAGGTTAGTAGGAGGTCTTCCTAAAGTCTGTTCTTCAAGTCTGCTCCCAAGAGGTTACTAGGCTACTTCAAGGTACTCTCTAAAAACTGCAAAGTTCTTCATGACATTTGCTTCATTAAGTTGCTTCAACAAATAATGCTTCAATAATCTTTCGTCAATGGTCCAAAAATGCTTCAAAGGATTGCTCTAAACGATGGTCTTTTAAATATGATTCATCTACAAGACTGCTCCAAAGATTATCAAGGAATAACCCAAAGTCAGTTCCAAAGTCTTGCTAACAGAGGTCTGAAATATATCCTTAGAAAGATTGAATGTGCAAATTCAAAATAGACCAAATGTTTGTTCCAAACTGAAATAGTGTCTGCAATCCTGTTACATTATCACAGTCAAATGACAGTCCACTGTTCCAGCTTCGCTGATCTTTCAATTCCAAGTTTTGTGGTAAGTTCTGTCCCTCCAACAAATGAGTTATGTGGTATAGCTCTCCCAGGTGACTGTAATATATATAATCCAAACTTATGGTGACTGTCCAGAGCTTCAAAAGATGATTGTACTCACTTGTAGGCTGCCTCAGACCTGCAGCTAGAGGGGAAGACCTTTACTAGGCCTAACAAGCCTCAAAACATTCCTCACAAAACGATGCTACAGCAACCTTCCTCTGCAGCCTTGTAACAGAGATATGTCCCACCAAAAAATGCTTAAACATTTCTCTGCGCCCTCAAAAAAAAACTTGGATCTACCCAACAATGAATTTCCTTATCTCCTCGTCCTATTGTCTCCTTCTGCAGTTATACTCTGAATTTTCTCACCGAAATTAATGATGAAAATGAAGTGGTTCAGTTTTATATTTATAGTAGTTTCTTCTTCTAACGAAGAGACATGTCTATTGAGGGGACATGACAGCCTACACAAGTCGGCTCATGTTGGCTAGGACAGAAAATGTATTTTTTCATCTTAAAAATTAAATTTCTCTCAGCCTATGAGGAGTTTGGGGTTGCGTAATAGCTCGTTAGAAAGAGGGAAAAAAATCCCCTACAAGCCTATGCCAATTTCAAAATTAAATTAGGTCATTTTTCATCAATAAATTTATTTTTTTGTGAACTGTCATCATTAATTTATTTATGGCAGCCTTAGGATTTTATTTTTTGGATAGTGATAGGGCTCATAGATTTTAGGCCTTCAATCTTTTGGGATAAGGACATCTTTAAAGGCATCATGGGCGTCTAAGATTAAAGGCTCCTTCACGGCTTGACATTAATGGACCACTTAGGATGAGTCAAGTTTAGGGTTTCTCTATTAAGAACAAGGACATTATATGACTAACTATGGATTAGGGCAAGGGCTTCTTCATTAGGACTTCATGGACACCTTTCATTATGCCACTAATTGCATATAAGACTTCTAGTGCATATTAAGTGCATCACTTAGTGAGGACTTCATTTATGAGATTATGGCATCTTCACATTCCGACAACAAGGTTTGTCATAAATGCACTTTAGATCATTAAGGCATGGACTAGGGTTTTCTCCTAGGGTTTGCATGAGGTTATCACAAAAATATTTACCATCTCCAACAATGCCATATTGACATCAATGACAACATTGACCAATAGTCTCCCCCTTTGTCATTTATGGCAATATTATTGCCCTTTCAACAATTTCTCCCCCTTTGACATCAATGGAAAATGGAGTGCCCAAGAACTCCTGTTAAAATTGGACAACTAGGTCCAAACTCCATGTTGTGATGCTCAGATGAAGATACCGATATTTTTATTGGATTCCTCTTTCGAAGAGGTGTAAGATCCATATAAAATTTATCTTAATCCGATGAGCAGAACATTTATTTTGAATTTATTATTTATAATAAATTATATGCGCAGGGTGGCCTTAAGGTTTTACACCCCCAATAGATGTGTCACACACCTCAATGATGGATATAAATACAGTGAAAGTTGGAGAGCATTTCACTCACTCACTCATCACATCTTCTTCTCTTCTAATCTAGTACGAGCTCCTTGGAGGACATTTTCGGCTCACACGTGGGAAGAAGGACGAGTTACTACAGCGAAGAAGAAGGACGCATTGCTGCAGCTAGGGTTTCCAAGAAAGTTTGACCAGCGTTGACTTTGGTCAACGCATGGTCCAAAGAGGCTGAAAGTTGTTGGAGACTTCGATTTTGGGAGGCTGTACACATTGGCACAAGAACCGAGGTCAAAAGGTTGACCGAAGTTGGCGCTGTGTTGACTTTGATGTTGCTGCCCTGCGTTGACTTTTCTGGACAACGTTGACTTTTTCTGGAGTTGACTTTAGTTGACTGGGTGACTGATTTGAGGATTGTTGTGACACATTCTGGGTTGGCTGATCAAGGAGACTTTGCTGGTTGAAGCATCCTGTTGACCGCCGTAACACACCTTCACATTCTCCTGTTTCTGGTTTGTCTTCTATAGATCCACTGGTATGTTCTATCAGCGTTTTACTTAACTGTTTGGGTGATTGCTATAATAAAAGTAAAGTTGCATCAAGCATAGAACATCTACAAAAATTTACATGGTATCAGAGCTGAGGTGAAGACAAGCCCTAACTTATAGCAATCACCATCTAAGAAAAATGGGTTCCACAAGTTATGGCTTCAAGGAGAATGACAAGCTGATTGGAAGGGATGACTTCCATGCCTGGAAGATGATATTAGATCTCAAATTGGAAGACCATGATCTCATGGACCATGTACTGGGTAAGATACAAGAACCTCCATCCAATGCTACTGCTGCTGCTAAAACCAAGTATAAGAAGGGGGAGATCAAAGCAAAGTTGATGATCAGGGAATCCATTCATAAAAGCCTGGTGGCCTACATCTCTGAGTTGGGTACATCCAAAGAGATGTATGATAAATTGATCCTAATGTTCAAGGTAAACAATGTAAACCAAGTGCTATTCTTCAAGAATCAATTGAAGAATCTGAAGAAAGGCAGGGATGAGTCTGTCAAAAACATACTTTCTGAAATTGACCGAGATTAGGAACAATCTACTGGCTATTGGGGAGACAATAGCCGATTGTGAGATGGTACTCACCGCACTTGGAGGACTCCCATATGAATGGCAAGTATTCAACACTACCATTCTCAATAATAGTACAATTCCTAACTTTGACGAGCTACTATCCAGATGCATGCAAGAAGAGACAAGAATGAAGGAATATGAAAATGACAGAAATGCTGCCTATGCTGCTCAATCTAGAAAGAAGAACTCTGGTGGTCCTAAGAACAAAGGAAGAGCTAGGGCCCAAGGAAAGAAGGGCAAGTGTTTCACTTGTCATAGGCCCGGTCACTATGCTAGAGAATGTCCTTTCAAGAAGGATTCTCCCGATAGTGATGACAACAACAACAACCGAAGGAATGGAAATCAAAGAAACAACAGGTCCAAAGGAAAGAGGAAGGCTCCCTCTGATGGAAACAATCAACCTTTCAAAAGGTCTAGAAACTCCAGGTATGAGGAGTCAAATGTTGTTGATAAAATAAAAGAATACATTCTTGTATCTGCCCTCTCTACTGCATCCCCGCCCGACACTACGGATGTCTGGCTGATAGATAGTGGTGCCTCAAGACACATCACTGGGTTCAAGGAAGCACTCTCTGACATAGTTGAGAATGATACTAATCTGGAAATTATCCTTGGAGATAATGCCACATATCCCGTGAGAGGGACAAGGACTGTGACCCTCCACTTGTCTCAAGGACAAGTGCTACATTTGCAGGATGTACTCTATGTACCAAAATTGAAGAAGAACCTTGTGTCTATATCAGCGATTGAAGACAAAGGCTTCAATGTGGCATTTATTGATGGAAAGGTGCGCATGTGGAAGAAGAATCTCAAGGAAGCTATCGTGATTGGTTTTAGAGTTGGAACACTCTACCAGGTTGAAGGAAGTCCACTAGGAGCTATGACATGTGATACTATCCGTCAAACTGAACTATGGCACCGAAGGTTTGGACATCTTCATTACAGGGCCCTTCCCGAAGCAAGGAAGGTGGTGACAGGGATGCCCGACTTTGGAAATAATCATGAAGGTGTATGTAAGGGTTGTGCCGAAGGAAAGCATACAAGGGGACCTTTCCCCTCAAGTGCCACAAAGACATCTGATATTTTGCAACTGGTCCATTCTGATCTATCTAGTATGCTGCCCGTGACATCCCTGGGAGAATGTTCTTACTACATGACATTCACTGATGACTTCTCCCGCAAAACCTGGATATACTTCTTGAAGAAGAAGGATGAGGCTTTCATGTGATTCCATACCTTCAAAGCCTTGGTGGAAAATATGACAGGAAAGAAGATCAAGGTTTTGAGGACCGACAATGGCACTGAATATGAGTCAAATGAGTTCAAGGACTTTTGCAGAGAAGCTAGCATTAAGAAGGAGACTACTACTGCCTATACTCCTGAGCAGAATGGTGTTGCTGAACGAAAGAACAGGACTATTGTGGAAGCTGCCCGTGCCATGCTATGTGACCAGGGTCTACCGAAGTTTCTGTGGGGAGAAGCTATGAATACTGCTGTATACATTCAAAACCGATGTCCGCATTCCGCTCTAGACTCCAAAACACTCGAAGAGGTTTTCTCTGGTAAGAAACTTGACGTCTCACATTTTAGAGTTTTTGGATGTCCTGTTTACTTTCATGTGCCGAAAGAAAAGAGAAGCAAGCAAGATGCTTCTGGGAAGAAAGGAATGTTTGTGGGTTATTGTGAAACTTCGAAGGCCTATAGAGTCTATGTGCCTGGTCAAAGGGAAGTAGAGATATGCCATGATGTCACTTTTGACAAAGATGCTTCCCTGAAGAAAGTAGTAGATCTTCCAAGATCTGAGGAAAATCATGAAGAAAGGCCTGAAAATCAAGAAGAACCGTAGGATGAGACAATGCCTGATGTTGAAGGACCAATGGACCCTATCGATCCATCTCCTTCACTGAGAAAGAGACCATCATGGCTCAGGGACACCCTCGAAGATGCTGAGGGACATGCTGCCCCAAGGGGGACATTCCGAGAAAGCAAGAAGCCGTGTAGATACCAAGGGTACCTAGCTGCCATGAGTACTATTGTACAATCTGAACCTGGATCTTTTGAGGAAGCCGTAAAGCATCAAGTTTGGAAGGATGCTATGCACGAAGAATATGAGTCCATGATGAAGAATGATGTCTGGGATGTGGTCCCGAGACCGAAGGACAAATCTGTTGTCACCGCAAAATGGCTCTACAAGATCAAACATGGATCTGATGGGAGTGCTGAAAAGTTCAAGGCAAGGTTTGTTGCCCGTGGCTTCTCTCAAAAGGAAGGAATTGACTATGATGACATATTTGCACCCGTGGCACGATATACCACCATTCGATCAATCATAGCCCTTGCTGCTACGCAAGGATGGAGTCTTCATCAGATGGATGTCAAGACCGCCTTTCTGCATGGTGCTATAAAAGAAGAGGTGTATGTAGAACAACCTCTGGGGTTTGAAGTTCAGGATCGGGACACTCATGTCTGTAGGTTGAAGAAAGCCCTCTATGGGTTGAAGCAAGCACCCAGAGCTTGGTACGAGAGGATGGATAGCTACTTGATGAAGCTGGGCTTCACTCGTAGTAATGTTGATCCAAACCTTTACTTCAAGGTTGTCCAGGGGAAGCCTCTCATTCTGGTACTATATGTGGACGACCTCTTCCTGACAGGTGCTGACCCTCTCATTCATCAATGCAAGAGGGAGCTCGCTGCTGAGTTCGAGATGAAGGACCTAGGACTAATGCACTACTTCCTAGGCCTGGAGGTCTGGCAGAGACCTGGAGAGATTTTCCTTTCTCAAGGAAAATACATTGTGAAACTTTTGGAAAGATTTGGTATGGTGGACTGCAAGTCTGTGTCAACACCAATGGAACTCAACTTCAAGAAGTTGAGTGGCAGCGCTGCTGGGCCTGTATTGGCCAATCCTACTGAGTATCGTCAACTCGTAGGGGCTCTGATGTTCTTAGTGAACACCCGTCCTAATATATGTTTTGCAGTGAACACTTTGAGTCAACAGATGGTTGAGCCTCATCACTTTCACTAGGTTGGTGCCAAGAATCTTCTGAGATATCTTAGGGGCACGATAAACCATGGGCTAAGATACACTGCCGGGAGTGTGACACTCCGTGGATATACTGATGCCGATTGGGCTGGCAGTGTGGTGGATCGTAAGAGCACATCGGGATGCTGCTTCAATCTTGGTTCTGCTTCGATCTCATGGATGAGCAGGAAGCAGAAGTCGGTGGCTTTGAGCACCGCCGAGGCCGAATACATTGCAGCAAGTATGGCCTGTTGTGAAGCAGTTTGGTTGCGAAAGCTCTTTAGTGAGCTGTTTGGACATGTGCTAGATACCACTGTGATACTCTGTGATAACCAGAGTGGGATTCGTATGACTGAGAATCCCGTGTTCCACGACCGATCCAAGCATATTGATATCAGGTACCACTTTATCCGGGATATGGTACAGCGAGGCGCCGTAAGGCTCGATCATATAGGAACTGATGAGCAGGTCGCGGATATTCTCACTAAGCCCCCGGGGAAGGTCAAGTTCCTAACCTTCCGTGAGAGTCTTGGTGTCGTGGAAAGACCCTATGATGTGGGTCCTGTTGGACGATGAGCTCTGGGAGCTCTGGGGGGCTTTGGGGATAGCTTCCCGGAGCTATAAGCACTCACGGGGCTAGGCTTGCCGAACCTTGTGGTGCTTCTGCCCCACCGTTGTGATTATTGAGTTGCTTCACCTCTCATTATCTGTGCCCCGTATGCATCCTACCCATTGAGTTCAGGGCTCATGGGAAGTACCTCTCATTTGGCCAATGAGGTGGGAAAAGCTAGAGACTAGTAGAAAATAATGATGGACGCATCAGAGATTGTCTTACTCTCTATCTAGGATGGCACGGTCCGACCACTTGATCTGGGATCAAGTATAGTGAGGTTTCGGACCTCCGCCTGACTTTAGGTCAGATGAACCAACTTCGGGTTGGTTGGAGACTCTTTGTGAGTCTGCTAGAGGTTTCGGACCTCTAGGCTGAATTTGTCAGTCGGGGGATGATGTCTTTGTGATTAACCCACTTCTGTTCTAAAATAAAGAGGCCAGCAAAGCAAGTTACGGCGGGATGACGCACGATGTTTGATTGCACTAGTGGATGAAGTTCTCCCTAGTTGAGAGGGAGTGTTAAAATTGGACAACTAGGTCCAAACTCCATGTTGTGATGCTCAGATGAAGATATCGATATTTTTATTGGATTCCTCTTTTGGAGAGATGTAAGATCCATATAAAATTTATCTTAATCCGATGAGCAGAACATTTATTTTGAATTTATTATTTATAATAAATTATATGTGCAGGTCGGCCTTAAGGTTTTACACCCCCAGTAGATGTGTCACACACCTCAATGATGGATATAAATATAGTCAAAGTTGGAGAGCATTTCACACTCACTCATCACACATCTTCTTCTCTTCTCTGATTTAGTACGAGCTCCTTGGAGGACGAATTCAGCTCACACGTGGGAAAAAGGACGAGTTTGTACAGCCAAGAAAAAGGACGCAGTTTGCTGCAGCTAGGGTTTCCTAGGAAGTTTGACCAGCGTTGACTTTGGTCAACGCATGGTCCAAAGAGGCTGAAATTTATTGGAGACTTCGATTTTGGGAGGCCGTACACATTGGCACAAGAACCGAGGTCAAAAGGTTGACCGAAGTTGGAGCTGTGTTGACTTTTATGTTGCTGCCCTGCGTTGACTTTTCTGGACAACGTTGACTTTTCTGGAGTTGACTTGAGTTGACTGGGTGACTGATTTGAGGATTGTTGTGACACATTCTGGGTTGGCTGATCAAGGAGACTTTGCTGGTTGAAGCATCCTGTTGACCGTCGTAACGCACCTTCACATTCTCCTGTTTCTGGTTTGTCTTCTATAGATCCACTGGTATGTTCTATCAGCGTTTTACTTGACTGTTTGGGTGATTGCTGTAATAAAAGTAAAGTTGCATCAAGCATAGAACATCTACAAAAATTTACAACTCCCCCTAACAAGTTGCTTCTCTTCATCGTATTTTCTTCATCAATGATAGTTCTTCATAGATATGTTGTTCTTTTTAATGTACTTGCTCCCCCTAAGCGCATGACTTCATGAAGATGGATGAGGTAGATGATCGACCAACTCCCCCTGCCTGCATAAATTCTTCTAGCTCTTCTTTTTGCTCAAGACAAGAAAGATTGTTGCTTTGTGATCAAGTGGAAGATATCTTCACAATTTCATGATTTTCTTCAATGGAGTTATTCCCGAGAGATGATCTATCAAGATTTTCCATGTGTGGCTCATCAAGGGTTTCATAGGGCTCTTCTCGGATAGCTTCTGCAAGAGTAGTCAAGAATCACAAGCTCCCCCTAACAATATGCATGATCTCCCTTTTTTTTGGTAGAGTTTCATCATCAAAACTTGGAATATCACATCCGCCTAGGATGTCTTCATCAAATCAACATTTGTTGTTGGTTGGAGTGTTCGGAGTGTTCAAGAGACTTTCGAATCCAATTTGTTTCCTTCTCCTTACTTGTGTAACTTCCTTTTCTGGCTTGATAGTCATGGTTTTAGCTTGTTTAGGGACTCAAGTCAAGTTACAATCACGAGCCATATGTCCAATTTTATGGCAATTGAAGCATTCCATCTTATCCATGAATGAAGAAGCATGAGTTCTTGCAAAGTTGTTTCTAGGAGACTAACGAGGACCATTATATTTTTCCTTATGGTATGCCCTACAATCCTTTGCCATGTGCCCAAAACTTGTACAAGAATAGCAATAACCTAAAAATATACGTTGGTACCAGGAGGATGGAGATTGCCTTGATGTACTTCCAAAATCATTTTGTCTTGGGATTCTTTGATCAAATTTATTGCCTCTTGCATCCTTAACACCATTTGCGTATCTTCTTGAAGGATGGTTTCTTCCAATGTCATTTTGACTCTTCTCCTTGCTTTCGCTAGAACTAGGGGCATCAATATTTCTTCCAAGCTCTTCCACATCCTTGTTGTTTGAAGCATTGGGGTTTGCCTCATTTCTATTTAAGGGTTCACCTACATAACCAAGACCCGATTTATCAAGAGGAGATCTTTGATGACTTAGGATGTCATCTAGGGTTTGAGAGCTCTTTAGGCTCTTGTTCCGATGATCAACTTCCTTTTTAAGGATATCAATTTCTTCTTTCCTTTTCTTGCATTCTTCTTCCTTCTTTGCTAGATGGATCTCCATTTCTTCCTTCGTCTTGGTCGCTTCACATGATTGGGTCTTAAGCAAAGAAACAAACATCGCGATTTTATCGCAATTTTTTCAGGCTGCCAATTTTATCAGCGATTTTTTCAACGATTTTTTGAAAAAATCATTTTCGCGAAAAAATCGTGAGTTGAACTGAAAAAATCGTGACAGCCTCCAACAGCGTGTTTATAATGCGATTTTTGGTTTTTTGTTTTTCATTTTTAGTTGGACAAACTTGCTTATGAGAGCTAAGGAGTGAAGGAGGAGAGCCAAGGAGGGAGATACGTGATTTACAAGCCCAAGATTGGACAAAAGTGAAGAATTTCTTGCAAGCCAAGCGAACAAAAATCGAATTTGGACCAAGTGTCTCCGACAAAACGTTTTTCCAGGTATGGGCATCAAATTTGACCCTTTTTTTTTGTTTTTTTCTTGTGCTTCCATGGGTTTCTATTACCCATGTATTTTTCATCATTTGTGATTGCATTTGGTTGTGTTTTTTTTTGTTTTTGTTTTAATGAGAGGAGAGGGTTTATTTTGGTCAAAAATGCAAAAAATTGTTTGTTAAATTTTGGTTTTAATATTTCTTCCTGTGCTCTTAGTTTCTTCCCATTATTTTTGCTTGTGTTTCAACATGTTATTTTTCCCATTATTTTTGCATTGAGTTGAGGTTTTTTTTTGTGAAAAAAATCAAAATGTTGTATGTAAAATTGTAATTTTTTTATTTTATTTTTTAACTTACAATTTTTCTTGTGTCCTAGGTTCAAATTTCAACATTCAAAGTTCAAAGTTTCCAACATGCCAAGGAAATTAGATCCTTCATGGGAATTTGTGAACCTGATCAGAGGTTTGACCGATCAAACTTGACTTGCAAATTATGTGGTCAACACATGACAGGGGGGATATATAGGTTGAAATACCACCTGGCACAAATTCCTGGGCATGAAGTAGGCCCTTGCAGAAACACCAATGCAGAAATAATCAAAAGAGCCATGAACTCATTGGGAGAAATAGAAACCACTAAACTCAACAAATCAGCTCTGAAAAGTCAAATATCAGAGTTTGGAGTTGACCGTGAGAGTGGTAGTGGCTCTTTAGCATCAGCCTCTTCTACAGGCAGCCCCGTAGCTGCCTCCTCATTTTTTGTTCCTAGAACCACTCCCGGGGCACAGCCATCTATCTCCTCCCTTATTAAAAGAAAGGAGAAGGAAGAAGCTGATAAGTTGTTGGGCAAATTGTTTCTTTGGAGTGATATTCCTTTCAATGTTGCCAGGAACAATCCATTTTATCAGGCTACGATTGATGCTATCGCTGTTGTTGGCCCAGGATACAAAGCCCCTTCATATAATGACCTTAAAGGGCGCATTCTGCAAAATGAGAAAGTTGACTGCACCAAGAGATTGGAAGAGTTAAGGGCATCATGGGAAGTCACAAGATGCACTGTGATATCAAATGGTTCAACTGATCAAAGGGGTAGGACCCTTATTAACTTCTTGGTCAGTTGTCCCAAGGGGACAATGTTTATGAAATGTGTTGATGCATCTGCACATGTCAAAGATGCAAGATTATTATGTGATTTATTAGATGTGTTCATTATGGAGGTTGGGCCCCAAAATGTTGTCCAAATCATAACGGACAATGCTGCAAACTATGTTTCTGCTGGCAAGATGCTTATGGAGAGGTATCCGAGCATATTTTGGACATCTTGTGCTGCACATTGCCTTGATTTGATGTTGGAGGACATCGGAAAGATTGATTTTGTCAAAGATATTGTAGAATCATCAAAGAGAATCACAAAATTTATATATAACCATGGATCTGTGCTTCATTTGATGAGGACATTCACCAACAAGAAGGAGTTGGTGCGGTCTGCTATTACACGATTTGCCACTACTTTCATCCCTCTTCAATCCCTCTTGAATTCTAAGTGGAATTTGAAGATAATGTTTCTTTCAGATGAGTGGCGTGCTTTGACTATCAGCCGCAAATCAGAGGGACAGGCCATCTGCAGGTTGGTGTCATATCAGGAAAGTTTCTGGGCTGGAGTGGAAGAGGTGTGCAGCATTAGTGAACCTTTGGTAAAGGTTCTTAGGTTGGTGGATGGAGAGAAGCCCGCAATGGGCTACTTGTATGAGGCCATGGATAAGGCCAAAGAAGCTGTTCGCAGCTATTATGATGATAAGGGTGATGAGGGATTTCAGAGACAACTTCTTTTATGGGAAGTGATTGATGATCGATGGAACAACACACTCCATCGTCCCATTCATGCTGTAGGACTCTTCCTGAACCCCGCATTTGCTTATTCATGTGGTTTTCTATTTGATGCTGAGGTCACGGATGGCTTTTTCACTTGTGTTCAGAAGATGGTGCCAAATCCATCAGAACGTGCAGAGATATCCAAAGAGATGGAGGTATACAGAATGGCAGGTGGCACCTTGAGCTTCGACATGGCTGTCCAGGATAGGACTGCTAAAATGCCAGGTAAGATTTTCATTATTTAGAAAATTTTCTTATGTTTGTAACTTTATAAGTTTATCTTATTTGTTGTAACTTGTAACTTGTAGATGCATGGTGGAGGAGCTACGATGGCAGATTACCAAAACTCCAAAAACTTGCCATTAGAATACTCAGCCAAACATGTAGCGCTTCAAAATGCGAGCGCAACTGAAGTGTATTTGAAAAAATACACACCAAAAAGCGCAACAGGTAAAAAACTTAACAAATTCCAATTTCCAACTGATTTTTTGAATTCATTAAATATTTTTTTTTAAATATTTAATTTATTAATTTATGACCCTTGTACAGGTTGGAGGGTCAGCGGCTCAGTGACATGGTTTACGTCTACTACAATCTTAGATTGTGGGTGAGACAACTTGAGAGGACCCCTGATATGGAGGCCATCTCTTTAGATGCGATTGACACCACTGCTGAATGGAGGGTTGAGTCTGAGAGGCCTGTCATGGAGTCAGCCCCTGATTGGATAGAGCAGGAGGTATTGGAGGGGGAGGACGAGGAGGAGCAACAGCAGCAGCAGCAGGAGGAGGAGGTGACACCACCTACCACTACTACCGGTAGAGGACGTGGTCTGCCTCCTTTAGCTCCTAGTGGTTCAGGTTCCCGTTCTGGTGCTTCATTTTTTACTTCTAGAGCACGACAGAGCCCATTGCCAGTCCCGCCAGCTTCTTCATCTAGAGAGAAAGGCAAAGATGTTGTATTTTCTCGCAAGAGTGGTAGAGGAAATCAATAGTATAGGACCATAGGTTATATGGTGCATTGACATTCCTTTGTATATGACATTATGACTCATGATATGAGATACATTATTATATTTTTTGTTGATATTTTGAGGCTGAGTTGACTCTTGAGACTCAAGACTTAGTATTCAGGACAGGATTCAGTTTTATGTGTGATGTAGCAGTAGACATGATATTACACATCTTATATATTAGTTTTTTTTTCATATTTATGTGTCAATGCATTTATTTTATGCTGTAGATGCTTTAGATATTAAAAAAATTGAAAAAAAATGAATATTTTTGTATGTGTCGATTTTTTCCCGATTTTTACGATTTTTTCCGATTTTTTCCCCTTCGCGATTTTTGCTTCTTTGGTCTTAAGTGAGGTGATTTCTGATCTTAATTTGGTGATGTCATCATCCTTTTCTTCTAGTTGGCATGTCATGGTGTTTCTTTCCTTTTCTACTTCATCAACTTGTACTTTTATGAGTGCCAAAGCTTCCATCACCTTCTCAGCTCCTTGTCCTTGTTTCTTTGCTTCTTCTAGTTGAGATCTAAGGGAGGAGACCTCTTCCTTGTATTGACCAATTTCTGCTTCAAGTTTGTTCAAGTTCTTGTGTCTTTGTTCAAGGTGGCTTGACAAAGTGTCTTCATTTTTCTTTGCTTTATCCAATTGATTTGTCATGGATATGACTTCTTCATGGTGTTTTTTCTTGTTTTGATGCAATTCCTCCTTTAGCTTGGTGAGCTCCTCATCTCTTTCTTGTACTTGAAGCTTGAATAGGTTAACTTCCTTCCTTGCCTTGTCAACGTCATGGTCACCATCTTGTGCTTGCTTCTTGAGCTCCTCATTTTCCTTTTTCAAACTACTTATCTCTTCTAGGGCCGCTACAAGTTTTTCCATGAGATCTTTTGTGAAGTCCTCTTCATTTTCTTCATCTCCTAGGTCCTCCTTGGTCTTGACGTCTTCATTCTTGTTTTCAGCTTCCTTAATGGGTTTTGGATTTGTTTCTTGCTTTCCATCATCTTCTTGACTAAAGGTTATGCTTAATGCACCTTTTGAGTGAATATCTTGGAGTTTGTCCCACATACCTTTTGCTAAAGAATGTTTTTCTACTTTGGTTTTTATAGGATCTGGTAGCCCACTCAAGATTGCCTTCATCGCTCTTGCATTATCTTCCTTGGATTCTTCTTTCGTCATTTTTCCAGTAATCACTAATCCCCAAACTTCAAACCCTTGAGCCATTAGAAAATTCTTCATTCTTGCCTTCCATATATCAAGGTTTCCATTAAACAATGGAGCTTTCCCAATTTGATTATCTTCAATTTTCACAATTGAGGAAGAGACATCTTTAGAAGGATTGGAGGCTTTCTTCCTTGGCTTTGCCATTTGTGTTTTAAGGATCAACCTTCAAGTTGTTAGGCTTATGAGCGAAGGTACTGGCTCTAATACCAATTGTTGGAAATATTGAGAGGGGGGTGAATCAATGTTTCTTTTCAATTTTTATTTTTACCAGTTAGATCACTTATAATTATAACATAAAATGAACAATAAGAGTAAATGCTTTTATTAATCTCTTCTTTACAATAAATCAAGTACTATAATGTGTAGGGCTCCAACCCTAGATGAAGACACCAATCTTCAATCCTTCCAAGCACCAACCTGTACTTTGCCAAGCACCAACTTGGACTTCACGAGGCTTCGACCTCTAGGGCTCCAAGTTCCAACCCTATCTTCTCAAGGAACCAACCTTGTCACTTTGAGACTCCAACCCTATCTCTGGTACAGGCACCAACCTGGTCTTCTTGAGGACTCCTATCCTCTAGGACTCGAACCCACAACTTCAATTTGTCAAGATAGATTCAACGGTTCTTCAAGGCTCCCAATAACATTTGCAACAAGCCTTGTCAATCTCTTAGCCAACATTGCCTTCTCCAAATCACTTAATCAATGACAACCTTGTCTTCTTTAGAAGGTGTCTCCATAGCTCTTCATGGTACCCAACCAAAGATCTCCAAAGTCGCCTCATGATGGCTTCAACACATCATGGTCTCCAAGATTAACTCCAAGATTTGTTATTACATGGTGTCTTCGATAGGTCATCAATAATCCTTCAAGATGTCTTCAATAACTGCCTCAAAAATATTCTCAAATGGCCTAAGTGGTGTTCCAAGGTCTGTTGCCTTAAGTCAACACAATGGAAGCTCTAACTTATTAGGGTTGAAATGATGTTGTTCAAAATCCCTAACCTTTGAAGTTTTGATATAATAAGGGTTTGCTTTAATATGAACCGAAACCCTAGGTTTTGGCTAGGCTTACAAGCAAAATCCTTGTTATGGACGTAAATTCCTAGGAATGAAACCCTAGGTATATGTTCATTTGGTTGAATCTCGGTATATGTTTAATGTATTTATATTGTCTGACATATGATATGCTTATGCATGATGGTGATCTCCTAGATGTGTGTGTTGACCAAATTTCTAATCGTCCTAAATCCTAGGGTTTGGAAACAAGCCCTAGTCAAAGTTTGAAGTTTTAAGATGATGATTGAAAAGTCTAGGGTTTTACAGCTAAGCCCTTGTAATGGTTAAATTTTCTAGTAGGTGTATTCATCTGAATCTATATAATGTTTGTTGAGAATTTATAGATGAAAAATCTAAGGTTTACATCAAGCCCTAGTAGAAACTATTCATATCATGCTGGGATTGATTGAGTGAAATGAAAATCTAGTGTTTACATAAAACCCTAGTAGAAAATCTATTGTATGACCTCTGAAAGTTATTAGATACTTTTATTTTTCTTTTGACTCATTTTCTAGGGATCGCTATATGACAAAATTAATCTTTTGTCATCTTGATTGAACCGCTAATGTGATTTAGGGATTGTAACAAACCTGAACTAGAAGTTGAAGTATTGAAGTATAGTCTCTTGTTGATTATGTTTGAAAAGTATAAATGCTTCCACTACTATAATATTTTTGTTATGACTAACTTCATGCTTCTATAGAATTAGTTGTACTTGTTGTCTAAGTTGTGTAGGTACATCATATTGGTGAAGAAGTCCGCAAAAGAAGTATGAAGAGAAGTATGGAAGCCATGAAAGATTGATCAACACTAAAGGAAGAAGTTAATCTCCCTACATTAAGAGGGAGCCTGGATAAAAAGTAATCTCCCTAGTGAAGAGGGAGGGCACAACATAGTTTTTGATTGGGGAATACATTCTAGAAAATGTGTTGCTACATGTGAAGTAGGAAAAGGAATCTTCTCTCAAATACTCGACTAATAGTCCTACTGAGATTAGTTGAAGAGCAACATCAAAACTTCGAAGGTTTGTTTTGATTATATATTTTTTTAAATGTATTGCTTATTGGGGTTGTTTGTACAGGTGAACCTCTCGAAGGTTTGATAAGCATATTGGTTACCGATCAATTTGATCAGGAGAGATTTGTTGAGGCTTTGTGAGTGAAGCATTGCCAGGAAAGACATTGAGCCAACACTTTGTTTTGATGTCTGGTAGGGAGGGTGGCATCGGGTGGATGTGCACCTAGTTCCCTGCGTTGATAGTTAGTAAGTAAGGCTAATGATACCTATAGAGGCTAAAAACTTTAGTCCATCTTAGTCCCACTTGGATAGATTTCCTTGGTTAGGAATCTAGTCCATAGCATTGTAGTGCCTAAACTGTTGAGAGACCAATGGATAGATTGCCCTAGTTAGGAATCTAGTTGTTAAAATTGGAAAACTAGGTCCAAACTCCGAGTTATGCTGCTCAGATGACGATCCCAATATTTTTATTGGACTCCTCTTTCGGAGAGGTGTAAGATTGATCTAAAGATCATCTCGATCGGATGAGCAGAACATGGACTTTGAATTTATCCCACTTATGTGCTAGGTCGGCCTGGAATATAATATAGACTTAAATGTCTTAAAGAGCATGTCACACACACCCAAAGATGCCTATATAATGGAGAGACTTGGAGTTCATTATACATATATTGTGCGGAGGAATTTCTTCTCTCTTGATGGCGATGGAGTTGCGTTCTTGGTGTTGTGTATCTTTGGAGTGTTCTTTGTTTGGATTGTTCTGGGGTTATGTGTGACACGCTTGGGTGAATGACCTATTGGAGACTTCGCTGGTAGAAGCATCCTGCTGATCGCCATAACGCCACCATTCATTATCCCTGTTTTGGCTTGTCTTCCATCGATCTATGAGTATGTTCTATTTGCTTCAGTATTGTGTGCCCTAATCTGAAATGGCATAGAACATGTTCTAAAATTAACATGGTATCAAAGTTGAGGAGAAGACAAAGCCCAAACTCATGTTGAAAAGCAATCTCCGATCTATTCACATCACAAGAGAAGAGCTCGGTGAAGAAGGAAAGTACCCCTGAAGCTTGCCGCAGAAAACTAAGAAAGGTCAAGGAAAGAGCTGGAAGGCTGAAATGTTTGCGGCCTTGTTTGAAGGCCAAACAGAAGTTTCAGGAAGCTGTTTTAAGGGTTGTTAGGAAGCCGCAGAAATCTATGTGGGGCCGCAGCAAAAGAACAGAACAGCGAAGGGTTTAGGGCTGTTATTTTGGGTAACTGGGTGCATGAAGAGAGGCCGAGGTTCCTATGGAAGAAGACTGTAGGAGATAGGTTACCACAAAGGTTGCATGGTGCCTCCCAGCACTTGGTTGTGTGGTTGTTTCATCTAACAAGGAGGTTGAGTAACCTAAGGAACTACGCAGGGTTGCTTGGGCTACATAGAGGTAAGGAGAAAGTTGTTTTGGATTAGTTGATGTGATAACATGACGCTGTGATAGGCCGCAGGCCTTATCAACCTAAAACAGGGGCAACGTGAGAGTGTTTGGTGCTGCAAAGTGCCAAGAACTTCAGCCTACATTGTGACCATTTTTTTACCTAGACCACAGAAATTTATGGGTGGTCTGTCTCTAAAAATTTTCGCAGGCCTCTGAAGCCTCACAAATATTTGCTGCAGAGAATTAAGGAAGGTTGTTTAAAGTCTGTTTTGGTGGGCCGAGTCCCTTGAACAAGAGGCCGAGCATTTTAGAGGGATTCTGGGCCTATTTCTCTTTCTGTTGCCGGTCCAAAGCTGACAGGAGGCATCATGAATATTTGGGTGTAAGACTATGGCATGGGACCCCTCTTCTAGGTGAGCCGCATTCCATGGATACCTATCTCAAGAAGACCGAAAGCATTGACTTGCTAAACAAAGGACCGTAAGGTTATTATCTTCTCAGGTAGAATGAAGACTTGTCTGATGAAGGCAGATTATGTTTTAGGGCTGAAATGAGCCCTGTCTTGTAAATAGATAAAGGGTTGACTACTTGGAAAACAACCGCAGCAAAAGGAAGCATAATGGGCCAGATTTGAGGACTGTGATGTGTGCCCTAACTAGTCTGAAATCAACAGCAGAGGAGCCGGCCAAATAGCAAGCAATCAAGGTATGTCTTTTGTGCTATTTTTGCATGAAAATTCTCTGTAACGAGTTGCAGAAAGAAGGCTGCTATAGCAACAGTATGGGATATCAGTTTGAAGACGTGAAGCCTTGAAGAAACCTTTCTCTCTAGGACGAATATCTGTTTGGGTATACCGTAAAGTCTAAAAGGATGCTCAAGTTTGGCCACAATTAATTAACACTCTTCAACGTAGACATGAGTATAACGTTGTAATAAAGGTTCTCTGTTTTGGGCCTGGCATCTCTGAAGTAGGCCAGAGATAGTTCATGAAAAGAACAGTCACATAAAGGGTCTGCTATCTAGGGTTGAAGGGACCTTACCGCAAGGAGTAAGTAATTGCCAAGTGTGCAAAAGAGAGACTAAACTAGTCTCTGTCTTGATCTCAGATATTTTCAGAAAGAGACCGAAAATAAACAGTGTGAAGGAAGAAAGAAACCTTGAAATTGTGCTTCAATTGTGTACAAAGAAGGGCCGAGAAGGGATCTCCAGGACGCTGAGGACAATTCAAGGAAAAGCGAAAGGCAGATCACTATAAACCAAGCTTTCCTAGTTGTGATGCAATTCAGTGACATTTAGAAGATGACACACTGTGGCATTTAAGACCACATGTTTATGAGCTGTGCACTGAAATTTGAGGGGCCAAGAGGGCAGATATGTGCGGGTCACATTGAAGAGGAGAAATCAAAATAAGGTATGTTCATAGGTGATGAACAACAATGATTGATGTGCACTTATGACTGTGCTAGATTTGCAAACAGAAAGGTACCACATAAGGTATGGACTAACATGTAGAAAGGGTAAATTCTGTGTTTGGAACATCTGTATGATTGGTTCCTAGACCTGTGCAATTTAGGAGACAAATTGCAGAACTGAGATCTGAAGACTTGAAGCCCTAGATCAGTCAACTATTAATTGTAGTTGGGCAGATCTGAAAATAAGAAGCAGTGCAGGATGAGATGCCAGATGTAGTATATGAAGCCCTCAAGTGCAGAATCATGAGAAAAGGAATCATGATTGGATCCCTAGTTCTGTGGGTTGCAGTAAAGAAAATATTAGAGGGCTGATTGAGGAAGCTACAGCTGATCTCCACAGAACATCAAGTAATTGTTGTAAGCCTGAAATCTTCAATTTTGTTAATGATGAAGATAACAGTAATGGCAGTTCAGAAGGTATCTCTGTTTCCGCCATTTTGAGGAGCTAAATCTGTGATTCCATGTCACTTTCATTATGACAGTGACATAGACAAACACCCATGTTTACGAGATTCATAATAGCAGTTACAGCGTAATGATAAACTTGAAGTGTGAACTAAGAATTCTTTGCAGTCTTTAGTCACATTGTTGGAGTCTTTAACCATGATCAGCAAATCCTGTTTGGATGGCTTTGATTGTGGGAGAATAAGACCCCTTTTTCAAAGTTGGTGTCTGGGATGCCCTCATTTAAAATAAATGTCTTCTCTCGAGAGAGAAGCTGGCATTAAGAGGGAGAATACATCTGTATATGCTCCTGAGCGAATATCATTACTGAACGAAAGAACATCCTCATGTCTCAAAGACATATGGCTTCAGAGGGGGAAATTCCAGAAGAAAATCAAGAAGCCATATAAATATTAGGGGTATCTAGCTGCCATGAGTACAATATGAGCCTGGATCATTTGCAGAAACTGGAAAGCATCAAAGTCTGCATGGATGCGAGAGTAATGTCTAGGATATGGTTCCTAGACCACAGATCAAAGCTGGTGTCACCTCGTTTTAAGATCAAGCATGGATCTGATGGGAAAATGTGTTGCCTGAAGGCACTGATTATTACTGCACCTATAATCTATTATTTCCCTTACTGCTATAGATGGATGTAAAGACCATTTTTTTTTTGTGGTGCGATAAAGGAAGAGGTGTATGTGGAGCAACCTCTGGGATTCAAAGTCCAGGATCGGGACACCCATGTTTGCAGGTTGAAGAAAGCCCTCTATGGGTTGAAGCAAGCACCCAGAGCTTGGTACGAGAGGATAGATAGCTACCTGATGAAGTTGGGCTTCACTCGTAGTAATGTTGATCCGAACCTTTACTTCAAGGTTGATAGAGAGAAGCCTCTCATTCTAGTGTTGTATTTGGACGACCTCTTCCTGACAGATGTTGACCCTCTCATTCATCAGTGCAATAGGGAGCTCACTGCTGAATTCGAAAGGAAGGACCTAGGACTGATGCACTACTTCCTAGACCTGGAGGTCTAGTAGAGACCTGACGAGATTTTCCTTTCTCAAGGAAAATACATTGTGAAGCTTCTCGTAAGATCTGATATGGTGGACTGTAAGTCCGTGTCGACTCTGATAAAGCTCAACGTTAAGAAGTTGAGTGGCATCGCTGCTGGGCCCATGTTAGCAAATCCTACTGAGTATCATCAACTCGTAGGGGCTCTGTTGTTCGTAGTGAACACCCGTCCGGATGTATGTTGTGCCATGAACACCTTGAGTCAACACATGGTTGATCATAACCTTCACTGGGTTGGTGCCAAGAAACTCTTGAGATATCTCTGTGGCACGATAGACCATGGGTTGAGTTACACTACCGAGAGCATGACACTCCTTGGATATACTGATGCCGATTGGGCTAGCAATGTGGTGGATCGTAAGAGTACATCTGGATGCTACTTCACAAGTAGATCTGCTTCGGGCAGGAAATGGAAGTCGGTAGCCTTGAGCACCGCTGAGGTCGAATACATTGCAGCATGTATGACCCGTTGTGAAGTCACTTGGTTGCGAAATCTCTTCAATGAGTTGTTCGAGCATGTGCTAGATGCCACCATTATCCTTTGAGATAACCAGAGGGGGATTCATTTGTCATAAAATCTCGGGTTCCACGATTGATCCAAGCATGTTGATCGCTGGTACCACTTTATCTGGGATATGGTACAGCAAGGCGCCCTAAGGCTCAATCATATAGGAACTGATGAGCAGGTTGCGGATATTCTCACAATGCCCTTGGGGAAGGTTATGTTCCTAACCTTCCGTGAGAATCTTGGAATCATGGAATGACCTATTTGGAGGGTCCTGTTGGACGATGACCTCTAGGAGCTCCAAAGGGGGTTTTGGGGATAGCTTTGGTGCTATAAGCAACCACAAGGCTAGGCTTGCCAAACCTAGTTGGTGTGCTTCTACCCCACCATGATGATATTGAGATGGTTTACCTCTCTCTGATTTGTGCCCCGTATGCATCCTACCCATGGAGTTTCGAACTCATGGGATGTACCTCTCATTTGGCCAATGAGGTGGGAAATGTGAATAGAGACCATAGCAAGACCGATGGACGCATCGGAGATTTTTGTACTCTCTATGTCTAGGATGGCACGTGTCCAACCACTTGATCTGGAATCAAGTTTAGCGAGGTTTCGGACCTCCAACTAACCTCTGATCAGGTAAACCAACTTCAGGTTGATATGAGACTCTTTGTGAGTCCAATAGAGGCTTCGGACCTCTGGGCTGAATCTGTCAGCCGGGTATGATGTCTTTGTGACTGACCCACTTCTATTCTGAAATAAAGAGGCGAGCAAAGCAAGTTATGGCGAGATGACGCACGATGTTTGGATTGCACTAGTGGACAGAGTTCTCCCTAGTTGAGAGGGAGTGTTAAAATTGGACAACTAGGTCCAAACTCCGGGTTATGCTGCTCAGATGACGATCCCAATATTTTTATTGGACTCCCCTTTCGGAGAGGTGTAAGATTGATCTAAAGATCATCTCGATCGGATGAGCAGAACATGGACTTTGAATTTATCCCACTTATGTACTAGGTCGACCTGGAATATAATATAGACTTAAATGTCTTAAAGGGCGTGTCACACACCCCCAAAGATGCCTATATAATGGAGAGACTTGGAGTTCATTATACATATATTGTGCGGAGGAATTTCTTATCTCTTGATGACGATGGCACTGCGTTCTTAGTGTCTAGTATCTTTGGAGTGTTCTTTGTTTGGGTTGTTCTGGGGTTATGTGTGACACGCTTGGCTGAATGACCTATTGGAGACTTTGCTGGTAGAAGCATCCTGCTGATTGCCGTAGCGCCACCATTCATTATCCCTGTTTTGGCTTGTCTTCCATCGATCTATGAGCATGTTCTATCTGCTTCAATATTGCGTGCCCTAATCTGAAATGGCATAGAACATGTTCTAAAATTAACACTAGTCCATGGCATTGAAGTGCCTAAAAATTCTTCATAGTTCACATAGTTGAGATCTTCCTTGTGTATTAGGAATACCTCCCTAGTTAAGAGGGAGTGTTGAAGATTGTAACTACGTTCGGTCTTCATAAATTATATTAGAGTCAATATTTAATGTACTTGTCAAAAGAATAAGGAAAAGAATTTTATATTATTATTAAATGACTTATTAAAGCATGGGTTTCATGTTTGGGTCATATTATTTTAGGTCAAAGTCCCCAATGTGGACTTTTAGGATTTATTTTGAGTTTATAGAATCATTACAGATTTAAATTGACCCATACTGAGCTTTTGAATCATGTAATTAGGGTTAGTATTGAGTCAAATATGATTTATGGAGCCTCCACATCAAGTTGGCCTTCAAGTGATCAAGTCGGCCTCAAACCCAGAATTTCGAGCATATATATACAGGGAGATTGAACTCATTTGGAGAACTCACTCACTCACACAAAAATTTGATATCTACTACTGCATATGGGAAAAAAAGTGTGAAGTCAACAAAGGGGTCAAAAGAATTACGAGTTTGGATAAGCTGAAGGATTGAAGGAAAATCGAAATTTTGGTGTGTGTCTCTCTCTCTCGCGTGCCCTAGATTGGAAGATCAAAGTCCCTCATTATTTTGTTGCCGCTAGTTGTTGCATGTTGTTGTTGCCAAGAGAAGAATAGGTCGAAGTTGATTTTGTTGGGTGTCAGTGCTTGAGAAGTTGTATTAGGTCAAACTCGAACTCCTAGAAGCAAGATCGAAGTTTTTTCTTCAAGATCGAAGTTCCAGAAGGTCGAAGCTCCAAAAGGTCGAAGTTTCAAGGTCAAAGGAAGTGATACATAGTGTTGTCATTGTTGTTGTTGTTGTTGCTCCGTCAAAAGGAGGATCAAAAGGAAGGTTGACTTGGTGTGGAGGAGGTGTGAGTCAAGGTCTAGAGTCTCAAGTATACTATTGAAGGAAGAATTATTCACTGAGTTTTCCCCTAGAGTGGGGTTTTTCCCTGGTTGCTAACCTATATCTGGTTTCCTTGATCTATATGTTTTTGCTTTGATATTTGCTTGATGAACTAAGAAGAAAGAAGACAAGAAGAATATAATAAGAATTTAAGAATATCACAAGTGAATAATCAAGAACAAGAAAATCTTTCTGCCTTTCTGATTTTCTAACAAGAAGTAGCCAAGCCTTTCAGAAAAGTACATGGCCTAAACAAATGCAGCATTCAAAGACTAGAGCCTCCTAATAGCACTAACAGATGACATGTCATAGAGTACCTCTAGGACCCAAGACATTGGTCAACTTTGACCTAGCTTTGAGGATCCTTCTATTGAAAAATAAGTAACTAGGTTCAGTCTTCATAAGTATGAAATGTTTTTTTTATTCTTGTAAATTATGAAATAAAATAAAAAATATATTATTATTGTTTTTGGAGCATGGGTTTCATGCTCGAGGTTTTTTATTTTATAGGTCAAGCACCCATTGAGTGCTTCTAGGGTTTGTCCTGGGTCAAGAAGTCAAAAGAGTCATTGTCATAAGTTGAAGACCCCACTGGGCAAATTGTAACTTATAAAGAAAATTATTCTTGTCTTTAAAAGTGTCAGAATACCATCCAAGACCAACTCGGCCTGGCAGCTGGCAAGTTGTCCTAAAGGAAGGGCCACGTCCAACCTTTTAGAAGCCTATATATAAAAGAGGGTTCTTCCTCCTTGAAGACACTCACTCATCTCTCATTTTTCTAGCGAAGGAAGAAGAAGGAATAGGCAGCGAGGAGAAGAAGGATAAAGAAGTTTTGTGTTTGGGCTATCTTGCTCTCACACGTGCTAAAGAGGACTATGGCTTTTGCCGCTGATCTAGGGCATCCTTCTACAAGTTCGATCTTAGAGGAAAGGAGGCAAGGAGGTCAAGCGAAGGTCGCCAAGGGTCTCTTTCAAGCTCCAGAAGTTAGGGAAAGGCAAGCGAAGGTCAGAGGAGGGCTCTAGAAGAAGATCAAAGTTCCCACGTGTGGCATCAACAGTTGTTGGGGGCCGAAATTTCAGATCCGTAGTAGGAGTCCGAAAATATTGCAGCAAAAGGTCAAGAAGGTACTACTGGAAGAGATTTGACTGGGTTTGATGAGATCGAAGTTGGCACATCACTCAAAGAGGTTGGTCTTGGAGGGTATTGGTCTCAAGTTTAAGGTCATGGAATTCGTCTATTGAAGAATCTATAAGGAAGAGAAGAGATTTAAGGGTTTTCGTCTCAAGAGGAGAGATTTTGCCCTGGCTTGCAACCTATATACTCTGTCATTGTGTTTTTGTTTCTGGTAGTTGGTTGATGCTTCACACATATAATAATAAGGAACAAAGTTAATAAGTAAAAAGGAACCACAAGTAGTTATCAAGTAAAGAGAATTAATCATAATCATTGCCCTATTGAATTTTCTACACCTTCATGATGACACCACTAGATCCAATATGCCCCAGACTGGCCTTCACACAACCAGATGGGTAGGCGTTGATTCAGAGCCCAGATGAGGATGGTCTCCCATTGAGGGACTAGGGAGGACTTGTTGCACTAGAGAAGCCCCAACATTGTCAAGGAGGAGGACTTATTTGACAATTAAAGAACCATGGAGACCACTTGATGGCACCCCAACTACATTGGGGACCTAGAGGAGATATTGAGGTGGATTTGAAGGCCATCTCTCAAATTTTGGATCAACCAAGCATCTTCACACAGTTTGGCACCTCAACACAAAGTGACATGGCATTTAGAGCCCTAATTGGGCATGACATCAGCATTTAAAAAGCTTATGATTCACATGTGTGGGCTAATTTGGTCTATTTTATCAATAGCTAACGGGTTGGCTTGTAACTCAATTTCATATAATCTCAAACATGTTTTTAGGGGCTTCATTAGACTAAAATAGTTGTGCCAAACCTCATATAAGTAGAGGTTAGTCACAGTTCAATTAGATCATCACTTGTGGATCAATTTGGGCCTAGTTGAAATTCACCTTGTATCTTGTCAAGATGTGATATATTATGGATTTTTTCTTATGGTGCTATATTTTGGTATTGGAGATGTCATTTTGGAGCAATAAAGGATTGATTCATGCATTCTATCTTGTAAGTGTTCCTTGTATTTGATATATCATTATATTTTGTGGCTATTACATGGAATGGTTAATTGCGTAAGGTTTCTATGTGCTACTTATTGTTGGAAATTATTCTATGGAATCTTACCAATAGTATTGTATGCCTTATCCACTATAGAATTTGTGTGACAATCCATGAGTGAATCTTTCAACTAGCTCTCCTCATTGACTTTGCTCCCTCGAAAAATGAAAACCAGGGTTTGAAACATAGGGTTTCATATTCCCTTACTCCTTGTTAGGGTTTAATATTTTCTCCTAATTTAGGAACCCCATACACTCCATTGTTGATTTTTGTGTAGCTTGGAAGGTACTCCAAACCCTAGCGTTCGGGGTTTGGAAGGAAAAGCGCCACAAGTAGGCTTGTGGACTTGGAACCCAAGCATGGGGTTTTGCACCCATCGGGATTTGGGCCAAAACCGTGATGAATTTGAGCATGAGAAAATGTTAATTTTCGATAACAATGGTATGTTCTATGCTTTAGATCAATTTACTTCAATCTTTTCTTATTAGCCAATATCGATTTCTGGATTAGCAATCACATTAACTTGATAGTAAATGTAGATTGAATATAAACAATAAGTAAAAGACAAGCCAAGACAAGAGGACACAATGTTTGGCAGATGCCAGGGAAAAACCCCAATGCGGGGAAAACCCTTTTATCAAATCTTCTTATTATTCTTCAAAAGTTCAACAGAGAGAGAGAGTACAATGTACAAAATACAATTGCCCAATCATTGTCAAAATAGTCCAGTCAAACAGCAGTCTACAGGATGCCCCAACCAGAAAGTCAATGTTGGGCCAACCAACGGAAACACTCCTCCAAATCAGCTCGGTCAAACCTAGTCAATGCGACCTCCAAAGGCAATCCAAGACAGCCCAAAACAGATCGAAAATCACAGTCAAACATAGTGAACGTAAAGTCAGCGTTGTGGTCAAAGATGTTGCGGTCAACGCAGGTCAACCTGCTGAGATTTTCTCGATTTTCATGCCAAAATATGCAGCCTAGGGAGACCGAAGAAATTCCCTGAAAAACACAGCAAAAACAGTGAAGTTGAACCTCGATCAACGCTGGTCAACATTGTTGTAGTTAGCCCAAAAACAGATCTGCGATTTCTAAAATACACAATCACCCTTGCCACACGTGTGAAGAAGAAGAGAAGTTGCTCCTAGTTGTACGAACCAATGATAAGAGGAGAGAAAAATAAGTGTTGAGTGACAATGTCCAAAATGAGGAAGAGGTCTCTCATATTTATACAATTCATTGAGTGGAGACACATCTATTGGGGGTTATGAGCCTACATTAGACTTCTGGTCGACCTTGACAAGTTGCACATGTAAGAGATTAAATTCAAAATCTCACTTCTGCTCATCCAAACAAGATGATATTTAGATCAATCTTGCACCTCTCAGAAAGAGGAATCCAACAAAATTATCATCTTCATCATATGAGTTGTCCAAGGTGGATGTAACGACCAAAAGTCGTATATGCAACGGAATTATTTAAAATACTTCAAAGACAAAGACAACCATTATAAGATAGAAATTATAAATTGTATATTATATAAAAGAGTTGATGTAGGATGAATACAAATGAGAATGACGGCTTGCTTATATACCCTAGTCAGGTGCCCTTTCATGAACGGTCATGTCTCTAAGATAGGCCTCTTCATTACTAATTAACTAACCATTAGTTAAGTACTTATTATTCATTATTATATTTATATTTATATTTATTATTATTTTTATATGAATTATATTCATAATGGTGCATCTCTCTTCAAGAAGCTTTGTCCTCAAAGCTTACTGAGAACATCTTCTTGTCTTTGAACTTTCATCTTTGTCGATACAAGACGATATAATAGTCTGAGTGATAGACAAAATTGTCGTACTGAGAACGGATTGGACCATCCTAGATTGATATTCTATGGAATCAAATTTTGTGATGAGTAGTTGTTGTGGGACTGGATTCTGGAAGTTTCAACATTCCTAGGAACATAAATTTGTCGTTCATGTTCTGAGTGATACTAGTAAGTAGATTGATTGGAGAGTCTACTCTAGTGATTCGGATGCTGATAAATAGTTCTTGGATATTCCCTTATCATGTTAGTGGTCGTTTTCTGATTTCTTTCAAGCGTTGTTGTTGTTGAGTTGGTAACTGAATCATCGTTTGAACTGCAACTTCTTCATAAGTCTTCACTTGAATAGGGTTATCCTTTGCTTCAAACTGGATTGTTACCTCTAAAGACTTTAATGCTTCTTTTTGAATAGATTGTTCTAACTTGTCTTGTAATGACTTCTTATCATTCTTGAGCTTCTTTATTTGTGTAAGTAGGTTTTGATTATGATTCCTTAGACGTAAAAGCTCTTCACTTTCTGGATTGTTGATTTTATTCTTAGTATCCTCCTCATCTTTTAAACTTTTGATTTGTTCCAATAACCTTTGATTAGGGGTTTTCAAACGCAAATTTTCTTCTTCCTTTTCTTACAGACTATCGTTGAGTTTTTTCTCAAAACTTTCATTTTCTTGTTTTAATTTGTGCTTTTTAGCTTTACACCTTTTGACTTGTGCAAAAAGTTTCTGGATATGATTTTTTAAACAAGAATTTTCTTCGTTTTTATTGGATATAGCCTCCTTAAACTCTTTTTTCTCCTTCGATATTGAGTTTAGATTTCTTTGAGGCATTAATTTCGTAACATCTTTAAAGTCCTATGATGAGGACATTATCGATTGGGACCAATGTAACGACCAAAAGTCGTATATGTAGAGGAATTATTTAAAATACTTCGAAGACAAAGACATCCATTTTAGGATAGAAATTGTAAAATGTATATTATATAAAAAGAGTTGATGTAGGATGAGTATAAATGAGAATGAGAACCTGCTTATATACCCTAGGCAAGTGCCCTTTAATGAACGGTCATGTCTCTAAGACATGCCTCTTCATTAATTACTAAATAGCCATTATTTAAGTACTTATTATTTATTATTATATTTATTATTATTTTTATATGAATTATATACATAACAGTGGAGTTTGGCCCTAGTTGCCAATTTTAACACTCCCTCTCAACTAGGAAGAAATCCACAATCCATCTCTCAACCTGTATCATCCTGTCATCCCTGCACTGCTCTGTTGAACTACGAAGAAATAATGAAGAAGAATTTGATCAAGAGTGAGTCACAAGACCTTGCCACTCTCCACTGACCCAAAGTCAGTCTAGAGGTAAAAACTTCAACCAGACTTAATCCCAGATCAAGTTGTTGAACACCATGCATCCTAGCATAGAGAGTACGGCAGTACACGATGCGTCCATTGGTAGTGCTATGGTCTCTATCCCCGTTTCCCAACTCATTGGTCAGATGAGAGGTACTTCCCATGAGTCTCGAACTGCATGGGTAGGATGTATGTTGGGCATCAACAAGAGAGGGTGAACCTGCTAATATATCAACCAACAAAGGGGGTATCACAGGGGAAGGAGAATTGTTCACTCTGTACATAGTGCACCACTAAGGAGAGGTGAACCTTACCCTATGGTCGTTCATAGCTCCAAGAAGAACCTCGAAGCCCCCCGGAGCTCCTAGAGCTCAATGTCCAACTCAAGCAGGACCCTCATAGGAGGGTCTGTCCACGACTCCAGGTCTCTCACGGAAGGTTAAGAATTTGACCTTCCCCAGGGGCTTAGTGAGAATATATGCAACCTACTCATCAGTCCCAATGTGATGGAGCCTTACGGCGCCCCGTTGTACCATATCCCGGATAAAGTGGTACTTGATATCAACATGCTTGGAGCAGTTGTGGAACACGAAATTCTCTAAAAGTCGAATCCCACTTTGGTTGCCGCGGTAGATCACGGTGGTATCGAGCACATGCTCAAACAGCTCACTAAAGAGCTTCCTCAACCAAACAGCTTCACAACAAGCCATAATTGTTGCAATGTATCCAGCCTCGGCGGTGCTCAAAGCAACTGATTTCTGCTTCCTGCTCATCCAGAATATCAAAGCACAACCTAGAGAGATGCAACATCCAGATGTGCTCTTACGATCCATCACACTTCCAACCCAGTCAACATCAGTATATCCATGGAGCCTCAAATTCACGGCAGTGTATCTCAATCCATAGTTGATTGTGCCCCGGAGATATCTCAAAAGATTCTTGGCAGCAATCCAGTGTATGTGAAGAGGCTCAACCATAAATTGAGTCAATGTATTCACAGCAAAGCATATGTTCAGACGGGAGTTCACCAAGAACATCAAGGCCCCCACGAGTTGATGATACTCGGAAGGATTTCCCAAATTGGGCCCAACAGCACTTCCACATACCTTCTTAAAGTTGAGTTCCATCGGAGTAGTCACGGACTTGCAATCCACCATCCCAAATCTTTCAAGCAGCTTCACAATATATTTTCCTTGAGAAAGGAAAATCTCACCTGGCTTTTGCCAGACCTCTAAGCCTAGGAAGTAGTGCATCAACCCTAGGTCTTTCATCTCGAATTCAGAAGCCAACTCCCTCTTACATTGATGAATGAGAGGGTCTACACCTGTCAGGAAATGATCATCCACATAGAGCACCAAAATGAGAGGCTTGTCATTATCAACCTTGAAGTAAAGGTTCAAATCAGCTTCACTTCTAGTAAATCCCAGATTCATCAGATAGTTATCGATCCTCTCATACCAAGCCCTGCGGACTTGCTTCAACCCATAGAGGGATTTCTTCAACCTGCATACACGAGACTCAAGGTCCAAAACTTCAAACCCTTCAGGTTGTTCTACATAAACTTCTTCCTTAAGCAAGCCATGTAAGAAAGCAGTTTTGACATCCATTTGATGTAGATTCCATCCTTGTGAGGCAACAAGGGCAATAATCGAACAAATGGTGGTATATCGGGCAATCGGTGCAAATATTTCATCATAGTCTACACCTTCCTTTTGCGAGAAGCCTCGGGCAACGAACCTGGCCTTGAACTTTTCAGCACTCCCATCAGTTCCATGTTTGATTTTGTAAAGCCATTTTGAGGTGACAACAGACTTGTCCTTTGGTCTAGCGACCACATCCCAAACATCATTCTTCAAGATCGACTCATACTCTTTGTTCATTGCATCCTTCCAAACTTGGTGCTTCACAGCTTCTTTGAACGTTCTAGGCTCAAATTAAACAATGGTGCTCATGGCTACTAAGTACCCTTGGTAGTCGTTCGGCTTCTTACTTTCACGAAATGTCCCCCTCGATGCAATATGTCTCTTGGCATCTTCGAGAGTATCTCTAGGCCATTAGGGTCTTCTTTTTTAAGAAGAGGGCTCACAAGGAGGAGGATCAATGGGATCCATCGGACCTTCAACATCGGTCATCGGTTCATCCTTCGGTTCTTCATGTTTTCCTGCATCTTCATCTTTGTCTTCCTTTGAAATAGGAAGATCTCTAACCTTCCCAAGGGCAGCATCTTCATCAAAGGTGACACCATGAATTATCTCCACTTCCTTTTGACCAGGCACATAAATTCTATATGCCTTTGAAGTTTCACTATAGCCCACAAATGTTCCCTTCTATCCAGAAGCATCCAACTTGTTTCTCTTTCTTTCAGTGCATGAAAATATACGGTACTTCCAAAAATTCTAAAGTGAGAAACATCAGGTTTTTTAATAGTGAAAATTTCTTCAGGATTCTTGGAGTCCAATGCTAGATGTAGGCATCTATTTAGAACATACATGACAATGTTGGCAGCTTCTCCCCATAGGAACTTTGGTAGGCCTTGGTCATGAAGCCTGGCACAAGTAGCTTCAATGATGGTTCAATTCTTCCTTTCGACAACTCCATTTTGTTCAGGAGTATAAGCAGTAGTGGTCTCCCTCTTAATGCCAGCTTCCCTAAAATAGTCATTTGACTCATTTGACTCATATTTGGTTCCATTATCGGTCCTCAATACTTTGATCTTCTTCCCTGTTTGATTTTCAACCAAGGCTTTGAAAGAGTGGAACCATTTGAACACTTCGTCCTTTTTCTTCAAGAAGTATATCCAAGTTTTGTGAGAGAAGTCATCCACAAAATAGCATAATACAAATATCCTCCCAAGGATGTTATGGGCAACATTCTAGATAAATCATAATGAATCAATTGAAGAATGTCGGTAGTCTTGCTATCACTTGAGGGGAATGGTCCCTTGTATGTTTCCCTTTGGCACAACCCTAACAAACACCTTCATGATCAATTTTGAAATCGAGCATACATGTGACCATCTTCCTAGTTTCGAGAAGAGCTTAATGATGAAAGTGAGCAAACCTCCGGTGCCATAATTCGAATTGAAGAGTAGTGTTGCATGTCATGGCTTCCAATAGACTTTCTCCAACTTGATAAAAAGTATCAACCCTGAATCCAAGAGTGAATGCTTCTCTGAAATTCCTTTTCCAAACACATACTTTTCCATAAATGAAAACCATCCTGAATCCTATGTCTTCCATCGCCGGAATAGATACCAAATTCTTCTTCAAGTTAGGTACATATAATATATCTTGTAGATGAAGGATTTGACCTTGATTTAAATGAAGAGTAACCGTCCCTGTCCCTTTCACAGGATAGGTAGTATTGTCTCCAAGTATGATTTCCAAATTGGTTTTCTTTTCAATCAAATGTGAGAGGGCCTCTTTGTACCCAGTGAAGTGCCTTGAGGCACCACTATCAATCAACCAATTATCAAAGGTGTCGAGAGGAGAGGCAGCAGAGAGGGAAGATATAAGAATAAATTATTTTTTCTTGTTATCTACAACATTAGATTCATCATACCTGGAGTTTCTCGATCTCTTGGAAGGTTGACCATTTCAATATCGTACAAATGGGAGCTTCTCTCTTTCTGTTATTCCTTTGATTTCCATTTCCTTGAAATTGTTGTTGTTGTAATCAACATCTCGTGGTGCATCCCTTTTATTGGGACACTCTCTAGCATAGTGGCCAAACATGTTACAATTGAAACATCTACCGGTTCTTCCTTCTTTAAATCTCGGTCTTCCTTATCCTTGTTTCCTTGGACCAGCATTGTTCTTTCTTTTAGCATGAGCGGAGAATGCAGTAGGATCATTCCTACTTGAAGGCATGTCTCTCTCCATCATCATTGTCTCTTCTTGAGTGCATCTAGTCAACAATTCATCAAAATCTAGAATCTTGTCATTGTTGGGGATAGTGGTATTGAATACATACCATGCTCGGGGAAGACCTCCAAGGGCAATAAGGGTGAGCTCCCGGTCGGCAATAACCTCTCAAATAGATAGAAGATCATTTTTTATTTTGGTAATCCTCATGAAGTAGGATTGGATGGATTCCCCACTATCCATCTTGATGTCCTTTAGCTTTTTCTTGAGAAAGAGGATTTGATTTGCGTTGCTAGCCCATAACATGCTAACCAGCTTGTCATACATCTCCTTAGATGTGCCCAGCTTGGAGATGTAAGCAACCAAATGCCTTTGAATAGAATCCCTGATGATCTTCTGGGCTTTGACCTCTCCTTTCTTGTAATTTGTCTTAGTGGCAACCAATGCAATTGAAGGAGGCTCAGCAATCTTTCCCTACACAGAATCCATGACTTCATTTTCTTCCAAAGTCAAGTCAAGGGACATCTTCCATGCATGATAATCATTCTTATCATTGAGCTTGTCCTTAGATTTGAAATAAGATGAGGAAGCCATTCACCCTTGACCTTGTCCAACAAATCTCGGCGATTTCTCTTCTCACTCTTGCTTGGGCTTTGTCTTCACCTGGGCTCTGGTACCATGTTAATTTTAGATAACAATGGTATGTTCTATGCTTTAGAGCAATTTACTTCAATCTTTTCTTATTAGCTCTATATCAATTTCCAGATTAGCAATCACATTAACTTGATAGTAAATGCAGATAGAACATAAACAATAAGCAGAAGACAAGAGGAAACAATGTTTGGTGGATGTTAGCGAAAAACCCCAATGTGAGGAAACCCCTTTGATCAAATCTTCTTATTATTCTTCAAAAGTTTAGCAAAGAGAGAGAGAGAGAGTACAATATACAAAATACACTTGCCCAATCATTGTCAAAATAGTCCAGTCAAACAGCAGTTAACAAGATGCCCTAACCAGAAAGTCAACGTTGGTCAAACCAGTGGAAACACTCCTCCAAATCAGCGCGGTCAAACCCAATAAATGCGGCCTCCAAAGGCAGTCCAAGACATCCCAAAACAAATCCGAAAATCACAGTCAAACACAGTAAACGGAAAGTCAACGCTATGGTCAAAGATGTTGTGATCAACCTGCTCAGATTTTCTCAATTTTCGTGCCAGAAGATGCAGCCTAGGGAGAGCGAAGAAACTACCTAAATAATGCAGGAAAAACAGTGAAGTTGACCCTCGGTCAACGCTGGTCAACGTTGTTGCAGTTAGCCCAAAAACATATCTGCGATTTCTGAAATATCCAGTGACCCTTGCCACACATGTGAAGAAGAAGAAAAGTTGCTCCTAGCTGTACGAATCAATGATGAGAGGAGAGAGAAATATGTGTTGAGTGATGATGTCCAAAATGAGGACGAGGTCTCTCATATTTATATAATTCGTTGAGAGTGGAGACACATCTATTGGGGCTTATGATCCTACATTAGACTTCCGGCCAACCTTGACAATTTGCATGTGTAAGAGATTAAATTCAAAATCTCACTTCTACTCATCCAAACAAGATGAACTTTAGATCAATCTTGCACCTCTCGGAAAGAGGAATCCAACAAAAATATCATCTCCATCATATGAGATGTCCAATATGGAGTTTGGCCCTAGTTGCCAATTTTAACAGAAAATTTTGAGGTCATTGTGCTTGGCGTGCCAATTCCAACACTTTGAAGATCACTCAAATCGGAGCTCTAGAACTTGAGATATGAATTTTTGAAGTTGACAATTAAGTATGGACAATCACGTCATGCAAGCTGGGTCCAAGGGACATGCCTCTTCAACAAATTCATGGAGCCCTTCTAAAGTTAATAAATAGAAGGTGTTTTGATTCATTTTTACTCATCCAAGTGCATTCATCTCTTGTGTAAACACATCTGAGGCAGCGTAGGAGAGGAGGACAAGACGTGGAGGAGAAAAGGGTTGGGTTTTGGCATGATTCTTCTTCCATTACAGGTTCGAGTTACCTCAGAAGAAGTCGCAGGGAAAAGGCAAGTGTTGGAAGGTTATTTGTGACGGTTTTGGTGTGGGTTGTCTCTCCAAAAGAGGACGGGGCTCTAGTTGTGCCTTACAGGAAGGTCGCACGCCTAAAAAACACATGTACAGGTAGCCTTAACGTTGTTGTAAGGATTACAGGGAAGAAACAAGTGTACAAGGGTGTTTGAAGGAATGTTTGGGGGTTGTCTTTAGCCCAAACTTATAGCCTTGCATTGGGAGACCTCTATGATAGGAAGCCGCAATATTTGAGGATTGTTTGGGTGCATTTAATTGGGTTGTTGCAGTGTGCAAGGTGCCCTAACCAAGAACATTCAAAAACAGCAGTCTACAACAACACTTTATGATATGAAATATAAATGTCTGATGTGTTTTGTGTAGGGTTGGATGCTAGAGGATCGTGTCCTTGTTTGGACAATTGTTGCAGCCTGTGGAATCCAAGTAGGTAGGGCTGACATGACATGTTAGAAGCCCTAACCAGTGGGCAATTTCCACAATGAACACTGGAGCCTAGATTTGTGCAATAGCTCCTCAATTGTAGAGAAAAGGGCAGATGTGGAGAAGTTTGTCGACAGCCAATAGAAGGGTTTCTTAGGAGTCGGATTCCCTAACTAGGGTAGATTCTACAACGTGGACTTGGTCACTCATGGACTGTTGGAGGGCAGCGTGAGAGTGGACCAAGTGTGAACATGATTGGGCACTTATGGTCTGTTGGAGGATAGCGTGATAGTGTCCAAGTTGGAGCCCAGTGTGCACCATCTTCATGAACTTAGATGGTTGCTAGAGTGGCAGTTGTTGAGCTCAAGGGTTTGATCAACGAGGAGCAGTTTTGAATAGCCCAAGACTTGTGTGTGGAGAAGGATTTCTACAGTAGATGATGGGCAATCCTCCTAGCCCATATTCATTGTGGGAGATGGACATCTTGCAGTGATAGGTGGCAGCCCTCCATGCCCTATGTTAGTCTTCATCGGAGTAGCGCAGGAAGACCATAGTGGGTTGAAGTACTTGAGTAGCTGAGGAGCAGCAGTGGGCAAATTGAGAGTTGTTCACAAGTGGAGCTATGAACAACTCGACAGGAGTCTCGATGTGTTGTCCCCTTGATGGACTAAGGCACAACTAGTGAGTAGATTGACAGTCGAGGTTCAGTGGTCAGATGGACTTGGAGCATTGATAGAGGCATGATCTGCAGATCAAAAGCCAAAGGACTGAGTAGGTACAGGGTACGACTGAGAAGCACTGAGAGAGTGGACTGCATCAGCCAGATGGTCATAGTATTTTGTTGAGGGAAGATTGGTCGTTGATGTACTGACACCAAGCCCCAATTTGTATCTTGTACTAGTGGATGATTGAGGGCCATTATCCCTGGTACAAGAGCCCTAGACTATTGTATTATATGTTGTTTAATATAACGAAGTTGAGTTGAAAAATGTAAAATGTTGTCTATATTATGTGCATGTGTGAGTTATTGTTGTTTAAATTCCATTACGCAAAGTAGAATCGTTGAGATTCTTGGTTTGGTAGCGTCAAAGATTTAAGATTCTATCCTTGACCCAAGATCGTGGAAATTCAACATCCATCACCCAAGGTCAAGGCACTAGCCTTGGTCACAATGTTGATCACACCAAAAACTCACATTAAATCTCACTTTTCTAACTCTAAACTTAATTTCAGCCTCTTAAGGAACGTCACAAGCTAGGATTAGGTCATCTATTTCAACTAGGGTTGACCACGTTGCCTAATGGAGGGATTCAACACTTAGCTGTGAGGTATTTGCCTCAAAATGAGCCTTTTTCCTGTGGCTAATGTTTCCATAGGTAGTACTAGTCATGTAACAAAGTAATATCATGTACTATATCATAGTATCACTTTATGTCGCAAAGTAATGATGAGGCCATTATGTAATGATTAGTTATGTCTTCAACTTTAAAGGATTTACATGTGAAATCTCATTACATTGATAGAGCATCTAACAAAATTTTAGCTTGGATGGATTTGGTCAATTATAATATAGAAATTGTACGTTCTACCATCCCATTCCACTAATCCAACTTTTCATAACATTGTTCCTTGATTATGACAGTTAAAAAGATTTTGTATTACAAAAAAACTGAAAGTCGGGTTTTGAAGTTGTGATTATTCCCATGATATACACAACTTTCTTCCATTCAAACCCTTCATGCATAGTTTACAATACTTTCTTTCAGCCTTTGCATTGCACCTACCTTCAAAGTAACTTCCTCTAGAATTTTGATGACACTAAATAATTAATTTGACATCAGAATAATGTAATGTGCTCTATACAAAGTAAATTAATGGAATTTACATTAATATAAATAATTCAGCTAATGTGATACACGTAAAACACTCTAAACTTGTATGGTGCCTTTATGTTTATCCAATTAGATCCAATGAAGGGGAGTTTGCAAGGTAGTTAGGATAGTCTAACACCTGCCTATGTGTGATGGTGGTTCTGTCATCTTATTGTGTTATTTGATTCCCATGATTCATTCGCAAATTTCATAATCATTTTACTTAAGATATTTCCTTTATTTGAAACCCCCTAATGTTTTGCAAGAAAAATCATTTCGCTAAAAATGATGCATTCATAGACTAGCTATGCTGCCTTGGTCATTTCATTCAAAAAGAAAAAATCACCTACTTGTGTGATTTATATCCATAACTTCGTTGCTCCTATGATGATGATAGCTAACATCCACTAAGACCAATATGGACTATCAAACTTTAAGAAGTTAAGAGATTACTCAAGATTCTTTAGCATTTTATTTCTATTCTCAAAAAGCATTAAGAGAAAAATTCCAAGATCCCCATAGTTTTGTTGACTTAAAGAAGTTTGGTAGTGTAAAGAATATTTTGAAAAATAGATCGAATGTGAGTATAAGATGGACAATCTAAGAGAGTCCTTTTCATCTTCAACCCTCCTAGTGTTTGCAAAGGTGACAAACACTTTCATCCCATATTGTTTTGGGAATTGACCAACGGGTACTTTCACTACGAAGCTCATAAGAATTTGTTTTTATTTTAGCAATGTTTATTTGCCTCTTGACATGATTCAAGACAGAGGGAGATGTTTTATTTTTTAAATTGGGGTTGATCACCTCCTTATAATATCTTAGTTTCATTTTTCACTCCACAATTTCTCCTTAGAATTTGATGTAATAATATTTTTAATATTATCCTTATTTAAAAAAAATGATTTTCTCCTTTATCCCTCAATGGTCTAGCCAAGACTCGACATCTTTATGACATTCTCACTTGAGCCAAAGGTGGGAGTTTTTGCTAGAGTTAAAGGCAATTTTAGGAAACCTCTTGTCTTCCACATTGTTTAACTTCTTCTTATACATTAGATACCTAGTCATAGCCATGCTTTCAATGGGGGAAAAGGCTTGCTTCAATCAAGAGGATAGGATGAGTATTTCCTTTAATCTTGAGATTGTAGGTTATAAACCACTTTTGGATCTGTTCTATCATCCTCCACGACTCTTTGGAGATATTGCAACCCCAAACCTCACCTCAATATAAAATAAAAGGAGTCACGAGTCTCAAAGAGGAGCTTTTTTTTATATCACATCCAAAGATCTATGACTTCCAATTGTTTGCAAGCTCATAATAAACTTTGCTGCAAATGTTTGGTTTACATTTATCCTATATTTTACAGGGAACACTATTTATAGCTTTCCTTCAGCTAAGTGGCTATGCTATGAGGGGTGTTTCTAAGCCATCAAAATCACCCAATGCTTGTACCTGGCCTCATTCACACCAACTTGGGTTTTCAAACATGAACACGATGTTAATACAAGTTCGACCACCTCCAATTTGCCGCTAGCCCACACACTGATGGGAATTTTTTGTTGAAAATGTAACTAGGTTCGATCTTCATAATTATCTTTGTACTTGTATCAAGATGTATTTCATGTAAAAGCAAAAAGAAGAAAAAGAAAATTTATTATTATTATTATTGTAATCAAAGCATGTTCTTCATGCTTCTATGGTTTACGAAGAAGAAAATTTATCATGTGTCAAAGTCTCATTTGGAATATTTGTAACCAAAAAAAATTTATTTTGAGTCAAAAAGAGTCATTTTGTCCCACAAGACCAAGTCCGCCCCGCCTTGACAAGTCAACCTTGAAGAGGCACCTATTCGACCTCCTGGACAGTTATAAAAGGAAGAGAGTTTGACCTCATTTGATCACTCACTCAATCATCGATCTATGTACATGAAAGAAGAAGAAATAGAGCATAGGCAAAGGAGAGAGAAAAAGGATCTAAGGAGAGGAAAAATCAAATTTTGCTTTTTTTTTGTTCACACGTGCTAAGGTGCTTAAGTAACTCTGTGAATTACAGGGCCGAAATTTTGTCTCTGTTTACAGGTGTGAAGGTGTTGGAACAACTCTGTGAAGGTGTTGGGTAACTCTGCGAAGTTGCAAGTCTGAAATTCTAACTTGAAGAGGTTTGATCAGCTTTGATTCTTGTTGACATTGTTTTGGTTGGAGGAGATCTGAAGGAGGGCTAACTTGGTTTCTTGTGGAGGCCTTGGTCTTAGGTCTTGGATGTCTCATTTCGATCTGATTCTATAAGAAGAGAAGTTGTATGGGTTTTCCCCCTTATGGGGTTTTCTGTTGGGAATCACGATTGTCAACAATCGCATCGCCAGAGATAAGGATCCACGAGAGGCGGTTAGTCCATGTCGTGAAACACACAGGGAGCGTTGGTTTATCCAATGTCCAACAATCTCCCCCCAACGCGACCTGGGTGTGTATCGAACTCGTGACAGATGCTCTAATACCACTTGTTTGGAATCACAATTGTTGTTAGACCAAAACCCACATGTGTTAGTCAACGATCGCATCGCCAGAGATAAGGATCCACGAGAGGCAGTTAGTCCATGTCGCGAAACACACGGGGAGCATTGGTTTATCCAATGTCCAACATTTTCCCCCTTGTGGGGTTTTGCCTTGGTTTGGAGACTACATCTTATGTTCTTTGTGTCTTGCGATCTTCATGCACTTTATATTTGGTAATTGCTTGACGAAGAAGACATAATAAATTAATAAAAGCCAACAAACAATCAAAAGTAATTATCAAGTAAGAAGAATCAACCCTAATCTACTAGCATATTGATTTCTCAACATGGTATCAGAGCTAAGGTGAAGGAAGGACAATTTGAGGATCATATTTTGTTGGCATTCTTGTTTGAAGACATTCTTAAAGCAGTTATCTTCTCTCTTCCTCTCCAAATGGAAAGATGCATGAAGGAAGGTCTTAAGACTCTTAGAAGTCTCCTTGAATCTATCAAAAGTTGCATCATCGAGTTCATCTCTAAGCTATCTAAAGAAGCCATGGATGGAAGTCTTTAATCTGCTCTCACGAGCTCATTTGAAGATGATAATACGTGGGTAATCGATAGTGGAGCTTCAAGGCACATGATAGAGGAACATGGTCAACTCAAAACTTTATCAAAAGGAAACTCTTCTCATTTGGTGGAACTTGGAGACAAGAATAGCTACTCGATTAAAGGGATTGCTTCTACCTCTCTGGAGCTGGAAACCGGTGGAAATATTCATCTCAACGACAATCTATATGTTCCAAGTTTGAAAAATAACTTGCTTTCTATTTATTGCTTAGAAGATAGAGGTGATAGGGTGGCATTTGTTGATGGAAATGTTATTGTTTGGGCTAAGGGATCTAGTATTGAAAATACAAGGACTATTGGGATTCAGGAGGGGAGGTTATATAAACTTCTAACTCTCCTCCTCAAGCTCTAGTACATTTAGACATCAACCCTTGTGAATTATGGCATAGAAGGTATGGTCACCTTCATTACAAGATACTGCCATCATTGAATCATATGGTTATGGGCATACCCAAACTAAAAGAAGAGCATGAAGTACTCCGTAAGGGATGTGCCCTTGGCAAGAATATAAAGAAACCTTTTACAATCAATGATACAAGATCGACAGAGGGATAATAGAGTTGGAGCGAAGGCGGGAAAACATGGCGACCATGGGGCAAAACCCTAGTAAGGTTATGACAGAAAAATCGCGCACGTGGAGGGGCCAGTGACTTAACAAATGGTGGTTGCACGCTACCTTTTGGCATCTCAATAATAAACATTTGGATGCTTTCTATGATGTTCCAAGAATGGTGATGTTGTCAGGGTTTTGCTCCTCTATCAACAGAGTTCAATTCCCTGTGTTCGTTTTCTTTCATCCAAAAGATTAGTCCTTCTGTCGGTTTTAGGCATTAACACGAAGGTGGTTTTCTTGGGTGTTGAAATTGGACAACTAGGTCCAAACTCCATGTTGTGATGCTCAGATGAAGATACCAATATTTTTATCGGGTCCCTCTTTCGGAGAGGTGCAAGATCGATAAAAAATTGATCTTAATCTGATGAGCAGAACATTTATTTTGAATTTATTTTTAATAATTTCAAATATGTGCAGGTCCGCCTTAAGGTTTTACACCCTCAGCAAATGTGTCACACACCTCAATGATGGATATATATACAGTCAACGTTGGAGATCATTTCACTCATCTCATCACACATCTTCTCCTCTTCTGATTTAGTACGAGCTCCTTGGAGGCAATTTCAGTTCACACATGGGAAGAAGGACGAATTATTGCAACTAGGAAGAAGGACGCATTTACTGCAGCTAGGGTTTCCATGCAAGTTTGACCAACGTTGACTTTGGTCAATGCATGGTCCAAGGAAGCTGAAAATTGGTGGAGACTTCGATTTTGGAAGGCCGTACACATTGGCACAAGAACCGAGGTCAAAAGGTTGACCGAAGATCGAGCTACGTTGACTTTCTTGTTGTTGTTCTGCATTGACTTTTCTGGACAGCGTTGACTTTTCTGAGGTTGACTTTGGGTTGACCAAGTGACTGCTTTGAGGGCTGTTGTGACACATGCTGGGTTGGCTGACCAAGGAGACTTTGCTGGTTGAAGCATCCTGTTGACCGTCGTAACGCACCACCACATTTTTTTTGTTTCTGGTTTGTCTTTTGTAGATCCACTGGTATGGTCTATCAGCGTTTTACTTGATTGTTTATGTGATTGTTGTAGTGAAAAGTAAAGTTGCATCAAGCATAGAACATCTACATAAATTTACATGGTATCAAAGCTTAGGTGAAGACAAGCCCTATTTGTAGCAATCACTAGAGAGGATAATGGGTTCCACAAACTATGGCTTCAAGGAGGATGACAAATTGACTAGGAAGGATGACTTCCATGCTTGGAAGATGATATTGGATCTCAAATTGAAAGACCAAGATGTCATGGACTATGTGCAGGGTAAAATCCAATAACCTCCATCCACTGCTACTGCTACTGCCAAAACAAAGTACAAGAAGGGGGAGATCAAAGCAAAGCTAATGATCAGGGAATCCATTCATAAAAGCCTGGTGCCCTACATCTCTGAGTTGGGCACATCCAAAGATATGTATGATAAATTGATCCTCATGTTCAAGGCCAACAATGCGAATCAAGTACTATTCTTCAAGAATCAATTGAAGAATCTGAAGAAAGGCAAGGATGAGTCTGTCCAATCATACTTTCTGAAGCTAATTGAAATTAGGAACAATCTGCTAGCTATTGGGGAGACAATAGTTGATCGAGAGATGGTACTCACCGCACTTGGAGGGCTCTCATCTGAATGGCATGTGTTCAACACTACCATTCTAAATAATAATGTGATACCTGACTTTGACGAAGGACTGTCAAGATGCATTCAAGAAGAATCAAGAATGAAGGAGTATGGAAATGAAGGAAATGTTGCATACGCTGCTCATTCTAGAAGGAAAAACACTGGTGGCCCAAAGAACAAGGGAAAAGTAGGGACACAAGGAAAGAAGGGAAAGTGTTTCACTTGTCATATGCCTGGTCACTATGCTCGAGAATGTCCTTTCAAGAAGGATTCTCCCGATGGTGATGATAACAACAACAACCGGAGGAATGGCAATCAAAGGAACACTAGGTCCAAGGGAAAGAGGAAGGCTCCCTCCAGCGGAAATGATCAACCTTTCAAAAGGTCAAGAAACTCCAGGTATGAGGAATCACATGTTGTTGATAAAAGAAATGAATACATTCTTGTATCTACCCTCTCTGTTGCATCCCCACCCGACACTATGGATGTCTGGTTGATAGATAGTGGTGCCTCAAGGCACATCACTAGGTTCAAGGAAGCACTCTCTGATATGGTTGAGAAGGATACTAACCTGGAAATTGTCCTTGGAGATAATGCCACATATCCCGTGAAAAGGACAGGGACTGTGACCCTCCACTTGTCTCAAGGTCAAGTCCTCCACTTGCAGGATGTACTCTATGTACCGAATTTGAAGAAGAACCTTGTGTCTATATCGGCCATGGAAGACAAAGGTTTCAATGTGGCATTCACTGATGGAAAGGTGCTCATGTGGAAGAAGAGATTCAAGGAAGCTATCTCGATTGGGTTTAGAGTTGATACACTCTACCAGGTTGGAGGAAGTCCGCTAGGGGCAATGACATGTGATACCATTCGACAGACTGAACTATGGCACCGAAGGTTTGGACACCTTCACTACAAAGCCCTTCCCGAAGCAAGGAAGGTGGTGACAGGGATGCCCGAGTTTCCAAATAATCATGAAGGTGTATGTAAGGGTTGTGCCGAAGGAAAGCATACAAGGGGACCTTTCCCCTCAAGTGTCACAAAGACATCTGATGTCTTGCAATTGATCCATTCTGATCTATCTGGTATGCTGCCCATGAAATCCTTGGGAGGATGTTCCTATTATATGACGTTCATAGATGACTTCTCTCGCAAAACTTGGATATACTTCTTAAAGAAGAAGGATGAGGCTTTCATGTGGTTCCGTACCTTCAAAGCCTTGGTGGAAAATATGACAAGGAAGAAGATCAAGATTTTGAGAACTGATAATGGCACTGAATATGAGACAAACGAGTTCAAGGACTTTTGCAGAGAAGCGGGCATTAAGAGGGAGACCACAACTGTCTATACTCCCAAGAAAAATGGTGTTGCTGAACGAAAGAACAGGACCATTGTGGAAGCTGCCCGTGCCATGCTATGTGACCAAGGTCTGCCGAAGTTTCTGTGGGGAGAAGTTGCGAACACTGTTGTGTACATACAAAACCGATGCCCGCATTTCGCTCTAGAATCCAAAACTCCCGAAGAGGTTTTCTCTAGTAAGAAACCTGACATCTCACATTTTAGAGTTTTTGGATGTATTGTTTACTTACATGTGCCGAAAGCAAAGAGGAGCAAGTTGGATGCTTTTGGGAAGAAAGGAATGTTTGTGGGCTATAGTGAAACTTCGAAGGCCTATAGAGTCTATGTGCCTGGTCAAAGGGAAGTGGAGATATGCCACGATGTCACCTTTGACGAAGAAACTTCCCTGAGGAAAGTAGTCAATCTTCCGAGATCAGAGGAAGATAATGAAGCAAGGCCTGGAAATCAAGAGGAACCAAAGGATGAAACAATGCCTGATGTTGAAGGACCAATGGACCCGATTGATCCACCTCCTTCACTAGAAAAGAGACCATCATGGCTCAGTGTTAAATTTGGACAACTAGGTCCAAACTCCATGTTATGATGCTCAGATTAAGAGGCTAATATTTTTGTTGGATTCCTCTTTCGGAGAGGTGTAAAATCCATATATAATATGTCTTAATCCGATGAGCAGAACATTTATTTTGAATTTATTTTTCATAATAAATTATATGTGCAGGTCGGCCTTAAGGTTTCACACCCCTAGCAGATGTGTCACACACCCCAATGATGGATATAAATACAGGCAAAGTTGGAGAGCATTTCATTACAACTCAACACACATCTTCTTCTTTCATCTGACGTAGTACGAGCTCCTTAGAAGACATTTCTAGCCCACACGTGTGAAGAAGAAGGCACAATTATATTTACCGAGTCAAGGACGAGTTGCCGTACCTAGGTTTTGTTGAAATGACCAACATGACTGGGTCAACGCATGGTCCGATTGGGCTGAAAACTTGTGGGAAGTTCGATTTTGGAAGGCCGTACTATTTGGCACAGAAATCGAGGTCAAAGGGTTGACTAATCTGCTGCTGCGTTGACTTTTAGCTTGCTGCCCTGCGTTGACTTTTTCAGGACAGCGTTGACTTTTTTGGAGTTGACTTGGGTTGACTCGTTTACTGATTGGAGGACTGTTGTGACACATGCTGGGTTGGCTGACCAAGGAGACTTTGCTGGTTGAAGCATCCCGTTGACCGCCGTAACGAACCACCACATTTTTCCTGTTTCTGATTTGTCTTCTATAAGATCCACTTATATGTTCTATCTGCATTTTACTTAACTATTTGTATGATTGCTGTGAGAAAAGTAAAGTTGCTCCAAGCATAGAACATCTACAAAAATTTACATGGTATCGGAGATGAGGTGAAGACAAACTCTATCTTTAGCAATCACCACCGGAAGAAATGGGTTCCACTAGTCTTGAATTCAAGGAGAATGACAAGCTGACTGGAAGGGATGACTTCCATGCCTGGAAGATGATATTAGATCTCAAATTGGAAGATCATGATCTCTTGGATCATGTGCTGGGTAAGATTCAAGAACCTCCATCCAATGCTACCGCTGCTGTTAGAAACAAGTATAAGAAGGGAGAGATCAAAGCAAAGCTGATGATCAGGGAATCCATACATAAGAGCCCGGTTGCCTATATATCTGAACTAGGCACATCCAAGGAGATGTATGACAAATTGATCCTTATGTTCAAGGTAAACAATGTGAACCAAGTGCTATTCCTCAAGAACAAGTTGAAGAATATGAAGAAGGGCCGGGATGAGTCTGTTCAAACTTACTTTCTGAAATTGACCGAAACAAGGAACAATCTGCTAGCTATTGGGGAGATAATAGCTGATCGTGAGATGGTTCTCACCGCACTTGCAGGACTTCCATATGAATGGCAAGTATTCACAACTACCATTCTCAACAATAATACCATTCCTAACTTTGATGAGCTTCTGTCTAGATGTATGCAAGAAGAAACCAGGATGAAGGAATTCGATAATGACAGAAATGCTGCCTATGGTGCTCATTCTCGAAAGAAGAACTCTGGTGGTCCTAAGGACAAAGGAAGAACGAAGACTCAAGAAAAGAAGGGCAAGTGTTTCACTTGCAATAGGCCTGGTCACTATGTTAGAGAATGCCCCTTCAAGAAGGATTCTCCCGATAGTGATGATAACAACAACAACCGAAGGAATGGGAATCGAAGAAATGACAGATCCAAAGGAAAGAGGAAGGCTCACTTTGGTGGAAACAATCAACCTTCTAAAAGGTCTAGAAATACCAGGTATGAGGAGTCTAATGTTGTTGATAAAAGAAATGAATATATTCTTGTATCTGCTCTCTCTGCTACATCTCCGCCCGACACTATGGATGTCTGGCTAATCGATAGTGGTACCTCTAGACACATCACTGGATTCAAGGAAGCACTCTCTGACATGGTTGAAAGGGATACTAATCTAGAAATTATCCTTGGGGATAATGCCACATATCCCGTGAAAGGGACAGGGACTGTGACCCTCCACTTGTCTCAAGGACAAGTCCTTCGTTTGCAAGATGTACTCTATGTACCTAAATTGAAGAAGAACCTTGTGTCTGTATCCGCCATGGAAGACAAAGGATTCAATGTAACTTTCTCTGATGGAAAGGTGCTCATGTGGAAGGAGAGCTTCAAGGAAGCTATCTCAATTGGTTTTAGAGTTGGTACACTCTACCAGGTTGGAGGGAGTCCGTTGGGAGCTATGACTTGTGATACTATCCGACAAACCGAACTATGGCACCGAAGATTTGGACAACTTCATTACAAAGCCCTTCCCGAAGCAAGGAAGGTGGTGACAGGGATGCCTGATTTTGGAAATAATCATGAAGGTGTATGTAAGGGCTGTGCTGAAGGAAAACATACAAGGGGACCTTTCCCCTCAAGTGTCACAAAGACATCCGAGATATTGCAACTGGTCCATTCTGATCTTTCCGGTATGTTGCCTGTAACATCCCTGGGGGGATGTTCTTACTATATGACATTTACTGATGACTTCTCTCGTAAAACCTGGATATACTTCTTGAAGAAGAAGGATGAGGCTTTCATGTGGTTCCGTACCTTCAAAGCCTTGGTGGAAAATATGACCGGAAAGAAGATCAAGATTTTGAGGACTGACAATGGCACTGAATATGAGTCAAATGAGTTCAAAGACTTTTGCAGAGAAGCCGGCATTAAGAGGGAGACTACCACTGCATATACTCCTGAGCAGAATGGTGTTGCTGAACGCAAGAATAGGACCATTGTGGACGCTGCCCGTGCCATGCTATGTGACCAAGGTCTACCGAAGTTTCTGTGGGGAGAAGCTGCAAATACTGCTGTGTACATTCAAAACCGATGCCCTCATTCCGCTCTGGACTCCAAAACTCCCGAAGAGGTTTTCTCTGGTAAGAAACCCGATGTCTCACATTTTAGAATTTTTGGATGTCCTGTCTATTTTCATGTGCCGAAAGAAAAGAGAAGTAAGCTGGATGCTACTGGGAAGAAAGGAATGTTTGTGGGCTACAGTGAGACTTCTAAGGCATATAGAGTCTATGTACCTGGTCAAAGGGAAGCAGAGATAAGCCATGATGTCACTTTTGACGAAGATGCTTCCCTGAAGAAAGTAGTAGATCTTCCTAGATCTGGAGAAAATCATGAAGAAAGGCCTGGAAATCTGGAAGAACCCCAGGATGAGACTATGCCTGATATTGAAGGACCAATGGACCCTATCGATCCATCTCCTTCACTGGGAAAGAGACCATCATGGCTCAGGGACACCCTCGAAGATGCTGAGGGTCATGCTGCCCCAAGGGGGACATTCCGAGAAAGCAAGAAGCCGTGTAGATACCAAGGGCATCTAGCTGCCATGAGTACTATTGTACAATCTGAACCTGGATCTTTTGAGGAAGCCGTAAAGCATCAAGTTTGGAAGGATGCTATGCACGAAGAATATGAGTCCACAATGAAGAATGATGTCTGGGATGTGGTCCCGAGACCGAAGGACAAATCAGTTGTCACCGCAAAATGGCTCTACAAGATCAAACATGGATCAGATCGGAGTGCTGAAAAGTTCAAGGCAAGGTTTGTTGCCCGTGGCTTCTCTCAAAAGGAAGGAATTGACTATGATGACATATTTGCACCTGTGGCACGATATACCACCATTCGATCAATCATAGCCCTTGCTGCTACGCAAGGATGGAGTCTTCATCAGATGGATGTCAAGACCGCTTTCCTGCATGGTGCAATAAAGGAAGAGGTGTATGTGGAACAACCTCTGGGATTTGAAGTTCAGGATCGAGACACTCATGTCTGCAGGTTGAAGAAAGCCCTCTATGGGTTAAAGCAAGCACCCAAAGCTTGGTACGAGAGGATGGATAGTTACTTGATGAAGCTGGGCTTCACTCGAAGTAATGCTGATCCGAACCTTTACTTCAAGGTTGTGCAGGGGAAGCCTCTCATTCTAGTGCTATATGTGGACGACCTCTTCCTGACAGGTGCTGACCCTCTCATTCATCAATGTAAGAGGGAGCTCGCTGCTGAGTTCGAGATGAAGGACCTAGGACCGATGCACTACTTCCTAGGCCTGGAGGTCTGGCAGAGACCTGGAGAGATTTTCCTTTCTCAAGGAAAATACATTGTGAAGCTTCTGGAAAGATTTGGAATGGTGGACTGTAAGTCCGTGTCGACACCGATGGAACTCAACTTTAAGAAGTTGAGTGGCAGCGCTGCTGGGCCTATCTTGGCCAATCCTACCGAGTATCGTCAACTCATAGGAGCTTTGATGTTCTTAGTGAACACCCGACCGGATATATGTTTTGCAGTGAACACTTTGAGTCAACAGATGGTTGAGCCTCATCATTTTCACTGGGTTGGTGCCAAGAATCTTTTGAGATATCTTCGGGGCACGATAAACCATGGGCTGAGATACACTGCCGGGAGTGTGATACTCCGTGGATATATTGATGCCGATTGGGCTGGCAGTGTGGTGGATCGTAAGAGCACATCGGGATGCTGCTTCAATCTTGGTTCTGCTTCGATCTCATGGATGAGCAGAAAGCAGAAGTCGGTGGCTTTGAGCACCGCGGAGGCCGAATACATTGCTGCTAGTATGGCCTGTTGTGAAGCAGTTTGGTTGCGAAAGCTCTTTAGTGAGCTGTTTGGACATGTGTTAGATACCACTGTGATACTCTGTGATAATCAGAGTGGGATTCGTATGACTGAGAATCCTGTGTTCCACGACCGATCCAAGCATATTGATATCAGGTACCACTTTATCCGGGATATGGTACAGCGAGGCGCCGTAAGGCTCGATCATATAGGAACTGATGAGCAGGTCGCGGATATTCTCACTAAGCCCCTCGGGAAGGTCAAGTTCCTAACCTTCCGTGAGAGTCTTGGTGTCATGGAAAGACCCTATGATGTGGGTCCTGTTGGACGATGAGCTCTGGGAGCTCTGGGGGGCTTTGGGGATAGCTTCTCGGAGCTATAAGCACTCATAATGCTTCTGCCTCACCCTTGTGATTATTGAGCTGGTTCGCCTCTCATTTATCTGTGCCCCGTATGCATCCTACCCATTGAGTTCAGGGCTCATGGGAAGTACCTCTCATTTGGCCAATGAGGTGGGAAAAGCTAGAGACTATTAGCAAAGACCGATGGACGCATCAGAGATTGCCGTACTCTCTATCTAGGATGGCACGGTCCAACCACTTGATCTGGGATCAAGTTTAGTGAGGTCTGGGACGTCTGCCTGACTTCGGGTCAGATGAACCAACTTTGGGTTGGTTGGATACTCTTTATGAGTTTGATAGAGGTTTCGAACCTCTGGACTGATTATGTCAGTCGGGGGATGATGTCTTTGTGACTGACCCACTTTTGTTCTGAAATAAAGAGGCCAGCAAAGCAAGTTACGGCGGGATGAGGCACGATGTTTGATTGCACTAATGGATGGAGTTCTCCCTAGTTGAGAGGGAGTGTTAAATTTGGACAACTAGGTCCAAACTCCATGTTATGATGCTCAGATTAAGAGGCTAATATTTTTGTTGGATTCCTCTTTCGGAGAGGTGTAAAATCTATATATAATATGTCTTAATCCGATGAGCAGAACATTTATTTTGAATTTATTATTCATAATAAATTATATGTGCAGGTCGGCCTTAAGGTTTCACACCCCCAGCAGATGTGTCACACACCCCAATGATGGATATAAATACAGGCAAAGTTGGAGAGCATTTCATCACAACACAAAACACACATCTTCTTCTTTCATCTGATGTAGTACGAGCTCCTTAGAAGACATTTCCAGCCCACACGTGTGAAGAAGAAGGACGAATTTCTGTACGGCTGAACTGAAGGACGAGTTGCTGCAGCTAGGGTTTTGCAGAACGTTTGACCAGCGTTGACTTTGGTCAATGCATGGTCCAATTGGGCTGAAATTTGGTGAGAAGTTCGATTTTGGAAGGCCGTACTGTTTGGCACAGAAATCGAGGTCAAAGGGTTGACCAATCTGCTGCTGCGTTGATTTTTAGCTTGCTGCCCTGCGTTGACTTTTTCAGGACAGCGTTGACTTTTTGGAGTTGACTTGGGTTGACTCGTTTGCTGATTGGAGGACTGTTGTGACACATTCTGGGTTGGCTGACCAAGGAGACTTTGCTGGTTGAAGCATCCTGTTGACCGCCGTAACGCACCACCACATTTTTCCTGTTTCTGATTTGTCTTCTATAAGATCCACTTATATGTTCTATCTGCATTTTACTTAACTATTTGTATGATTGCTGTGAGAAAAGTAAAGTTGCTCCAAGCATAGAACATCTACAAAAATTTACACTCAGGGACACTCTCGAGGACGCTAAGGGACATGCGGCCCCAACGGGTACATTCCGTGAAAGCGAGAAGCTGAGTAGATACCAAGGGTATCTAGCAGCGATGAGTACTATTGTACAATCCGAGCCTGGATCCTTTGAGGAAGCCGTAAAGCATCAAGTCTGGAAGGATGCTATGCACGAAGAATATGAGTCCATTATGAAGAATGATGTCTGGGATGTGGTTCCAAGACCAAAGGACAAAGCAGTTGTCACCTCGAAATGGCTCTACAAGATCAAGCATGGATCTGATGGAAGTGCTGAAAAGTTCAAGGCAAGATTTGTTGCCCGTGGCTTCTCTCAAAAAGAAGGCATAGATTATGATGACATATTTGCACTTTTGGCCCGATATACCACCATTCGATCTATTATAGCCCTTGCTACTACACAAGGATGGAGTCTTCATCAAACGGATGTGAAGACTGCATTTCTGCATGGTGCGATAAAAGAAGAGGTATATGTGGAACAACCTCTGGGGTTCGAAGTCCAGGATCGGGACACCCATGTCTGCAAGTTGAAGAAAGCCCTATATGGGCTGAAGCAAGCACCCAGAGCTTGGTACGAGAGGATATATAGCTACTTGATGAAGTTGGGCTTCACTCAAAGTAACGCTGATCCGAACCTTTACTTCAAGGTTTTCAAGGGAAAACCTCTCATTCTGGTACTGTATGTGGATGACCTCTTCCTGACGGGTGTTGACCCTCTCATTCATCAGTGCAAGAGGGAGCTTGCCACTGAGTTCGAGATGAAGGACCTAGGACTGATGCACTACTTCCTAGGCCTGGAGGTTTGGCAAAGACCTGGCGAGATTTTCCTTTCTCAAGGAAAATACATTGTGAAGCTTCTGGAAAGATTTGGTATGGTGGACTGCAAGTCCGTGTCAACACCAATGGAGCTCAACTTCAAGAAGTTGAGTGGCAGCACTGCTGGGCCCGTATTGTCTAATCCTACCGAGTATCATCAACTCGTAGGGGCCCTGATGTTCTTAGTGAACACTCGTCCAGATACATGTTTTGCAGTGAACACTTTGAGTCAACAGATGGTTGAGCCTCGTCACTTTCACTGGGTTGGTGCTAGGAATCTTCTGAGATATCGTCGGGGCACGATAAACCATGGGCTGAGATACACTGCCGGGAGCGTGACACTCCTTGGATATACTGATGTTGATTGGGCTGGCAATGTGGTGGATCGTAAGAGCACATCGAGATGCTGCTTCAATCTTGGTTTTGCTTCGATCTCATGGATAAGCAGAAAGCAGAAGTCGGTGGCTTTGAGCACCGCAGAGGCCGAATACATTGCAACGAGTATGACCTGTTGTGAAGCAGTTTGGTTGCAAAAGCTCTTCAGTGAGCTATTCAGACATGTGCTAGATACCACCGTGATACTCTGTGATAACCAGAGTGGGATTCGCTTGTCCAAGAATCCAGTGTTCCACGATCGATCCAAGCATATTGATATCAGGTACCACTTTGTCCGGGATATGGTACAGTGAAGCGTTGTAAGGCTCGATCATATAGGAACTGATGAGCAGGTCGCGGATATTCTCACAAAGCCCCTGGGGAAGGTCAAGTTCCTAACCTTCCGAGAGGATCTTGGTATCGTGTAACGACCCTATGATGTGGGTCCTGTTGGACGATGAGCTTTGGGAGCTCTAAGGGGCTTTGGGGATAGCTTCTCGGAGCTATAAGCAACCACAAGGCTAGGCTTGCCGAAACTTATTGGTGTGTTTGGGCCCCACCGTTGTGATTTTGAGTTGGTTCACCTCTCATTATCTGTGCCCCGTATGCATCCTACCCATTGAGTTCAGGGTTCATGGGAAGTACCTCTCATTTGGCCAATGAGGTGGGAAAAGCTAGAGACTAGTAGCAAAGACTGATGGACGCATCAGAGATTGTCGTACTCTCTATCTAGGATGGCACGGTCCAACCACTTGATCTAGGATCAAGTATAGTGAGGTTTCGGACCTCCAACTGACTTCGGGTCAGGTAAACCAACTTTGGGTTGGTATGAGACTCTTTGTGAGTCTGATAGAGGTTTCGGACCTCTGGGCTGAATCTGTCAGCCGGGGAATGATGTCTTTGTGACTGACCCACTTATGTTCTGAAATAAAGAGGCCAACAAAGCAAGTTACGGCGGGATGATGCACGATGTTTGAATGCACAGGTGGATGGAGTTCTCCCTAGTTGAGAGGGAGTGTTAAAATTGGACAACTAGGTCCAAACTCCATGTTGTGATGCTCAGATGAAGATACCAATATTTTTATTGGGTTCCTCTTTCGGCAAGGTGTAAGATCGATATAAAATTGATCTTAATTTGATGAGCAAAACATTTATTTTGAATTTATTTTTAATAATTTCAAATATGTGCAGGTCGGCCTTAAGGTTTTACACCCCTAGCAGATGTGTCACACACCTCAATGATGGATATATATACAGTCAACATTGGAGATCATTTCACTCATCTCATCACACAGCTTCTCCTCTTCTGATTTAGTACAAGCTCCTTGGAGGCAATTTCGGTTCACACGTGGGAAGAAGGACGAATTACTGCAGCTAGGAAGAAGGACGAATTTACTGCAGCGATGGTTTCCACGCAAGTTTGACCAGCGTTGACTTCCAAAGAGGCTGAAAATTGGTGGACACTTCGATTTTGGAAGGCCATACACATTGGCACAAGAACCGAGGTCAAAAGGTTGACCAAAGACCAATATGCATTGACTTTCTTGCTGTTGTTCTGTGTTGACTTTTCTGGACAGCATTGACTTTTCTGAGGTTGACTTTGGGTTGACCAAGTGACTGCTTTGAGGGTTGTTGTGACACATGCTGGGTTGGCTGACCAAGGAGACTTTGTTGGTTGAAGCATCCTGTTGACCGTCGTAACGCAGCACCACATTTTTTCTGTTTCTGGTTTGTCTTCTGTAGATCCACTGGTATGTTCTATCAGCATTTTACTTGATTGTTTATGTGATTGCTGTAGTGAAAAGTAAAGTTGCATCAAGCATAGAACATCTACATAAATTTACATTGGGACTATTGTGCTGTGAACACACTGTGTATTACTTGGGTGATAATGGACTCTATTGTTTCAATTTATCTTGTCTGTATATTGTGTATTTTTTGTTTTTTACTAGGCACGGAGTTAACCAGGATGATGACAGTCATGGGCTTGCAACTGGCATGCTTACTGTGCATTGACATTTTTACCAGGTTTGGAGGGCGTTGTTGTGCATCAAGGTCAGCAAGATGGTTAAACCTAGTGAGTTTGTCGACCTGGAGCCAGAAGCGGAGGATATTCTATCAATTTGAGGGATGGAGCCAACAAAGCAGAATCTGGCTAAGGTGGCACTCCCACCTCGGTCTCCTGTTGACAAGGGGAGTGTGGGTAAGTTGATGTGGATTCCGGTGGAGGTTTTTGGTCCATCGGATGCAGCTGACTCGGCCTCGCTTAGCCAATTCTCTGGACCTGACAAAAAACCATCAGAGGGTCAACTACAAGCAAAAATTCTGGAAGCAAGACCGACAGGGGTTACTAAGAGTCCTCAAGTAAGTTTAATTTCTCCGACACATTCAGTCATCTCTGTTTTTCCGCCTGGGGGTTTAGAGAATATTATGTTTGGAGAGGGTTATGGCTCGAAGGAGGTTTTAAAAGCCTGTTTCACACCCGAGGATAAAATTGAGGTGTTGGGGAAGTCTAGTCTGGGTGTTTGGTCAAGGAGTTTTGAAAAAAAAAATCTGGGTCCTAGGCTCTATTCGAAACCTTCTTCTGTGGAGTTAGAGCGGGCCGGTGAAGGGGTCTTAGGGGATGAATGGGGGACTCAGGAGGGTTTTGGGAGCATTTTCTATGGTGATACGTTAGGGGAAACACACAGGCATCTGGTGGTATCAAGTGGGTTTCAAGGGGTAAATTGTGAAAGGCAATTGACAGAGGAGGGGGTTAATCTCACGGCGGGGTTTTCAGGGGCACAAGCAAAAACCTTGCCAACTTTTGGAGGTATTGTAGCAGGATTGGAATTGGGGGGAGGGGTTTCAAGCCCAAATGATACACATGGTGCATCAAACACTACTGTTCACCCAACAAATTCCACGGCCCAAACGAGAGGTCATGCTGGGTCAAAGCAAATAAAAGGGAAGGTGATTAAGGAAAATCCGGAATGCCCGAATCTAGTTTTTGTGGTTGATATCCATATCGACAGGGTGATAGTGCAGCTTCTGAATCCATTTTTTTGGGCAGAGAGTGTGGAAATTTTTCTTGGCAGAATATATAACTGAATGGATTGAGAGCTCTTGGGGTGAGGCATCAAACAAGGAGGTGGAAGTTATAACATTATCGAAGGGTTGGTTTATGCTCAGGTTCAAACACAGTGAAACTCTGGAATGGGTTTTGGAGCGCAATTGGGGCTTCGGCATAATAGCTTTGATTCTTTTTAAATGATGGACGTCAATGTTTGACTCCAATCGGGAAACACTGGAAGAGATCCCGATGTCGATTCGTCTCCCTGCATTGCCACCACACTTCTGGACAATGGATGTGTTTCGGGTGATCGGGAATAGCCTTGGCACTTTGTTGGATGCGGATATGTCGACTCTGCAAACAAGAGCGCAAAACGTTGCATGCATTTTGGTACACCTTACCTAGAGAGGGTTTGATAATGAAAATCCTTTTACACCTGGAAGGGCATTCATATTTGCAGCTGATAGATTATGACCACTTACCATTCCGGTGTCATCGGTGCCACAAGCATGGTCACTTGACCAGAGATTGTCCCCTTGGTTTCAGTCGAAGACGCAGACAGAAGGGAGGGAATAGGATGGATTTCGGGCCCAAGTGGAACAGGTGGATCAAGAGGCAGTTGGGGGTAATCAGCTACAGGGGGAGGAAGTGAACATACAACAAGAGGAGGGGTTGATGTTGATGGAAGGAATGGAGGATCTGATACAACAGCAGGAGATTATCCCTGAGGGTGTTTTAAATCAAGTGCAGGATATCAATGTTCCTGCTGACCCAACATTGGATTTGGCAGGTACTGCTCCTTGCTTCTCATATCCCATTGTAAATTATCTTGATCTTTTATTTAATGTTATGAGTTGCCTGGTCCTTCTAGGCAAAATGGAAATGAGTCTCTGTGCATTAGTAACCTTTCACTGGCTATGGATGGTATTATAACTACCATCCTGAAACTCACTATTGACACTATTCCTTATAACCTGAGACCCCGGGAATAAAAATTATTGTCAGTTGAGATCTATGGTGGATTGGGATGGAATACAATCACGGATAAGTCTAAGAGGATAAGGGGTTGGAAAATTGATATCTCCAAAGCATAAATTAAGGCCATGATAGATATTGTTGATGGAAAGCAACTTTCCCTTAAAGAGGCGCTTAGAGCAGCACAGACCCCTGTTATGGTCTCAAAATGATTGTGTTGTCATTTAATTGTAGAGGTTTAGCTAGTGTCCCTAAAAAACTAGCTTTAAAATCACTTCTCCTAAACTATCGCCCTGATGTGTTATTGCTACAAGAGACCCTGGGTTAGGATGACCTGGTCACAGCAACACTTTAGAAAATTATTCTGGGATGGACTTTTGTGACTATTGATGTCAGAGGGAAGTCGAGTGGGCTAGCAGTTGGTCTAAAAGACAACATCATAAAGCTTAAAAAAGCCTGGACATCTAAGATGCTTATAGGTGTAGAGGTTTTTTCTATGGAATTAGGCACATCACCATTGTGAACATATATGGGCCTTGTATTGAGCGGGTGGCTTTCTGGAATAACCTATTATCAAAATCATTTGTGTAAGATCCAAATATGGTGGTGGGGGGAGACCTAAACTTCTCTCTCGGGATGTTAGAAACATGGGGGCCTCTGGCTCGTGCTGATATACTGGCTGATTTTTTCCTAAACAAACTAAGGTATGGTCGACTGATTGATTCAAACCTTATTAAAATCTCCCCTACATGGAGGAATAAGAGAGTGGGGGAGGCCCGAGTGGCAAAAATATTGGATCATTTTCTGTTGAATGAAGATCTTTCTAGCCGGATTTTGGGGTTTCGACAATGGGTGGGCTCTGGGGGGAATCGGATCACTCCCATGTCTTGCTGGAACTGGCTAGACCCAATAGCAACCGAGTTCCCCTTTCAAGTTTAATGCGGGATGGATAAAGGAGGCAAACTACAATAGGTTGGTTATTGAAACATGGAGGCTTATGGAGAGAGCTGAAAAGTTCTCACATGCCCAGTCTTTTCTAAACAACCTGAAATGCCTCAAAAAGGGGACAGTCCAATGGGAAAAGGAGAAGTCAAAAAGGGACACAGCGAATCTCAGAGCCATAGGGGAGGAGTTGGAACAATTGGAAGGTCAGGGGACTGAAGGATATGTAGATAAGGAAAAGAGGGATTGGATTAAGTCTCTGGAAATGAGGAGGAAAATATTGTTGGACAATGAAGAAAAGTGGCATTTAAAGAGTTGTGTTATATGGCTCTCAGTTGGGGATGAAAACACAAAAAAATTCAAAACTATGTTAAGGGGAGGAAAAACACAAACACTATCTGGGAACTGGAAAAACGTGGGGGTGTCATTGTCAAATCTTTTAATGAATTGGCCACTCTGGGTAAAAATCACTTCAAGTCCCTTTTTGCTGTTCAGGAGGGTGCCACGATAGGGGAAGTGATTAGAGTGGCACAATTGTTTCCCAGGTATGTTGATGATGGGACAATGATCATCTAATGGCTCCTGTTACGACTAAGGATGTCGAACATGTCCTAAAATCTATGCAGAGAGACAAGAGCCCTGGGCCTGATGGCTAGATTGTGGAATTATTTCAACATTTTTTTGAATTGATGGGGGGTGAAATTGTTGTAGTGGTTGAAGAGTCCAGAATAAAATAATCTATTCATGATCCCTTCAATTCTACGTTCCTGATCCTCATACCCAAATCAAATACTCCTTCGTCCTTTGATGATTTCAGGCCTATATCTTTGTGCAATTGTATATACAAAATAATCGCAAAAATTATTGCAATTGGACTAAAACCTTTATTGTCTTGTAATATCTCTAAAGAACAATGTGGCTTTCTGGATGGCAGGCAGATTCATGACGCCATTGGGGTGGCCCAAGAAACTATGTATATCATAAAGCACACAAAGCAAAAATGCTTGATATTAAAAATTGATCAATCCAAAGCATATGACTGGATCAATTGGTTATATTTGAGACTTTTGCTGACTCACTTGGGATTCAGAATTGGCTTTGTTAATTGGATCATGAGTGGCATCACAAATGTGTCCTTTGCAGCTCTAATTAATGGGGCAGCGTCCCCTTTCTTTCATAGTCAGAGAGGACTCAGACAAGGATGCCCTCTCTATCCTCTCTTGTTTCTTTTAGCTGCCGAAGGTCTAAGTGACCTTATTCATTTAGCTAAGAGAAGAGGAGAGCTAAAAGGTATAGAAGTTGCAACAAATTTGTTTATTTCACATTTGTTATTTGTGGATGATATAATATTGTTTAGAAATGGAAATCGGAAGGAGGTGCATCAAATAAAAAGTATTTTGGATCTGCGTTTGAAGGCAACAGGCATGATTATAAATGTCCAGAAGTCGTCCTTAACATAGGAGGGAGTCTCAGGACCAGATCTTCCCTGGTTTTCAAATGTCTTTCCTTTTGTACAATTCATGATGGGGGAAAGACTAAAATATTTGGGTTTCTATTTGAAATTAGACACTTTAAAAAGCAAGATTGGTCTTGGTTATTATCAAAAATTTAGAAGCGCATTAATCTCTGGAGCTACAAATGGTTATCCAAGGCTAGGAGGTTGGTACTCATAAAATCGGTGTTGTTAGCAATTCTGGTGTACTTGATTGCCCTATCATCGGTTCCAAAAGGCATTCTAAACCAAATCAGGAGCATATGCAGTGGTTTCTTATAGGTTGGAAAGAAAGAAAAGATGGTAATCCCTTGGGTGGTTTGGGATAAAATAGCAAGACCAAAGGAATGGGGTGGTTGGGGAATAAAGAACTTAGTTTCATTTTCCACTTCCTTAGCAGCTAAACTAGGATGGAGGCTTTTGACGGAAGACAATCTCTGGACGATTGTGGCTAAAAGAAAATACATAGATCTGATACCTATGGAAGAATGGATCCGTCAGCCCGAAAAAGGTGTTGAAAAGTGTAAATAGGATCAGTCTTCATATTGACTATGTAATTATGAAAAGAAGAAGACAAAGATAATAAAATGTATTTTGTACTTGCTTCATGGACTTCATGAGCAAGATTTTATTATAGGTTAAATAGACTTCTTCTTGATCTCTATCTAGGGTTTTGTCTTCTGGGTAAAAACGTAATTTAGTGTCATATATATATAAAGGATCTAGTCAAATGAAATGATCCAAGACCTAGTCCAAGAAAACGTGGAAGAATGGCTATTATCAACCCTCAATCTACGATGAAAGATCAGATAACAAGATGTGTCAAGTCGGCCTTCCAACAGCATGTCAAATCAGCCTACAAATGAGAAGTATGGTCGGCCTAAATCAATGAACTTGTTCCTATATGTATACCTCTGTTCTGCGGTCAATTAGAGACAAGTTTTTCGGTGATCTCTGAAGAAAAAGTGTAGATTTCAATGTAGATGTTTAAAGGGTTCAGAACTTGGTATATATATATATATATATATCATAAGGTGTTGCAGCATTTCAATGCGGATGTTTGAAGGATTTCATAACTGGTCTATATATATATATATATATATATATATATATTCGTGTATCATCTAAGTGTCATAAGGTGTTGCGGCATACTGAAGCAAAGTGCGGATCACCTTGAAGCAGCTACAGTGTTAAAGTGCGGATCTATCAAGTGCATGAGCATGAGCATGATATATCCTGAAGTGTGGATCTGTCCAAGTGCATGAGCATGAGCATGAGATCATCTTGAAGTGTTGTAATATTCCTAATTAGCACCGCTAATTGGAATATTTGATTTTTGTATAGTTTTGCCGATTATAGTTTATTAGTAAATAAAAGTGAGAAAAAGGGGCTAACTCACTTAAATAAAATAAAGTGTCTCCCTAGTTGGTGCAACGTTATAACTTAAGGGGGAGCCTTGGGGGTCCACACCACGTAGGAGAGGGGGGCTCACGTAGCCTCTAGGAGCATCTGCACAGTCTTATGAGGAGCACGTGGAGAGAGAGGGACCACGTTAGGGTTTTGGAGGAGGGCCAGCGTTATAAAAGGTGGGAGAGCCATCTCATTTGGCATTCTTGTTGTTGATGATATTTGAGCTAGACTTTTGTCTTCTTGAGCACGCTGGCTGTTTAGCTTGTCTGCAGCACTGTTTAGTGCGACTGAGTGTCTCCGGTCGGAGATCTCACCCTTAGCCCCGGGGGACTTCGAGTGCCTACTCGGGCAAGGTCTTTTCTACAGTATTTAGCGGAGGATTTGGTTGTTGTTTTGCGGAGGAGCTGGGCTTCTTTTGGTGACTACGCAGTCCCTGGGAGAGAGGACGCAATTCTTGGAGGTGGTGTTCTATTGCGGGGTTTTCTGCAGGAGATTCAGTGGGATACAGTGTGGAGGTTCAGTCTTCATCAGTGGGAGAATTTCCGGGGAGTTTGTGTCCCGATTTCAGCATATATCATTTGGCATCTGCGCTGGGCCTGGAGGGACAGCGTTTTTCTTTGAGGAGGGTTTCTGAGGTGATTTTCGGAGGCTGACAATTTTCTATATGGTTTCTGGGTTTTGTCCGGGGTGGTGAGTTCAGGTGTTCTGCAGATTTTCAGCTCATTCCGGTAAGGGGATCAACCCCAAGTTCCAGTCCATTCCAGCAGCAGCAGTTTACGACAGTTTCTTCCAGCAGCTGGGACGCAGTTTCTGTAGCAGCCATTTCCTGTTTTCTGAGAGGGCTCTTCACTTGCCTTGTGCAAGGATAGGTGCTTTTATTTTGATTATCCATTGTATCTCATTATATTCTCAGATTAATAAAATGGCTTAGCATTCCCGGCATTTTTATGTGTATTTGCTTTATGTTCTATTTCTGACATTTTTCTATATTGTTGTATGCTTGTATTGCTGTCTATTTCCCATTCGGGATATTACAAGTGTGTATCTGTCCAAAGATAGTTTGCAGACTAATCTAAAGTGAAGTTGTTGGGACAGTGGTCTGCAAAGAAGAAGCAGTCGGAAAGAGAAAGAAAGAAGGAAAGTAAATCTGAGATTTAATTTCCTAACTACAGCATATATATATATATATATATATATATATATATATATATATATCTCAAGCAACTAGAGATTCAACTAAAGGTTCAAAGGAAGTACTTGTGCAGAACAGTGCAACTTGGTGAAGAGAAGAAGGACCAGCATTGAAGGACATCAAAGAAGTAAGGACAAGGTCTTGGATGCATAAATAGGTCAAGGGTCTGATTCTGGATCATGGTACTTGTCATCTGAAATCTATAAGAAGAATTTCTCGTGGGTTTTCCTCTCCAAGAGGGAGAGGTTTTGCCCTGGCTCTAGGAGCCTAATTCTTGTGTCTCATGTCTTTTGATAATTGACTTGATGAAAGATTTAATAAGCTAACGAAGAGAAGACATAAGTAACTCGAGTAACCTCACAAGTAATTATCAAGAAGAGAATTTTGAATTAATCACTAGCCCTCCAAATTCTCAACAAAAGGATTCATAAAATCATCAATAATTTGGAAGGTTTTTATGCTATCATTTGGGCTTGTGGAAGAAGGCCTTGCTTGGCAGGTTGGCAAAGGGGACAAGTGCAGGATAGGGTTCGATCCATGGGTTGGTTGCAATGAGTTGTTTATTCTTTCGAGAGGACTAGTTGATTCACTACATCAAAAAGGGATCTTTTTTTGGTACCAGATTGCTAATTCGGATGATACTACTATCTGGCAACAAGGATGGAAATCATCTAATGAAATCCAAATTGAACAGCAATGGAGGTAGGAATGGCATGTCTACACTCAGGAATTAATTCGCACAAACGTCCAGATAAAAAACTACCCCGACACAATCCAGTGGGTTCATGCAAAGTCTAGCCAATACTCGTCAAAATTGGGCGATGAATACTTAATGAAAAGAAGGGGGTGGGGCACTCGGGAATGATGGTGTAAGCCACTATGGAAGTTGGATTGCCCTGCAAAAACTAGACTTTTCTGTTGGTGCATCCTGAGGAAAAAAGTGCCCACATGGGATGGCTTTACAAAGGAGATTTCTATTTGGCCCTAGATGGTGTATTTTATGTAAAGATGCGGAAGAAAACTCTAATTATTTATTTTTGGATTGACGTTTCACTAAAAAAGTTTGGGAGTATACACTGTCCCTTATAAATAACAGCTCAACTTGGAACAGTGTAAACTGCGGAGAGGCCTGGCAAAAATGGTGGCAAGATAATACTGATACAAATAATAGAAACATCCCCTAATCATCTCTTGGGGCATCTGGCTGGCTCGGAATAAAGGGATCTTTCTAGACATCCCCACTTCCCCCTCGATTGTTGTTGTTGAATGTGCTTCGATCTTCTCTTTCCTTCCTTCTTTTGATCATATCAAATTGCCTAGGCACATCTGCATTGAAAAAACAAACTATGAAAACCTATGGGCTTATTTTGATTGTTAGCACATTCGGAAACATAGGAAATAGTCTCTTATTGTGTCACCTTTGTAAATCCTTCAATCCTATCCCAAGTTGTTCTTAAGGGGGGATGTTAGGATATTCCGACACATAGGAAATAGTTAAGTATAACTTGGTCTAGCGTAGAGTTAGGTAAAGTGTGTTTCTTTACTATGTACATTTGTAACTTATAATCCGACAGTCACAATATGTAGTGATCTGACGATTCATTTTCTCCTCGATATTACCGACACTTGATCCGTGGCTTAACACCCGATTGGTCCATGATCTCTATTTAAAAAGAATGGAGGGTCATTTGTCCAGCAACCATTTATGACAGAAGCTTATGTAAATTTTCTTTATTTATAATAATAAATTGCCTGAAGTGGTCATGTTGGCTCAGGTCGTGGATTGTTTCCCTCTTCGAGGGTTTTAACCACGTCAAATACTAGTGTACTGATCTATGATCTGTTTGTGAGTGGTGACTTTTGGTGTTTAATCTATGGAACTTACCCTGTAAATTCCTACATGGTATCAGAGTTGTTTTGAAGGCCACATCCGTTGTTGATCGAAATCTAAAGCTGGTTTGACTGCATGCGAATGTCGTTTTCCAGATCTACTGTTTCTTACCACTTTCGGGCCTGGAGAACTGCTTTGTTGTGTTCGGAGCCTCTATTACAGTGAGGAACCCTTTCGTTTCATGCGAAAGGGTTTCCTATTGCCCAAATTATGTCATTTTAGATCTGGAGGTATAAAACAATTTTTTTTTTCAATTATATTTATTAATCTATCTGTTTATTTCGGTTTATAGTCTTTTTTATTGTCGGATATATACCCTCTTCTTTGTGTATGCTCTTTGCTCTGCGTTGTGTGTGATCTTGGTAAATCAAAAACAGGAAGACGGAATTTTTCTGCTACGTATGCTCTTTCCCCGCGACTTTGTGCGATCTCGAGAAATCAGAAATAGCGAGAAAGATATATAGTTGTCGGACGGACTAACCGGAAATCTAACATTTTGATGTAAGGCTCGTATTTTTTGTTGTTGTTGTGTGCATGGATTTTGTTCTTTTTTTGTTGGAAAAAGCACGCACACCGAAGAGCAAAAAAAAAAACCCTTCGTCCTTTCAAACAATTACAGAATCCTTTTACTAGCTCACTTGGTGTAAAGTTACTTTATGAGAATAGAGGTCTTGGGTTCAAGTCTCTTTGTCAAACTTCTTTTTCTAAAAAGCTTTTTGTTAAACTATTTTTTCTGAAAAAAAATATTGGCAAGTTGCCTTTTTTTTTTAAATGGATTTATTTAAAAAGCACATGTAAAAGTAACATTGCAAAAGTGACTCTCACTTATTTATAAAAGTGGATCACATAAAGTAGTATTTTTTTTAAAAGTGATCTTATTATATTAAGTTTGGAAAAGGGGGGGAATTTTTTTTAAAGTACAACTTCAACATCAACTTTCAACCTATCATGTAACTATTCGACATCTACTACAACTGTTTTCAAAAAGGCATATCTTCTTCATCCGAAAGCCGTTTTTAGAGCCGTTTTTTTAACTAGCCTAATTTTTCAAGAGCTTTCCATTGGCGCAGTGAGTTTCACTTTTTTCAACTTCAATTTTTTTAAAAAAAATGGAAAGTGCCTGCCCAGTTATTCTTAACAGCACCAATTATTTCCAATGGCTATCCTACATGGTAGACTTACTTAGAAGTAAAGGGCTTTATAGAATAGCCATAGGACAGGAATCTAAACCTACCGATGGATATAAATTGGTTAAATGGGAAAATAAACAAGATCAAGCACAAGGGTTGATAGGAATGTCCATCGCTCAAGATCTTAAATTTCATATCCAAGAAATTGACTCCCCTGCTGAAGCTATGAAAAAGCTAAACATTGTTTTTGGCATTAAAAATGAAATCAGAGCCCACCAGCATGAAAATTAGTTGCTTAATTTAGACCCCAATAATTTCTCCTCTATTGAAGATTTTTTGTCCAAATTCGAGACCCTTAGACTTCTTTTAGAAGGTTGTAAGGTCAAAAAGGAAGACGGTAGCCTTATCTATTCCATTCTTGCTAAGCTAGGCCCTGCATACTCTGTATTTGTTTCCACCTTCCATTCCACTAAAGAAGTCCTCATTTCTCAAGGAACAGCCTACAAGTCCTCCTCTTTTGATGCCTTTTGTGATTCTTTGATAAGAGAACAAGAAAAACTCTTACACCTTGGTCTTATTAATACTGGAAACTCTTCTAAGAAAGCCTTAGCAGCCCAACAGCAACCATATTCAAAGAATCCTAAGAAGCAGCATCCTAAAAAGAATGGTCCTAAACCAAACAAGGGTCTTAAGCAATTTCAGCCGCAAACTGAAAAAGCAACTCAACAAACTGATAAGGCAAATAAAAACAAAGTGAAGAAGACAGATAGACATTGCAACTTTTGTAATCGTGATGGCCACATAGAGTCAAAATGTTTTAAGAAGATGGAAGCCCTGGAAGCAGCAATGAAGAAGCACAACATCAATTTGGAGAACTCTTCAACTTCATCTTCGGGAATGGCACTTTCTACTTGTGGTTGTGAAGCATCAAGATCTAGTTATGCATTGAATGTATCTTCTTCTTCTCATTCTCATGAGTGGCTCATTGATTATGGAGCCTCTTACCAAATGGCCAAAAATAAAGCCATGTTTTCTTCTTTAAATGATTGTAACACCAAAAACATTTATGTTGGTGATGATAGATCTCTTAGTATTGTTGGGTCTGGAACCATTCATCTAGATAATGGTCAGTTTAATGATGTATTATGTGTTCCTACCTTGTCCTGCAACTTTGGGTCATCATGTCTTACCATGGCCAAAAGTAAAGCCATGTTTTCTTCTTTAAATGATTGTAACACCAAAAACATTTATGTTGGTGATGATAGATCTCTTAGTGTTGTTGGGTCTGGAACCATTCATCTAGATAATGGTCATTTTAATGATGTATTATATGTTCCTACCTTGTCCTGCAACCTTCTATCTATTTATCAAATAACTCATTCAGGTGAAGAGAAAACAGTAGAATTCTCAGCTCGTAATGTTGTAATTAAGGACCTAAGAGATCCTAGACATATTCTAGCTACTGGCATTGTTGATGATTCCACAAGTTTGTATAAGTATGACCACATTGGGTCATCATGTCTTCCCTCCGTTTTTGTTGCTCATAATGAAGAAGTGAGCAAACTTTGGCATGAGCGATTTGGTCACTTGAATTATCACTCCCTTCAAACTCTATGTAAAGAAAATATGGTGACAGATCTTCCTAGGGTATCTTGCCGAGATGGTGTTTGTTCTGAATGTGTACTCGAAAAACATCATCGACATAGTTTTTACAAACGTGCCTCTTGGCACGCTTCAGCCCCTCTGTAGCTTGTGCACAGTGATTTATGTGGTCCACTTCCAATTGTTTATTTCTCTATCTACAAGTATTTCTTAACTTTCATTGATAATTTTTCCAAACGCACTTGGGTATACTTCTTAAAACTCAAGAGTGAAGTTTTTAACATGTTCTTGTCCTTTAAGGCCTTTGTTGAGAAACAATCTGGACATCACATTCTTAAGTTAAGATCTGACAATGGAGGAGAATATGTTAACAACAAATTTATCCACTTTTGCACTGAGCATGGCATTTAATTGCAACATATTGTTCCATATACTCCACAACAAAATGGTGTAGCTGAAAGGAAGAATCACATTCTAAAAGAAATGGCTAGTTGTATGCTTCAATCTAAAGGACTAAGTCTTAATTTTTGGCCAGAAGCGATTAATTGTACAAATTACATAGTAAATCACACTCCACTAAGGTTTTAAGGAATATAAATCCAGAAGAAGCCTGGAGCTCAATCAAACTAGATGTAAGTCACTTTCATATTTTTGGAAGTGAAGCTTGGGCCCATATTCTAGATGTGAAACATAAAGCCTTAGAACCAGTGTTTTAAAAATCGGACTCGGGTTCTGAAACGACCAAGGGTCGGCTCCGACTCTGACTCCGACTCGGTATCGACTTAGCCAGTTCGGTTTCAATGACTCCATCTTTGTGAAAAATACATTAAATATTAATTTTTTTATTAAAAAAAACATAATTTTAAAGATTTTCATTCATGTTTCCAAACACAAAGCATTACAATATAGACAAAAGACAACATATGATCAAATTAGGCTCATGAATATATCCATTATATCAAAATTGCAACCAGTGCACTGTCCAATACATGATGATGATATAGAGACCAAAACAAAAAACATAACCAAGGAGGCTCTAAATGGCCTCTACAACAAAACATGAATAGTCACTACTGCTAGACATATGACAAGCCAATATCCCCTACCTCAAACTCTAAACCAGAGGGGGAAACCGCTCGCTCCTCCTCCCCTCTGATTCAACATCCTCAACTAGAACTATAGCACGTTGAGCCAGAGATAGATGAGTTATGCGCCTCCGTCGTGGCTGACTAGAGGACTTGGAGTTGGGACTGGGCATGCTATTAGTGGATTTGCATTGAGCAGAGGCTCTACCTGTGTATCGAAGTCCATCCCCACACCAATATCCTCATCAGAGTCAAACTCTGGTGGATAAGACTCCACTACCCAATCTAATGTTGGATCAATATCCTCCAACATAATGGGATCTGAATCAGGTCTTTTGTTCAGCAATTGGTTGCGTCTTACTCGAAGGTTGTACTAGACATACACTAGATCATTGAACCGTTTTTGCTCCGAACGGTTTCTCTTCTTTGTGTGAATCCTCTCAAAGATGGACCAATTGCACTCACACCCAAGTGCACTGCAAGTTTGACTCAAAATGCGGATTGAAAACCTCTGCAATTCGGGACAATGGCTACCAAATGCCTCCCACCATTGCGTTGCAAAAAAAAAGTTTCAGTTAGCTCAACAAATTATATCCAACTTTGAAATTGAAATTATAAACAATTATACAAAATAATAAAATATGAATTTGAAAATTGAAATTCTTTGTTTACCTGGCTCATCTGATTCCCTTGCAATCCTTGCAAGGTTCTTGCTAGAGGTACTTGTGGCTTGGCTTAACACAATGATCTGATTGTGTATCTACAACTGGCCACTCTCTCTGGGGATCATGCAATCAATACAGTCAATCAATCCATCACTAACCTCCCCAGTCAAATCTCTTGCTTCCTGAGCTTTATAATGATACCTTGGGTTCAGAAATACACAGTTGCATGTATAGGGCGATGCAGTTGATTGTTCTATCTTTGATCAATGATTTCTCAAATGGGACCATACTTACCCACTATGTCCTTGTATGATGCCCTTATTTGCTCCTTTGCTTGATCCATAGCCTCATAAATGAAGCCTATAGCCAATCTTTCCCCATCCACCAACCGCAACATCTTAACCAGTGGCTCAGCAAATTTCACAATCTCTACTGCCTTTTTCCAAATTATTTCTATATTCACTTTCTTTTTCACATCTTTGCCATCCTGTTTGCGAGCCCACTGACATTCATTCCATTCATCACTAGAAAACAACTTTTGCAAGTTTCTATGTTGGGCAAGCATAGATTGCAATGTAAAAAAAATGTGTTGCAAATCTATTGATGGCAGGGCTAATAATTTCCTTGCCCCTTGTGTGTTTCCTCATTAGATTCAGAATCCATGAGTGATTGTAAATATATTTTGTGATGCTTTTGGCATGCTCTATAGTGTTCTTGATCCAATCTATTTTGCCAATATCCTCAAGCATGAGGTCTATGCAATGTGTAGCACATGGGGTCCAAAAGATGGTTGGGTGTTTTTCCTCTAACAATTTACCTGCAAGAACATAGTTAGAGGCATTATCTGTGATGATTTGAACAACAATTGCCACCCCCACCTCTTCAACAACCTCATCCAAAAGCTGAAACAACAAGTGTCCATCTTTCACCCTATCAGATGCATCAACTGATCTTAGAAACATGGTTCCCCGTGGGCAAAAGACAAGAAAGTTTATGATGGTACGGTTCCTCTGATCAATCCACCCATCTGACATGATGGTACATCCTATATGTGCCCATGAGTTTTTGAACTTTTTCGAATAATCATCAATGGACACAATCTCTTTTTCAAAAGAGATCCTCTTAACTCATGCATCGTAGGCCCTTTGAAGCCCTTTCCAGCAACATATATGGCATCAACCATAGGTTCATAATATGGTGAACGAGTAGCATTGAAGGGAATCTCAGCATCATACTACCATCTAGCAATGTTATCACAAGCAATTTCTCTCAATTCTTTTTTCCAATGCTGATCTAAAGTGGGCTGCACTTAACCTCTACTTGTAGGACTAGGACCATGTGCACTGTCAGAGGGAGAAGAGGGTATGAAAAAGCTTTTGATAGTACCCCTATTTCTCATTGCACCCTTACACTTTTCAGAAATAGACTCCATAGAGGGAGGAACATAGCGAAAGGGGTTTGATGCATTAGTGCAAGGGATAGATGAAGAACCCTCATAATCAAAAGTTGGGTTTGCAACCATCATGTGTTGTATATTTCTCTTCCTCCCAATTTCAGCCTCTATTTCTTTTTGCCTAGCCTTGTCTTCCTCAAACTTTTGAAATTGCTCTCTCAACTCCTTCCTAATTTCCCCAATTTCTTCTATTGGTGATTCACATGGAATAATTTAGCCTCTAAGTCCAGCGAAATGTAGTTTCAGTCAATGAATGCCCCCTCCACCCCCCTTAATTTTTCTCTTACAAAATTTGCAATGCATTTGATCATCAACCATTTCAGCATATGCCCAAGCAGCGTCTTTCATTCTATGGGCCATTTTGGACTGAGTTTTTGACTTGGAAAGAAAAGGTTTAAATCTGAAAATGAAAACAAAACAAAACTATTCATTCTATGTTCATTTCTTTCACAAAAAACTGTTTACCATTTTCAGATTTGCAAAAAAAATAAAGCAAGCAAAGGCAAATTTTAGAAGGGAAAAAAAAAATACCTCTGGGCTCTAGCCTCCTCAATGCAGCTCCAACAAACCAACTCCTCAATGCTGCTCTAAAGCTTACCCAATAAGCTCCTCACTGCTACTCCAAAGCTTTGCCCAAAAGACTCCTCGAAGTTGCTCCAAAACCAACTCCACAACTCTTCACAAATGCTTATTCAAATTCAATGAGATAGAGGTGAGGAAATGAGAGGGGTTGGGTAGCTTTAATAGGATGGGGAGGGGTTAGAACCATGCATAAAACCCTAACAACAACAAAAAATTTATTTTCAAGTCCAATTTTTAGCTTGAGAGGAGCCCGCGGTCAGCTTGGACTGGTTTGGCCAGTTTAGCCCAGGCTCGGCCGAGCCAGCTTGTTCGGTCATAAACCGGCCGAATCGGTGTACCACTCGGCCGGTTCGGTCACAAACCGGCCTCCGGACCAGTTTTTCCACCAAGTCGGTCCGGCCAGGGGTTTGGCTCGGTTGACTCAGTCGATTCCGAGCCAGTCCAGCCGATTTTTAAAACTATGCTTAGAACCTAAGAGTGAAAAATGCATTTTGGTTGGATATTCAAAAGATGTCAAAGGATATAGACTTCTTCAACCCAAATCCAAAAATGTAATCATTAGAAGAGATGTAAAATTTGATGAAAATATATCAGTCTGCGAGCCTAGTTCGACGGGTGTGCCACCTTTGGACTGCGAGCCTAATTCGGCATATGTGCCACTTCTCTCTATTGCTTATATTTTTGACAGCATTCCTTCTAGTTCGGAAGATGATAGCAAGGATGACAATCCTCCTCCACCTCCTCAAGATCTTCCTTCAGCTCCACAGCTTCTAAAATGGGTCCGCTCTACTCGGGATGCAACAAGTTCTCTTGCAGGTGACCCTGCAGATCAACGTCGTACTCGTTCTCAGTTCGACAGAGCCTCTTCCTTATTGGCTCAAGTTCCAGAAAATCTTGATCCAGACACCTTTGAAGAAGCTTCAGGTCATCCAAATTGGGATGTAGCTATGAATGAAGAATATCGTTCCTTATTGGCAAACGATACTTGGGATCTTGTTCCTCTTCCAAAGCGAAGAAAACTCATCAGATGCAAATGGGTTAAAAGAACAAAGTTTGGACCAGATGCAAAAGTGGATAAACATAAAGTTCATCTTGTTGCTAAAGGATTTTCACAAGTTGAAGGCATTGACTATATTGAAACCTTCTCCCCTGTTGCCAAAATGAATTATATCCGCCTTGTTCTTTCCCTTGTTGCCTCCTTTAAATGGGAAGTCCATCAGATGGATGTTAAATCCACCTTCTTACATGGGGATTTGCATGAAGAAATCTACATGGAACAACCCCCTGGCTTTATCCAAAATGACTCTAGCCTTGTTTGTCGCCTTAGGAAGTCTCTTAATGGTCTCAAACAAGCCCCTCGAGCTTGGTATGCCAAAATGGATAGCTTTCTCTTAGATAATGGCTTTTCTAGATGTCATTCTGACAACACTGTCTACACCAAGAAAATGGGTAAGTCCTTAATCATCCTTGTTCTTTATGTTGATGATCTTATCCTTACTGGTAGTGATCCCAACCATATAAACCATGTGAAGTCTAGCCTCAAAAAGAAGTTTGAAATGACAGACTTAGAACACTTGCATTATTTCCTTGGTCTTCAAGTCTTGCAATCCAAAGAAGGTATTACCCTTTCTCAGTCCAAGTATGCATGTGATCTTCTACACCACTTTCACATGGAAGACTGTAAGCTAGCCCCTTCTCCCTTTCAGTCTAGAGTCAAGCTTTCAATCACTTGTACTTCCCTTGAAGTTGATGCTACCTTATACCGTCAACTTGTTGGTAAACTTTTGTATCTAACCCATACCCATCCTGATCTTTCCTTCGTCGTTGGCCCTGTCACTCGGCTTATGCACCAACCTCATGAAAGTCACTGGAAAGCAAGCTAAAAGAATACTTCGATATATTTGAGGTACAGTTCAGTTCTGGATTCATTACAGTGCAGGAGAATCTCCATTGTTGATTTGTTTCACTAATTCTGATTGGGCTGGTGACCCTGATGATTGAAAGTCTACCGCAGGTTATGTATTCACTCTTGGTTCAAGACATATTACATAGTCTTGTAAGAAATAAAGTGCCATCTCTCTTTCTTCGACAGACGCAGAGTATCGTGGTGCAGTTGAAGCCAGTAAGGAAGCCCTGTGGCTTCCTCAGATCTTGTCTGAATTTGGTCTTCATCAGCAGCATCCAACTACACTTTGGTGCGATAATCAAAGTGCCATTCATCTATGCAAAGATCCAGTTCAGCATCAGTGCATGAAACACATTGAGCTACACATGCACTTCATCAAAAAGCTCATTCATGATCGTGTTCTTGAAGTGCAGTATTGTTCAACCAATGATCAAGTTGTCGATATCTTTACAAAGGCTCTCACAAAAGCGAAGTTTACCAATCTTCGATCTATGCTTGGAGTTCAAGAAAGTTATCATTAAGGGGGGATAGGCTCTAATGCCTCCTTCCTTCTCCTATGGTGTCACCTTTGTAAATCCTTCAATCCTATCCCAAGTTGTTCTTAAGGGGGGATGTTAGGATATTCCGACACATAGGAAATAGTCTCCTATTGTGTCACCTTTGTAAATCCTTCAATCCTATCCCAAGTTGTTCTTAAGGGGGGATGTTAGGATATTCCGACACATAGGAAATAGTCTCCTATTGTGTCACCTTTGTAAATCCTTCAATCCTATCCCAAGTTGTTCTTAAGGGGGGATGTTAGGATATTTCGACACATAGGAAATAGTTAAGTATAACTTGGTCTAACGTAGAGTTAGGTAAAGTGTGTTTCTTTACTATGTATATTTGTAACTTATAATTCGACAGTCACGATATGTAGTGATCCGAATGTTCTTCTCTCCTCGGTATTACCGACACTTGATCCATGGCTTAACATCCGATTGGTCCATGATCTCTATTTAAAGAGCATGGAGGGTGATTTGTCCAGCAACCGTTTATAAGAGAAGCTTATGTAAATTTTCTTTCTTTATATTAATAAATTGCCTAAAGTGGCCGCGTTGGCTCAGGCCGTGGACTATTTCCCTCTTCGAGGGTTTTAACCACATCAAATACTAGTGTACTGATCTGTGACCTGTTTGTGAGCATCACCTTTGGTGTTTGATCTAAGGAACTTACCCTGTAAATTCCTACATTGATGGGGCATCAAATGATCAATTGAGATGTGGCTCAGGCATTGTTATTCATATGAATCTGAATTGTTCAATGGCTGCATCAGTGGCCATTGGTAGTGGCACAAACAACTATTATGAACTCTTTACTCTAAAACTACTATTATGTTGGCTCATTCACCTGGGTATTGGTTCGGTACAAATCTTTGGTGATTCTATGAATGTCATAAATTGGTTCAACAATGCATAGAGATGTCAAAATATTGTGTTACTTCCTATCCTTGAAGAGATACATCCATTAAAATTGTCTTTTGAACTTATTATTGTATGCCATATTTACAGGGAACGGAACAGGACAGCTGACAATCTTTCTAAGGACAACTTAAAACAGGATATGGAGGCGTGGCACATAACAGAAAAAGTTGATGATGTTGTCCGAGTGACGGACATTAGACCTTATTAAAAAGGGTCTATCTTTAAATATCTATTTTATATTTTCTCTAGCACATGATGTTTATTCTCTGGAATATTTATGTACATATTTTTTTGGACATCTTTTTATTTATTTTTTTGCATATTATGAGACAGATGTTATGCACTTAGTGGCAATATTTGGGTTGTTTTCCCATGAGGGAGGCCCAGCAGCTCTTGGATAGCTTGTTTTGATGGCTGACTCTTTTCCTATTTTTTGTGACACTCTCGAGTGTTGTTCTTTGTAAAATTGTGTTTATCAATAGATTTTTGAGGATGGGTAACATTGTGACCCTCATGGGTGATGAAACAACAAATGGAATGCTACGGCATATATGATGTAACATTTTATCAGATAAATAAAAAAATTGCTTTTTTTTCTCAGATATAAAAAAAAAAAAAAGTAACTTGGTGATCATCAATACTATGGAATATTCATTGATGATCACTCTAGAAAGACCTGGATATATCTCCTAAAGTTTAAGGATGAAGAAAATAAGATCAGAACCCTAAGATCTGATAATGGTGGAGAATATACTTCTAGAGAACTTGTGACTTTTTGCAAAGAAGCAGGAATTAAGAGGGAGTTAATAGTTCCCTCCAATCCTCAACAGAATGGTGTGGTTGAAAGGAAGAAACGATCCATTGAAGAATGTGTTAGAGCCATGCTACATGACCAAAACCTTCCCAAGTTCTTATTGGGAGAAGCTTTTGTAACAGCAATATACATTTAAAATCGAAGTCCTTATATAATTCTTAATGACATGCCCCGGAAGAAGCATTCACAGGAAAGAAGCCAAGTGTTGATCATCTCTGAATTTTTGGATGTCCTGTATACATTCACATTCCCAAGGACCAAAGGAAGAAGTTGGACCCGACAAGTATGAAAGGCATCTTTGTTGGATATAGCAATTCATCATAAGCATATAGAGTCTACATCAAGAAAGATCGTCGTATTTTTACGATAACATTGCACACAAGAAGTCCAAGGATATTCCCATTGGTTCTAATGAGAAAGAAGAACCTATCTTTGCAAATGAAGAAGTTTCAAGGCATGACAATACTCCGGAACCAACAACTAATCATGAAGAAATTGAAGGACCAAGTGAACCTGTGCAGCAAGTCATCGTCTTGGAAACTCAAAAGAGGCCAGCTTGGTTAAAGTCAACTCTACAGGAAGCCGAAGGACATGCAGCAGCAAAAGGAACATTTAGAAAAAGCAAAAAGCCTAAGAGATATTTAGGTTATGCAGCTTACATGACTAAACGTATTGGAAAGGCAGTCGAACATCAAGAGTGGAAGAATCCAATGCAAGAAGAATACCAGTTTATAATGAAGAAAGATGTTTGGGAAATTGTTCCTAGACCTAAAGACAAATCAATTGTGACTTCCAAATGGTTGTTCAAGATCAAGCATGCAATTGATGGAAGTATTGAAAAGTATAAGGCAAGGTTTGTGGCAAGGGGATTCTTTAAGAAAGAAGGAATTGATTATGAAGAAACTTTTGCTCCTACGGCCAAATATACAACCATTAGATCACTCATTTCTATTGCAGCTACTATGGGATGGAACATCCATCAAATGGACGTAAAAAATAACCTTTCTAGATGGAACGATTGATGAAGAATTCTACATTGAGCAACCTCAAAAATTCGAAGTTCATGACAAGGAAACACATGTTTGCAAATTGAAGAAGGCCCTATATGGTTCGAAGCAAGCCCCTAGAGCATGGTGTGCCAGGATGGATGCATATCTATTAAGACTTGTTTTCGTCGAAAGTTCTACATATCGTAATCTTTACATCAAGGTGACAAAGAATGAACCAGTGATCATACTACTCTATGTGGATGACCTACTAATAACAGGTGTGGAGTGTCGTATTCAAGAATGCAAGAAACAACTTGTAGTTGAATTTGATATGAAGGACCTTGGACTAATGCATTACTATTTGGGACCAAAAGTATGGCAAAAAAATGGTGAGATATATCTTGGTCAAGGGAAATATGTGATCAAGATCTTGCAAAATTTTGGTATGATGGATAGTAAACCTATGACAACTTCAATGATCACTAATTTGAATAAGTTAACGAGTTCAAATTCAAGCCTTGTTGATGCCACATCCTACCAATAGGTGATTAGATCCTTTATGTACCTTGTGAACACCCGACCAGACATATATTTTGCAGTAAACATTCTTAGTCAATTCCAAATGGAGCCAAAGCATGATCATTGGATAGCAACTAAAAACATTTTGAGATATCTTCATGGGACTATGCATCATTGTCTGAGATATGCTAGTAATGAGATACAGTTATTGGTTTATACAGGTTCAGATTGAGGAGGCAAGGATGCAGATGGAAAGAGCACTACTGGTGGATGTTTTAGTTTGGTATCCTTTATGATCTCATGGATGAGTTGGAAACAAGATTCAATTGCATTGAGTAGTGTTGAAGTTGAATATATAGCAGCTCGTGAAGTTGGTAGAAAAGTTGTTTGACTCAGAAAGTTTCTTTCAGATTTGTTTGAAGGATCGTTGGACCCTACCAGTATACAATGTCACAACCAAAGTTGCATAAGGTTGACAGAGGACCCAATTTTTCATGTTAGGACAAAGCACCTCAATAATAAGTATCGTTATATCAAAAGATTAGTACAAGATGGGGTCGTGAAGCTATAGTACATCTCCACAGACAAACAAGTAGCTGACATATTGACCCTCACCATTTTGTATATATATAGATGGTGTCCTCCATCATTTATTTGATGTGCACCTTGGTAGGGACATCTCTGAGGCAGCGAGGCATACGGAGGACGAATTTGAGTATGAATGGGATTGTTTTGGTTGGGGTTGTGGTCTCAACAGCTATGAGTTCAGGTGCAGAACAGCGCTATGGTTTAGGGCATGTTTGTGAAGGGTTATGGCTAGTTTCGCGTGGGTTTCTCTCTCAACAAGAAGGCCGCAACTAGGAGAGTCTCTCATAGTTGGGCCGCAGGCCTAAAAATACCTGTTCAGATGATCAAGTTGTAGAAAACCGCAAACATAAACTTCTAGTAATATGGTGGTTGTTGGAGGTGATTTGGATACCTTAAAGGAGGCCAAAACAAAAGTGAAGTATAGTGACCTTGTTTAGAGTGCAAGCCGCATTGTTTGAAGACCTTCTTGTACTAAAGCAAGGTTGAAGCAGCATGCCTCTAAAGTCCTATCCAAAATCCATCGTGATAAAGCAAACAATAACTTTAATATGATCATGGACCAGCTACTAGATCTAACGAAGGACAACATCATGAAGAATAAGAAAGGTCGCAGTAGAAAGAATGAATTTTGAACCTCGACTATTGTGATCAGTTTTTGCCCTAATCAGATCCACCTTCTTCAGTGATTTGCAGTTTCCCTAACCATAGGATTGATTGGGTCTATGAGCAGTGCTATCAGATCTTAATATTGGCAAGTCATTCTAAGACTCTAAATCATTGTACTCTCTCTCTCTGTTGAACATTTTATTTTAATAATGAGAAGATTTGATCAAGGGTTTTCACCCATCTTGGGGTTTTTCCCTGGCTTGTGCTAATTTTGTGTTCTCTTGTCTTGGCTTGTCCTCTGTAATTATGGTTTATGTTCTTTCCTCGACAACATAATAATGGTTTATATGATTGCAATAAAATGTTGAATTGGGAAAATACGTCTCTCTAAAGTTACTGACCTATGCTAAGAACATGTTAACTGAAAATTAACATACTTCTCCACAGAAGAACAAAAAATGAACCCGTGATCATACTACTCTATGTGGATGACCTACTAATAACAGGTGTGTAGCGTCGTATTCAAGAATGAAAGAAACAACTTGTAGTTGAATTTGATATGAAGGACCTTGGACTAATGCATTACTATTTAGGACCAAAAGTATGGCAAAAACTTGGTGAGATCTATCTTGGTCAAAGGAAATATGTGATCAAGATCTTGCAAAAGTTTGGTATGATGGATAGTAAACCTATGACAACTTCAATGATCATTATTTTGAATAAGTTAACGAGTTCAGATTCAAGCCTTGTTGATGCCACGTCCTACCGATAGGTGATTACATCCTTTATGTACCTTGTGAACACCCAATCAGAGATATGTTTTGTAGTAAACATTCTTAGTCAATTCCAAATGGAGCCAAGGCATGATCATTGGATAGCAACTAAAAACATTTTGAGATATCTTCATGGGACTATGCATCACTATCTGAGATATGCTAGTAATGAGATACAATTATTGGGTTATACAGATTCAGATTGAGGAGGCAAGGATGCAGATGGAAAGAGCACTATTGGTGGATGTTTTAGTTTGGTATCCTTTATGATCTCATTGATGAGTTGTAAACAAGATTCAATTGCATTGAGTAGTGTTGAAGTTGAATATATAGCAGCTCGTGAAGTTGGTAGAGAAGTTGTTTGGCTCAGAAAGTTTCTTTCAGATTTGTTTAAAGGACTGTTGGACCCTACCATTATACAATGTGGCAACCAGAGTTGCATAAGGTTGACAGAGGACCCAATTTTTCATTTAGGACAAAGCATATCAATAATAAGTACCGATATATCAGAAGATTAGTACAAGATGGGGTCGTGAAGCTATAGTACATCTCCACAGACGAACAAGTACCTGACATATTGATGAAGTCTTTTCCAAACAAGAAGTTTGCGTATTTGAGAGACAAGCTTGGATTTGTGGATATTTCCTCCCTGGCTAAGAGGGAATGAGGATGGACACCGTATTCTCCAAGTGTCATGCACTAGGCCAGGACTAACAGTAGTAAGTCTTTTGAAGGCACTGGTAGGAAGAATGGAGGATTGGATAAGCATCTAAGACAGATACTCCTTGAGGATTGAGAATCCAAGATAGGAGTAGTCCTGAGGACCGATACCCTTTGAGGATGGGGTAGGGCATCCAAGATAAGAGTAGTCTTGAGGAGGACCGATATTCTTTGAGGATTAGGACTTCAAAATAAGAATAGTCTTATGAGGGCATACCTGGTGAATATCTGGATGAGGTACGTGCCTGGAGAGAAACAATGGTTGTATCCAAATGTATGTCTCCTGGCATTGTGCTCTAATCTAGTGGAGAATTACAGCTTGTCAATCAAGGCCTTGCTATTTTGTAATTGACAATGTTGGTTATGATAATGATACTTGATGATGCTTATCAATCCGAACTCTTCTTATGAGAATATTTCAATTTGAGTATCCTTGCATCTCGTTGTGTAATTATGAATACATCCCTAGTTAAGAAAGAGTGTTGAAAATGTAACTAGGTTTGCTCTTCATAATTATGTTTGTACTTGTATCAAGATGTATTTCATGTAAAAGCAAAAAGAAGAAAAAGAAATTTTATTATTATTATTTTTGTATTCAAAGCATGTTCTTCATGCTTCTAGGGTTTATTAAGTCAAGAAGAAAATTTATCATGTATCAAAGTCCCATTTGAACTATTTGTAACAAAAAGAAAAAATTTATTTGAGTCAAAAAGAGTCATTTTGTCCCACAAGGCCAAGTCAGCCCTGCCTTGACAAGTTGGCCTTGTAGGGGCACCTATTCAACCTCCTGGACAGCTTTAAAAGGAAGAGACTTTGACCTCATTTGATCACTCACTCAATCATATATCTTTGTACAAGAAAGAAGAAATAGAGCGAAGGCTAAGGAGAGAGAAGAAGAATCTAAGGAGAGAAGAAAAATCGAATTTTGTTTGTTTCTGTTCACACGTGCGAACGTGTTGGGTCAACTCTATGAAGGTGCTAGGGAAACTCTGCGAAGTTGCAAGTCCAAAATTCTGACTTGAAGAGGTTTGATCAGTCAGCTTTGATTCTTGTTGACATTGTTTTTGTTGGAGGAGATCTGAAGGAGGGCTGACTTGGTTTCTTGTGGAGGTCTTGGATGTCTCACTTTGATCTGATTCTATAAGAAAAGAAGTTGTTTGGGTTTTACCCCTTGTGGGGTTTTTCCCTGGCTTGGGGCCTACATCTTGTGTTCTTTGTCTCTTGTGATCTTCATGTATTTTATATTTTGGTAATTGCTTGATGAATAAGATATAATAAAGTAATAAAAGCCAACAAACAGTCACAAGTAATTATCAAGTAAGAGGAATCAACGCTAATCTACTAGCATATTGATTTCTCAACATTTCTATCCTGCATTTTAACATCTTATATTTTATTATATTTTTCCTGCAAAACACGAAAGAAAGGTAGATTGACATGCAGCACAAAAAATATCCATATTTGCATGTTGTTACAAACAAGCATCAGTGCATAAGGTCCTTCCAGATGTTCAAAAATAGATAATTATGAACTTCAAAGTCCTGTTCATTCATTTCCAACGGTGACATGCTAAGACCAAAAATCAACAACAAAAGGATTGAATCCCACACAACAATGGGCATTTTTATTCTACATTTTAACATCTCATATTATATATTTCTTGCAAAACACGATGGGTAAGGTAGATTGACATACAGCACAAAAAATATTCATGTTTGCATGTTGTTACAAACAAGCATCAGTGCATAAGGTCCTCCCAGATGTTCAAAAATAGATAATCATGAACTTCAAATTATTGGTCATTCATTTCCAATGGTGACATGCTAAGACCAGAAAACAACAACAAAAGGATTAAAACCTGAAATGTTAGGATCACATTTTTAAATTTTTGTATTTGAGAAAGCTCTATGTGCTCTGTGTCACTCAGCACTTGTAAATATTCACGAACTAAACAGAGAAACAATCTTCAGTACTTACGTGACATCAAAGGTCAATACATTAAAATTTCCTTAGAAATTACGTTTGCAATGTTGTATAGAGTTTCTTAGAAATATTCCAAGATAATCTAGTACATGCTTCAAAATGTCAGACAATATCTGCATATAATTAAACACTTGAGCTATAAATATTAAGCAAAAGAAGAATTCTCTATGTTCAAGATTTCTTAACTACTGCTAAAAACATTTATCTTCCCTTTGCAATAGAGAAATTGCGAAGTTGATTCAAGACCCAACAATAGAATACAACTAAAACTGAGAAACATCTCAGAAAAGAAGAAATACATACCAAAGGATAAACAGTTTCTATAGAAGTTCCAGGTTTCACTGCCACTGCAGGCCGCATGCCAGCATTTCTGATTCTTTTGATGAGATCTTGCCAATTGTCTTAAAAGAGATGGGGCAGAGTGATATTAGAAAAAATTGCCACCAACTCAAGTAAATTATAGGAAATACAACATCAACTTCCAACCACATACAATATACCTTTGGCAGCCTCCACATGAAAAGTGAACCCTGAAGCTCCAGCTTTTGCAAATGGCTCCACATAATCAAGAGGGTTTGTGACCATAAGATGGCAATCCAAGAATGCTCTGCCAATACATGAATTCTATTAGCTACAATCAAAATAAAGCACCTCCTATTAGCTGCAGGCAATTCAAACATATTACTGACAGAGGTATGGCCTTATACATATGAGTAGTGCGGGCACTCAATCACAAACATAGAACAATACCTGAACCTAATTCTGTCAACTATGAAAAATTGAAAACTAATTTTAACTCACTGGGTATGCTTCCTCAAACTCTGAATCACAGGTGCTCCAATGGTAAGGTTTGGAACGAAATGCCTGAAGAAATTGAAGAGTCCAGTAACGTTAATGAAAATTACATTATGTGATTAAACAATGCTATCAATGTTGTAAAACTTCCATCTTTGAATCTCCTTGTAGTAGACTGCATATGGCATCTTATGCTGCTTCTTGCTCCTCTTACAAGAAAGAGAACAATGGAAACCAGAAACATGCATATACATTCAGCATGCAGCTTAGCTTTATTACTCATGTGAATTTAATGTTTGTCAAACAAAAGGAGAGATTCTCTACGATAAATTTGATTAGGAAGATAAAGACAAACTAATACTCTTCAAGATTATGTTGGATGATAGATCAAAACTACATACATAGCATACATCATACATGTATTCATAAGCTGAAGAACTTAGGTAAATAAAAATCCAACCACTGTAGAAAGCTCATTTGGGCACAATTCAGTGATTTTTAGGTTGCCTTTTATTTTCTGGTGCAATAACAAAGCTAATACTTCTAATCTGTCAAGCAGGGAAATGCACAAGAGGGACATGTGGAGAGTGTCCCAATGTTAGATTTATTGTTATCAGGAATTTACTGCTGGGGGTACAGAATATAACTTAAGTGCAATACTGTGGAAAATATTGGAACTTATTGGGAAACTTAAAAAAAATACAAAATTGTCATTTTTATTCAATTTTTACAACTTCCAAAGCAACATCAACATCAAACAAACACATTGTTCCATAAATATAAAAATAAAACTAATAATATAAAATGTATAAGATGTCAAGTGGTACATCAAACATCGTTACTGAAACATGATAATTGTCCCCAAGTCCTGACAGGATATTATAAAGTCATATCAAAACAAAAATAATTATATCTCATGAGATGATCATCATCAGGCATCTAGATACTACAAGGATAATCATAATGCACTAAGATATCTACAATTCCATCTACCACTTTTACAGGCAAAGGTCACCACCAATGCTTTTCCTCCGGAAGTAGTAGGTGGACGTGTTCAGGCTGAGCCTAAGGTGGAAGGTCGAATTCTTGGGGGTAATGTGCAGCTGAAGTGAGTTGTCTTCAGACTCTTCCCCTAGTTGCCTCTCTCTGAGGAAGTTGTGGCACTGGCTACAACACACTCAATCACCTCCCCCTACTCCAAATCTCTCTCTTAGAAATGGAACATCCTTTGATACTACCTCCTCCTCCAGCTCATCAGCATAATGCTCCAACCACTCAAGTGCCTCCTCCATGACAAGCCTCTCGGTCTCTACCCTCCATGAACTTGTGCTGTCAATTGCATCCAATGAAATGGCATGTGTCGGGTACTTTGTCAATCTAACTCACCCACAGCCTGAGATTGTAGTAGACATAGACCATGTCATTAAGGTGGTGGACATCTAATTCGTATGAGGGCCATTTTGTAATTAGAGAATGATGTCCCCATTATCCACCATTTTTTCTGAAATATTGCAGGGATCCTGAGATTATGGTGGATAATGTTGCTTTTGCAACTATACCTGTGAGTTGGTACAAATTCTCTTGCAAAAGACCTTGATGGTACACAGACTTGGATTAAAAGTTGGTCATGTACCATGTAAAACTTGGGATGGCTCTGAGCACATATAGGAGAGCATGAGAGATCCTACTGTAGCAGCATCCTCGCTGGTTGCTTGCCCTGAAGGGTAAACATGAATTCAAGTATCCTCAACTAAGGTAGCCCAAATCATTGCAATGGTTTGTTACCACGTGTGAAGGACCTCAGCTACAATGTTGCCCAACTCATGGCCATTCAAGAGCATGTTTGCTATTTTTGGAGCCTGCAAGTTGGATCTTACTGTCCTCATGGATATCGAACCCAGTCATGCTACAAATGATGTCTCGTATCGACTAAACAGGCTTGATGGAACTGATTCCCATTGTTTCTATTCTGGATCTCGAAGATATCAATGGATATGGGATACACCTCATTTCATTTATGGCCACTGGTGTAGGGAGCATTCACTGCGAATTATGTTGAGTACTTTGGATTGGTTAACAATGTAGATGCTGGGGTTTATTCGGTGCTGGTTCACAATTTATTTCCCCGGGCCATAATAATTGGAGAAGATGTGAGTGGTAAGCCAGCCTTTTGTCTTCCTGTACAAGATGGCAGATCCAGTATCGATACTGTTTAAGTTCATGCGTGATAGAGTTATCAATGTCGAAGATGAAAAGTTTGACAATGACAAACTACTTGGTGCAGCCTTGGATTCTGGTGCTGATGTCGTTGTTGAGCCTCTAGTGTATGAGGATGGTTGTGGAGATGACCACTCTGAGAGGTACTTCAACGTGGTTTCTACAACAGAAAATACAGCAATGTGATCATCCAAATTCGTGAGAGAATTCCATTTCAAACAGATGGTGGGTTTGAATTTTTATTACAACTGTTAAATCAGATGATAGATTTGAACCAGGAGCTTACTGCTAAGTTACTTGAAGTTGAGCTAGATAATGTTGATTCTGTTTACTCAAGTCAGAAGAAAAATCTTACACTATACACTCAGATCAAGAACACCAATGTTGAATCTTTCCAATGAGATAATTCTACGAGTTGGGAGACTGTTGATGACAACCCAAGGCAAGTATAAGAATGATAATAATGGTTCAGGTATATATAAGATGAGATAAAATCATTTTATTAATGTCCAATGAATGACCACAAAAGTAGATCAATGGGACTGAAGAATACAACAAGCATGAATACAATGTGGGAGTGCAAGTACATCACCTGGAAAATACCAAAAATAATAAAAAGAAAGAAACCTACATAAGGATAACATCAGAACATATGTATAAAACTGTGACAAAGGTACGGCGATATAAAACACTAAGTGAGTCTGTCCAGAACTAGAAATATGGACAACCCATCCCAAGAACATGTCAAGAGAGAGAGAGAGATTGGACAATGAGGTCGATGATGTCAGGGTGTCCTTGGGATTGAGCTGACCTGAAATGAAAGGTTTAAATTCAGGGATGACCTTTATATACATTTTAATGCTGATGCAAGAGTTGTATCCATATTTTAGAAATGACTTGCATCATTTTGAAAGGCAATTTCGGGCTAGAAAGTCCACTTGAGAGTTCACATTTTCCCCTTGAGAGGCTTTGATGTTAAATGTATCCTTTGGAGGGAAAGCAGCTATCTTATTGGCTAGGTTTCTTGCTACTATTGTGGGGCTAATGTGTCCACATCATAGGGGTTTTGCAACCCTTGCCACAATTGCCTTTTGGGCTAGAAAGTCCACTTAAGAGCTCACATTTTCCCCTTGAAGGGCTTTGATGTTACATGCATGCTTTGGAGGGAAAGGAGCTATCTTGTTGGCTAGGTTTCTTGCTACTATTGTGGAGCTAATATGTCCACATCATAGGGGTTTTGCAACCCTTGCCACAATCTATTTCAAGGGTCTATGAACCCCTTGGATCATTTTGTTTTGGAGATCCGTGAGCCCTGTATGAAGGAAGACTTGGGGGTCCAACTTGCACACTTTATGCAAGAAATGTGCCTTGATGAGCTTTTGGAGGTTGAAGGGCACACCTTGGAGCCCTTACTTACCACTGTTTGTGGAGAAGCCCAACCATTGCGTATTTTGGGGGCTTGAGTGATCATTTGGAAGCCTTGTTTCCCACTAATGAAGAACACTTTAAAGATTGTATGTGGTTGAAGGCCTTCTGAGGTTGGATGCTGCCAATGTATCGCAACCGGATCAGTCATCAAACTGGTAACCCTCCCAGACCAAGAACTGGTTAGACCCAGATTGGGACCAATAAAAAACCCGGTCAACCAAAAACACAAAATATTGAAATTTTAAAGAAAACCACATATATTCATGTGCATCCATCTAGAATCCAAACCATTTATACACAAATAAGCACAAGTTCTCATTTATAGAGCATGTAAGGGTGCACATAACCAAAATAACACTAAGTGTGATCCATCTTTGAACCAAAAACATATCAAAAAACAAGACCTAGATGACCTCTAGCATCGAAAAAAAATCATGCTACAACAAATACCGGCATATCATCAAAATCTTTGCCTGTATTGGGATCTTTGTCATCGATATCACCCTCTGAGCATTAAAATAAGATAAAAAATGCTTAGCATGTCAATTCAAGATTTTGTTTGAGTGATGGGTACATTTTTAGTAGGATCATGACAGAGGAGTTCAACAATCAATGCCACTAACATCAAGGTACATAGAGGGATTGGTGCTCTTGATTAAATGCTAGTTTGATACGCTCATACATGATAAAATCCTACCCTTTAAAACCAGCTTGGTGGAAGAGATTTGTTGATGACACAAACGTAAAGTGGACACATGGTAGAGCAGAGCTTGATAAGTTTTTTGATCACCTTAATTCTATCTCTTCTGAAATTAAGTTTACTATGGAGGTGGAGGAAAACAAAAACATACCATTCCTACATGTTCCTATTACCAAAAAGGAAGATGGGACATTGGGACATCAAGTCTTCAATAAGAAAATTCCCTCGTAGAGTTACCTCCATGTTGATTCTTATCATCATCTTGCTGAGAAGTTTGGTGTCCTCAATAATCTTGTTGTCAAGGCCCTTAGAATATCAGATGTAGAGCACCTAGATGAAGAGAAGAAGCACTTGACTACAGTTTTTAAAAATGTAGGATACAAGGACAAGGACATAAGGAAGACTATAAGAAGAGTTGAAGGAAAGGTCAACTCCTAAATCCCTCAGACACAATGTGGTAAGGTCTACCTCCCTTACATTCAAGGAGTCACTGATAAGATTGCAAGGATTTTAGATAAGAAGAATATTTCTATTCATTTCACAACAACAGGAACAATCAAGCAAAGAATGAGATTTGTGAAGCACAGTATTGATCAACATCAACTTAAGAGAGTCTACGAAATTGACTGTCCTTGTGGTAAATGTTATATTGGAGAAACAGGATGTTCCTTGCAAAGAAGACTGAAAGAGCATGGAGTTAATGTTAAAAATGAGAGATCACGCACTTCAACCCTGGTTGAACATTCCTCAAGAACTAAGCATCATGTTTGCTTAGAAAATGCTAGGATTATTGCTAAAGGGGACCACTATCAAAAGAGAAAGATCAAGGAAGCCATTGAGAATTTGAGATAATGAAGCATCCACATAATCTCAATAGGTATGGTGGTATTGAGATTAGTGGCAACTGGCTTCCTCTAATCAAACAGAGTGGTTCCACTAGCTCTTCTCAGGTATAACTTCTCAGGTATGAATCTCTCACCCTAGCTTTGATTCATTTAATATTTTAGCTTATAATAATATTAATTACATTATATAAAAATTTAACATATAAAATAATATAATATTTTAGCTTATAATAATATTAATTATATTATAATGATATTAATTACAATATATATACATTTAACGTATAATATATTAGTAATTTCATATAATATTTTAGAATATAATAATAATCATTACAGTATATAAAAATTTAACATATAATATAATAGTAATTTCAAATAATATTTTAACTTATAATAATATTTATTTATTACATAAAAAGAATTTTAACATTTATCTCATTATATTAATTTAACATACTTTAATCATAATATAATTTATATTCTTTAAAGTCTGTGGGGTCTTGGTTAAACGGTGATGAGGCAGGTCGTTATAGCACTCATCACAGGTTCAATTCCCTTCTCTGATCGGGGTGATGTATTTGGACATGTTGATGAAGACAGAGTAAAAAAAAAAAAAAAAAAGTAAAAAAAAAAAAATGGAAGGTACTACCGAACTTACAAAAAAAAATTAATATTCTTTAAAATAAATTACAATATAATATTCCCTGAATTAACACACATTATCATTAAATAATTATGAAATTTCAATTATGCATAATAATACCTATTAGTTTGGCTTTTTCATTTTTAGGATTTTCTCAACCAACCATTTTATAAAAATTTTAATTTATTTTATTTATTCCTCTGCTTTGGCTCATCTTTCTTCAAGCATTGTCCTAAAGATGGATCCTCTTTGGGCTTTGAAACGTCGACGAATTTCAAACTCTACTATGGAATATTTGAACTCTCTATCTACAAAAAAAGCCACAGAAGTCTAAAACCTAACAAAGTGTTTCTTTAATGAAACATCCATAAAGAAGAGGGACGAGAATCCACATAACCCATGCGGAAAAAAATATATATAAATTGATTAAAAGAATAATGATCACAATTGAACTATCTAATTTCTTTATGTATTGCCAAAGAGATTGGTCATGACCATAGGTGTCATATTAATAACAATTATATATTAGATAATTAGGTTTTATTATATTATATTATAATATATTTATATAGGCTTTATTACTTTATATATTATTAAATATTGGTAATATACCTTTTAAATTACTATTGTGTTAGTTCCAATGTCATCTCTATTTACGTGAAACTTGGATGACCTTAGACCTTTATGCCAAACCTTGTCTACTATTGTGTCAGTTCCAATGTCATCTCTCTTTACGTGAAACTTGGATGACCTTAGACCTTTATGTCAAACCTTGTCCCAACACAATTCTTTGATGTCTCTAATTATGTAGTAGTCACTGATAAAATTATTCGAATATTTAACACACATGGTCTAGGATGTGTCAAAAGGAACAATGATATCCTTCATTCATATCAATCACCTATGGTGAATACATATCCATATAAAAGGAGAAGCCATGTTTTGTTTTTCCCATCAGATAAGATTTTTCAAGATAAATTCATTTTTTTCCAAAAATGACCACAAAAGTTGGTCAATGGGACAAAAAGAGTATTATCAGTGTAATATAAACTGGGAGTATTACAGTAGGTCCTAAATCTAAAATAGCAATTGTTGGAAGAAAGATGCCATTGATGTCAAAGCGTGAATGGGTCATTGTTGAGTAATGTTATCATAGATGTTAAAGCCCTAATCTTAGGGATGATGCCCTAGCTTTGGGATGATCAAAGCATGTGATAATAGTTCAAGAAGCCCTAAAGAGCAAAAGGGTTTAAGCCCTCAAATGCAAAACTAATAGTCAAAATAAAATCAAGGAAAAGGTGGTCAAAGCCAAAGAAAATTCAAAGACAATCATCACATGGCCCTCATCAAGACCTTTCCAATGGTATATGGCACTCCCTCTAACTCCTCACAATTGAAGAGAAATGATTTTTTTTATTTTTGATGCTCCATTTGGATACCCTATCTTTGAATGCATTTTTATTCCATTTACCTAGCTCAAATAGAAGTATAACATACATGGTTGGAAAGCTTATTCTGAGACCTTTCCAATGGCATATGGAGCTCCCCCAAACTCCTCACAATTGAAAAGAAATGATTTTTTGAATATTCACTATACATTCTACCAATTGCACAAGCTAGTCCAACTAGTGGACAAGTCGGCCCAATCTAGACCCCGGATGCACTATATATGGGTGTGAGGAGGCAGCATTTTAGCAATTTGATCAAGGAAAATTCGGATCTGTTGAAACAAGCGAAGAAAATAAGTGTTCTAGGGTTCATATCTCATGAGCCGAAAGTGAGGAGATGTCGGATTGGGGAGGTTATCTATGGAAGGACTTTTAGCATATTATTAAAGGATTTTGGCACAATTTTTTTAAGTTCCTTTTGGCATCATTCTTGTAGAAGTTTGGAGCAAATCTTGAAGTCTTGCTTGTAGAAGTTTGGAGCAGATCTTGAAGTTATTCTTTTAGAAGTTTGGAGCAAATATTGAATGTATTCTTGTAGAAGTTTGGAGCAGATCTTGAAGTCTTTCTTGTAGAAGTTTGAAGCAGACCCTGAAGTCCTCCTTGTAGAAGTTTTGAAGTAGATCCAAGTTACGTTTTGAGGCAGATCAACAATTGTTTTGAGGTAGAGTTTCTAAGGGAGATCCGATCTACTAAAAGAACAATCTGAAATTTGTTCTAAGGCATATCTAAAGCAGTTGATTGAAGGTATGAATTAGAATCTATTTTGTTGCACTAGAGGTTAGAGTTATAGTGGCATACTCATTGGAGCAGATCTAAATTTGAATATGTTTAGGAAGAGATAGCAGTGATTGTATATTGTTGCATTTGGGTCATTATCCCTTGTATTGGGGCCCAAGAGTTTTTTTCTTTATTTTATTGTTGAGGGTGGCAGGGTGGTGCTAGCGAAGGAAGTTGTAACTTCATTCAGGAGGTTGTCGCCTCCTTCCAGTGGGAGTTGGTAAATCTTGGGGTTGTATCCCTTCCAGTTGTAGATGGTAAACCAGAAGTTGTAGCTTCCCTTGTAATGTAAATAAATTGTTCATATATTTCTTGTGTACTCTTCATATGATTTGACTGGTTAATGCTTGTGATACGTAAATTGTAAGAAAAAGTGAAATATTGATTCACCCCCCACCCTCTACGTATTTCCAACAGCAACAATGAATAAATAAATATTAAATACCTAATAATAAAGCAATAAAAGACTTAGTATCTACTCCAAAAAGGAAAAATTACAATGAGATAAACTAAAATGAGTGCATAAGTGAAAACTCCATCTCAAGAAGCGAGCAAGTCACGTTGCACTAGAGTTGGGAGTCCAAACCAAAATATAAAAGAAGGAAGTATCCTCATTTGAATCGTCAATAATTGTAAAGGCATCGATGCATTGTCTAAGAAGGTTGTCAGAAGAGTAATAGGTGTTGAAGGGCCCCTTTTGTGTGACCCCAAGAGGGATCACGAGATCAAAGGTAGATGGAGGAGCCCTACCACTCTTAGCAATTAAGGCCAAGGGGAAGAAAATCCAAATCAATCATTGGCTACTCAACAAAGCCTAGGGGTTGGTACCCTAGACAAAGTGAGAACATCTCTGGCTCCAAAACCTCCTAGAACTAGACTATAGAGTCTAGACTAGTCCTGTGATGTCCACCCTATGGTCCAAAACTCCTTAACAGTCTCTTGAAAGAAGAAGAAGAAGAAGAAGAAGGGTGGCCCACTAGTGGGGGTGAGGGTATCAAGAAGTGACCTAGGGCCTCACTGATCTACAAGTTGAAGAAGCTTGAATCCCTATTTGTCCTTTGCTACCAAACCACACCAAACAATAGAGAAGAAATAAGTCAAAGCTCTAAAAAAAAATTGGACAGAGAGGACCACATGGGGCCTATGATGTGAAACCAATAACCTCCCTCATAAAAAGAGATAATCATCTATGATCTAGGAACCAAAAGAATGTAGAGAGGGACCCACCTAAACCCCGATAAAGGAAATAGATCCCCCCCTTGGATCTCGTAGTAAATTGAGCATCTAAATATAAGGCAATACTCTAAGTCTTGACTCCATTGCCTGCAGGTGGAAAATATAGAAGATCTTCTTTGAATGAACAAGATGGTGATCAATTTCAACCCAAAGCTAATGAGAACCCGCTCTACACTAACCAAGGAGGATCCTATGGGCACGCATCCAATGCTTGTGCTCATGTCTTGACCTCATAATCAACTCATTACAACCTAGTCTAGACTCCTTAAATATCATCAATTTTCTCCTTATATTACACTTTTATTACTTTCTTTAACTTAACACTAATGACCTAGAACCTAAGTCTTACAAAGTAAACATTAAATTAATTTGTCTAACAGATCCTTGTTGCCTCTGCAACAACCAAAAATCATTCTAGAGTGTCTTCAATAATTCCTCTGATGATTTGAATTTTTTCATACTTATTGGTGTTTTGTATCTTTGAAGCCTTAATTGGTGGAGCAAGTTGCAACCCCCTCAACCCTGACCCATAATATTGTCTTGCATTTCTAGACATTATAAAATCAACAATATCTAAAATCAAAAGAAAATGAAAAATCCTAAAAATAAAACTCTTCACAATGCACTTCTACTTGTGTTCATACTTCATAGATGGACAAATGAACACTAGCAGTTCCTCAAACTTTACAAAATAAATTGTCTCTCTTGTATATTTGATATAACAATTAATATAGGAATAAAAGTTTAATACACAAAAATAACCTAATCTATTGAATGAAAATAGTTAGTTCTGCTCCATAGATAATTTGTTGGAATGTAACCTAATCCAAGTAGTCCTAAAAACAACTCAAGTTCATAAAACATCGAAGACATTGACGCAGGAGCATCCGAACTTAGCCAGCAATGTGATTGTATGTTCACATGTTGTGGCTAACATGAGTTGGATAAACATTGGTTATTAATATTTTATTTAGTTTTAAAATGAGAGGAGTTAGTTTGTTTGGGTTTGCTAAATTAATTAGGAATAAAATAGAAATTGGTTTCTCCCTGCGAGGAGATCAAGCCAAGTAGGATAAGAGCTTAGAAATAGGGTAGCATTTGTTTGTTAAGAGTAGTTCAATAGAAATCTATTTAGAGGTGAGAAGGACCACTTCAGATAGATATATATATATATGTATGAGATAGGTGGGAGAGGGAGAGAAGAGTGTGGAAAAGAGTGAGATGAGTGTGAATTAAGTGTGCGAGAGCAGAGAGCAGAGAGAGCATAAACAATTGTAATAACCAGCCGATCAAGGGCTTGGCTCTATAAGTTCATTTATTATTAAATTCCAAGTGTTTTGTAATTGATCGAGCTCTTCGTGAAACTATTGGTTTAAAACTCTATTGAATCACGTATATATTAGTTGTACAGTAGAAAGAACAATCGGATTTGCAGGCGTAGCAGGGACCGTAGATCTGACACTGATCAACGAGAGAGATCTCATCGCAGTTGGAGGACATCGCACATCGCACTAAGTAATGTTTACAGTTGGGAATTTCGCAAGTTAAACTATTTCACTTGCGATGCGAAGCGAGTCGGCGGAGATATAACTTGGACCGTCAGATCTAGAAAAGGGTCAACGGTAGAGATCGCAGCGCACGGGAAGCAACTTTGCAGTTCGCAAGATTTAGAAGTTAAGAGTTAAGACGTCGCAAGTTAAACTAAATTGGTTGCGAAGTGGAGAGGACACGCGTCGACACAACGCAACTTCGCAAATCGCAAGAAATAAGTTGTAATGTTAAAGTTAAAGTGTAAATGCGGCAAAGTGCGATCGACGGTGATTGGTTGGGAGTCTTGTGGGACCGTCGGTAAGAAGTTCCGCGTGTATGCATTGTTTTGGGTTTATGTATATCTGTATAAAAAGCGATGTTGGTCGCTTCGCATATGTATGTTTGTGAATCTTTAAAGAGCGAAATCCGCTGCGAATAAAGAATCGTATAAACCCATAAACCATACAATTTCGCACATACTCTGAATTATGATATTTGTGCAGCTAGTCTGCATCATTTGGTATCAGAGCAGACTTGAGTTATGTTCTTGAAGGTTGGAGCAAAGATGCCACCCAGGAGAGGAGCTGGCATAGGTCGTGGAAGGAAGGAAGCAAATGCAATTCTGCTGGATGAAATTTGACATCTTCGTACAAGAGTGGAGACAGTAGAGGTTGCTCAGTGGAGAGCACCTGAAGAAGGAGATGGCAGCGTAGCAGAGGAAACTTCTGAGGAAGAAGAAGCAGTAGAAGACGAGGCAGCTAAAGTTTTCAAGATATTGGCAAAAGTTAGTGGAAAACCGAGAATGGAGATTCCTTCATACAAGGGGAACCTTAATGTGGATGAGTTGATGGATCGGATCAGTTCAATGGATAAGTATTTTGATTTGGAAGAGAACGAAGATAAGAAGAAGGTCAAGTATGCAGCTACCAAGTTGAAGGGCCATGCATCTATCTGGTGGGATGAGCTACAGAGATCCAGAGTTAGAAAGGGAAAGCTTAAAATCAAGCGGTGGGATAAAATGACAAGGGAGTTGAAGAATAAGTTTATGCCAAAGGACTATCAATTGAATCTGTTCAAGCAATTGCAGAATTTGAGGCAGAAAGGAATGATTGTCAAGGAGTATACAGAGGAGTTTTACAAGTTGAGCATTACAGCAGGACATGCTGAAGCTGATATGGAGAAAGTAGCCAGATACATCAATGGCTTAAGGTATGATATAGAGGATGAAATCAGTTTGTTGAGTCTTAAGACAATTGAGGATGCCTATCAAGCAGCTTTGAAGGCGGAGGAGAAAATGTTGAGGACGCAGAGTCAAAGGAATAGAGGTAAAAGTCCAGCAAGAGGACGAGGAAATTTCAGAGCAAGATTTCAGCACTCTCAAAATGAAACAGGAGGTTCGAGTAGCAGACTGCCACAGAGAGGAGACTTTGGTAGAGGAAGATTTGCACCTAGAGGCAGAGGCCGAGGAAGAGAGATTCGGTGCTACACATGTGGAGAATGGGGACATGGATCATGGGATTGTCCTCATAACAAATCAGCAATTCAGTGGAATGTGAATGTCGTTGAGGCAAAGGAAGAAAATCCTCAGGTACGAGGAAAGAAGAACCACCTGAGGCAGTAGAGTCTTTATTACTCAAAAGAGTATTGCCTAAAGCAGAGAAGGAAGCAAATGAGCCAGCACAGAGGAAGAGTCTATTCAGGACTGTATGCAAGTGTAAATAAAAGTGTTGCAAAGTTGTGATTGAAAGTGGAAGCACTGTTAATCTTGTTTCCACAAAGACGGTTGAGAAATTGGGGTTGAGTAAGGTGGTACACCCTACTCCTTACAGCGTGTCGTAGCTACAGAAGGGACATCAGATTTTGGTGTTAGAACAGTGCAAAGTAGAGATACAGATCGGTACATATAAGAATGTCATACTGTGTGATGTGATGCCAATGGACGTGTGCCATGTATTGTTGGGAAGACCTTGGCAATTTGACAGAAAAGTCATTCATGATTGCAAAAGGAATACCTACACCATAGAGAAGGATGAGAAGAAGCACACATTGCTACCTTTGAAGGATGAAACAAAAAAAGGAATAGATGAGAATAATGTTATGCTAATCAGTGGAAAGGAGTTGCTGCAAGAAGTCAACAAGGAGAAAGAAATGCATTTTGCTGTTGTGGGTAAACCAAAGGTAATTCTGACTTCTACTAATTTAGACAATCTGCCAGTGGAAATTAAAGATCTGTTAGATGATTATGCTGATATAATTGTTGATGAATTACCAAGTAAATTGCCACCAATCAGAAGTATCAGTCATCACATAGATTTAATACCTAGTGCAAGTTTGCCAAACAAAACAGCATATAGAATGACCCCTCGGGAGAATGAAGAAGTTGGAAGACAGGTATAGGAACTGTTAGATAAAGGACTAATCAAAGAGAGTCTTAGTCCATGTGCAGTACCAGTCGTGCTTAGTCCAAAGAAAGGAGGTGAGTGGCGCATGTAAATTGATTCCAGAGCCATAAACAAGATCACTATCAGGTATAGATTTTCATTGCCACGCATAGATGATTTGATGGATTGTTTAAGTGGGTCAAATTATTTTACTAAGATAGATCTGAAGAGTGGATACAATCAAATAAGAATTAGAGAAGGTGATGAATGGAAGACTGCTTTTAATACCAACAGTGGATTGTATGAATGGTTAGTGATGCCTTTTGGGCTCACTAATGCACCAAGCACATTTATGAGACTAATGAACGAGGTTTTGAAAGAGTATGCAGGAAAGTTTGTGATAGTCTATCTTGATGACATTCTAATTTTTAGTCAAAGTAAGGAGGAGCATTTGGAGCATGTCAAACTAGTGTTAAGTACTTTGCAAAAGGAGAAGTTGCTCATAAATTTGAAGAAGTGTAGTTTCATGCAGAAAGAGCTCATTTACTTGGGATTTATAGTCTCAGAGGAAGGCTTGAAGATGGACCCAGAAAAGATTCAAGTAATACTGAATTGGCCAACTCCGAGAAGTGTATTTGAGGTAAGGAGTTTTCATGGTCTTGCAAGTTTTTACAGAAAGTTTATAAGAATTTTTAGTCAGATCTGTGCACCAATAATTGAAACTATAAAGGAGAGCAACTAGCCATTTAACTAGACAGAAGCAGCAGATCGGAATTTCAAGTTGTTGAAAAAGAAGATCACCGAAAGACCTATTTTTGCTTTGCCAAATTTTGATAAAACATTTCAAGTTGAGACTAATGCCAGTGGGATAGCAGTTGGAGTTGTCTTGAGTCAAGAGCAAAGACCGATAGCTTATTTCAGTGAAAAGTTAAATGAGGCCAGGAAGAAGTATTCAACCTATGATAAGGAGTTCTATGCTATTGTGCAGGCTTTAAAGAAATGGAAGCATTATTTATTGCCCAAGGAATTTGTGTTGTATTCAGATAACCATGCACTACAATTCATAAACAATCAGCCGAAGTTGAACCAAAAGCATGCAAAGTGGGTGGAGTTTTTGCAGAGTTTTACCTTTCTAATCAAACATAAAAGTGGTGAGTCAAACAAAGTTGTTGATGCTTTAAGTAGAGTAAATTTTATTACGCGGGAATTGAAGATTGGCATTTTGGGGTTTGAAGAGATGATTGACATGTATGAGGAAGACACGGATTTCAAAGAAATATATTCAGCTTTTAAGAATCCAGTGATTCATAATAGAAGCTAGTGGTTAGATTACTTGATTCAAGGAGGATTGTTGTTCAAGAACAATAAACTGTGTATACCTAAGTGTTCCATGAGGGAGAATCTGGTTAAGGAAAAACATAGTGGAGCATTGTCTAGACACTTTGGACAGGATAAAACATTTGCTCAAGTGCGTGCTTTTTATTATTGGCCAAAAATGCAAATTGATATCAAAAAGTTTGTTGATAAGTGCAGGATTTGTCAACATGCCAAAGGAAGAAGCCAAAACACTGGGTTATATCAGTCATTGCCAATACCCAATAGATCTTGGGATGTTGTCAGTATGGATTTTGTTTTAGGATTGCCGAAGACTCAAAGAGGACATGATTCTATGTTGTTGTAGATAGATTTTCTAAAATGACACATTTTATTGCTTGTAAGAAAACTAGTGATGCAACTCACATTGCTAATTTGTTTTTCTCTGAAGTTATAAGATTGCATGGATTGCCAGTGAGTATTGTTTCAGACAGGGATACAAAGTTCGTAAGACACTTTTGGAGGACTCTATGGAAGAAGTTGCGTACAAACCTCAATTTCAATTCAACCTATCATCCTCGGACAGATGGACAAACTGAAGTGGTGAACAGGAGCTTGGGAAACATATTAAGGAGTTTGGTTTACAAAAATCCAAAGCAATGGGACTTTGCCCTTGCTCAAGCTAAATTTGCCTATAATGATACTCCTAATCGGAGTACTGGAATGATTACATTTCAGATTGTTTTTGGAATGGATCCAAGAGGGGTGTATGAACTTAGAGATTTGAGCAAACAAGAGACAAGGAGGGCTAAAGCTGAAGAATTTGCAGAACAAATACAAAGGTTGCAGGTAGATGTCAAGCAGAGCTTACAGAAGAACACCCAAAAGTACAAACAAAGAGCTTATATGAAGAGGACTGAAAGGGAGTTTCAAGTAGATGATTTAGTCATGGTTTATCTAAGGAAAGGTTTCCAGTCGGGACTTTTAACAAATTAAAAATGAAAAAGATAGGACCATGTAAAATTTTGAGGAAATTTTCTTCAAATGCATATGAGATTGAATTACCAGCAGGAATTGGAATATCACCCATCTTTGATGTTGCAGATTTGTACCTATACAAAGGAACAGAGGAAGAGCCGCAAGAAGACTCTACAAAAGAGGAAGACCAGACTTTGAATTGGAAGGAACAGATGCCAAAGACAAAAAAGAAAGAAGTGGAAGCCATTTTGGAGAAAAGAGCAGCAAAGAAGACCAGAGGACAAACCTACTATTAGTATCTAGTCAAATGGAAAGGACACCCTGTGGAAAATGCCAGTTGGATGACAGCAGGAGAATTACAAATGTTTAGTACAGATCCTGAAGAATTGATGGATTAATCTTTTCTTCCCCGGGAGTCTGATGGAGGAGCATCCGAACTTAGCCAGCAATGTGATTGTATGTTCACATGCTGTGGCTAACATGAGTTGGATAAACATTGGTTATTAATATTTTATTTAGTTTTAAAATGAGAGGAGTTAGTCTGTTTGGGTTTGCTAAATTAATTAGGAATAAAATAGAAATTGGTTTCTCCCTACGAGGAGATCAAGCCAAGTAGGATAAGAGCTTAGAAATAGGGTAGCATTTGTTTGTTAAGAGAGGTTCAACAAAAATCTATTTAGAGACGAGAAGGACCACTTCAGATATATATATATATATATATGAGATAGGTGTGAGAGGGAGAGAAGAGTGAGGAAAAGAGTGAGATAAGTGTGAAATAGGTGTGTGAGAGGAGAGAGCAGAGAGAGCATAAACAATTGTAATAACCAACCGATCAAGGGCTTGGCTCTATAAGTTCATTTATTATTAAATTCCAAGAGTTTTGTAAATGATCGGGCTCTCTGTTTCAAACTATTGGTTTAAAACTCTGTTGAATCGCGTATATATTAGTCGTATAGTAGAAAGGACAATCGAATTTGCAGGCACAGCAGGGACCGTAAATCTGACACCGATCAACGGGAGAGATCTCATCACAGTTGGAGGACATCGCACATCGCATTGAATAATGTTTACAGTTGGGAATTTCGCAAGTTAAGCTATTTCACTTGCGATGCGAAGCGAGTTGGCGGAGATATAACCTAGATTGTCGAATCCAGAAAAGGGTCAACAGTAGAGATCGCAGCGCACGGGAAGTGACTTCATAGTTCGCAAGATTTAGAGTTAAAAGTTAGGATGTCGCAAGTTAAACTAAATTGGATGCAATGCGAAGTGGAGAGGACACGCGTTGACACAACGTAGCTTCGCAAATCACAGGAAATAAGTTGTAATGTTAAAATTAAAGTGTAAATGCGGCGAAGTGCGATCGACGGTGATTGGTTGGGAGTCTTGTGGGACCGCCAGTAAGAAGTTCCATGTGTATGCATTGTTTTGGGTTTATGTATGTCTGTATAAAAAGCGTTGTTGGTCGCTTCGCGTATATATGTTTGTGAATCTTTAAAGAGTGAAATCCGCTACGAATAAAGAATCGTATGAATCCATAAACCATACAGTTCCGCGCATACTCTGAATTCTGATATTTGTGCAGCTAGTCTGCATCAGACATGTAAAGAAAGTTTTTATCTGAATTTTGTCTCTCTTATAAATTTGATGCCATCGTAGCAACTATTGCACTGATGTTACAGTAGTGTAGAGAAGAAGTAACAACATGATTATGGTTTTCAAGCTTCTATGGTTCTCGTTTATTAAAGAAATCTCCGGATTATCCACAGTGTTGTAAAACAATGGTCGACATTTCGAATCCCAACAGGGATCCATCTTTAGGACAAGATGTTGAATGAAGATTGAAAGAAGAACAGAAAGGTAAAGGTATTAATAGTGACACAGAGGGAAAAGGAGCCAACAATAGTTAATTACTATAAAAAAAAAATTAATTTCAATATTAATAAATTTTAATAAATTTTAACAATTTTAAGAGTTATATAGTATTATTTAATCAAATTTATTAAGTTAACTTTAATAGTTTTAATAAAGTTTTATATAAATTTAATATAAATTTAAAATTAACTTTAATAATATTAATAGTTAATATAATAATATTTAATTTGATAACAATTATATTTATTTTATTATAAGGTTAAATTCTAGGCCTTTTAATTAGCGAAGAGTACTATAATATATATATTAGAGAAAAAATGAAACCCTAAATAATAATAATAATTTACCAAATAATAATTAATAAAATTCAATAAAATAAAATTATATAAACAATAGTTTATTAATTAATATTAACAATTATTTATTAAAAATTAGTGTTAATCAATATTAATTATTATTATTTATATATAATTAAATCCTTCAAGACAGGGAAAACTCCAAAAGGCACTCAGGTATGGAAATTGTGTTATAAAGCAATCGAATTCTTCAGATCCCACTTATACCGTATCCCTGGCAATGGGAAAAAAACAAAATTATGGACAGACAGCGTTATGGGGCATCGCCCTCTTGCAGAAAATCAAGGAATTAAAGAGGTAAGAGTCTGGTTACAGTCTAAAGGCATACGGAAAATTGAAGACATCTCCAGCTGGGACAGAAAAGGGAATTGGCAATGCTGGTCTTTCCCTAGAATTCCTGAACATTTAAACACTCAGCTTGACACTCTTCAAGCTGCTATCTCTGATTTCGCCCCGGTACACACTGAAGATGAAGATGTTTGCGGCTGGGGTCGGACTGGAGTATACACAGTCAGTCATGGTTATTACCAGCTGCAGAGTCAAAAAGATTCATCACACCCAGCAGCTGTGTGGAAAAAGATTTGGGACTGCTTTGGCATTCCCAAAATCAATTTCTTCTTTTGGACCCTGTTTCACAACAAAATCTTAACTGGAGATAATTTGTGCAAGAGGAACATAGTCGGACCGCATAGATGCGTCCTTTGCAAAAAAGATTTGGAATCTGCTTCTCATCTGTTCTTAGCCTGCGAATTTGCAAAGGATGTATGGTCTTTATTCCTTGCAGGTTTGAATGTCTGCCCCCCATCCCAAAGTACAATCAGCAACATGTTCTCCTCTTGGAATGACAGATACCCCTTCAGCATTCCCAGCAAGTCAATTTGGCAAAAGGTCTGGACTGCAGCTCCAAAGTACGTTTGTTGGAAGATTTGGTTAGCAAGGAACAAAATAATTTTCAACAATACAGATTTGCCTGCAGCAAAAGTGGCAGACCAGGCAAAGAAACTCCTCTTGGAAACTCTACACCATTCCTCAGCCAAAGACGACAACTCCCTACGCACCGATGAAAGGGTTTGGTTGGATGGATACACAGGAAACCCCAGGCCTCCTGCATTCAACCGCCCTATGCACACAAGAAAATGGCAAATTAGAGAAACAGAGGACAGCTTCCAGCAGTGGTGGAAATCTCAGGGCAAGTGCTCCATTTTTTTCGATGGAGCCTCAAAAGGCAATCCAGGGAAGGCAGGTGCTGGTGGGGCGATCTTTTTCCAGAATGGGAGCAAAGATGTCTTCAGTTGGGGCCTTGGTACAAAAACCAATAACCATGCTGAAATCCTCAGCCTCCTGAAAGCCTGTCAAATGGCAAGAAAAGGAAACCCAGACGAAATTCTAATTTTTGGAGATTCAGAATTGCTGATAAAAACGCTAGTTAACAAGACAAGACTCAAGGACCCAGTGCTCAACAAGCAACTCTCAAGAATAAACAGAATTCTGAAAGATTTCTCTTCAGTTCAGGCCTTCCACATTCTCAGAGGCTTAAACAAGGAAGCTGACAACTTGGCGAACATCGGCTGCTCTTTACAGGATGGGATGATTAGCATCAATGCAGATACTTCGACCGCAGCAAACATACCTTAAGCAGAAAGAAAGCAAATGTAATTTCTGAAATTTGTACTGGATGTTAGGCTATGCCCAACCCGTTCTCTTTCAATAAAATAACCGTTTCAGTTATAAAAAAAAAAATTATTATTTATATATAATTATTGTTTATTTAATTTAATAATTTTTAATAATAACATTCAATAAATTAAAAATATATAAATAATATTAAAATTTATTAAAATTATTAAAATAAAGTTATTAAATTTATTAAAATTTATTAATTTTGAAATTAAATTTTTTTTAGTAATTAACTATTGTCGGCTCCTTTTCCCTCTGTGTCACTATTAATACCTTTACCTTTTTGTTCTTCTTTCAATCTTCATTCAGCATCTTGTCCTAAAGATAGATCACCGTTGGGATTTGAAACGTCAACCATTGTTTTACAACACTGTGGATAATCCAGAGATTTCTTTAACAACATGATATTATCAATTAAAGAAATAACATCAGAATCCATTGTCAGAATAAACATCCTGTTATAAGTTAATAATTCCTATCTTGTTTCAAATAGCACATCAAAAGTCTCTAAGGATTGCCTTAGCCCTCATATCAGATTGAAAAAGGCACGCATGTGACTTTAAGGACAAAAAATGGACATTGCTATTAGAGTATATTGATAATTCCACAGAAATACTATTTGCTGAATATCTATGACAATAATTGAAGTTTCAAACAGTAGTAGCTTTCAGGTTAAATAAAGCTCTAACAAGCCTGACAAAATATCCATATAAACACCATGTTTATCACCAACTTGATAAAGCAAAGTATTGAAATTTTGGATAGAGATATCAATGCTCCATATAATGTTCTGTATTCAACTGCTCTGAACACCTACCCATCCTGCAAATCACCAGTAAAAATGAAAGATAGTTTAGAATCTTTATTCAAATTGAAATAAATATAAAGCATGACATAGACCTGAAAAGTTTCATCTAGTTTAAGGGCTCATGTGATAATAGAATGAAAATAGTAAGAAATCACCATGCTTAAAGTTTACAAGACGTTCATTTTAGAATGTCAAACAATTAAATATTAATGAAATATAATGACAATTCATCTTGAAAACATCACCGGATCAAAAATCCATATATAATTAATCAAAGAAGCCAATGACTAGAGTAATAGGTAAGAGTAGTCACATACATAAAATGTAAATCAAGCAATGGAACATATGAGTGTACTTTCTTGAAGAAGGTCACAGCGGTTAAGCCTCATATATTTTGACAATTCATCTTGAAGCCATCTCAGGATGCAAAATCCATATATGATTGAACAAAGAAGCCACTGACTTAAAAGTGAATGTAAGAGCAGTCACATATAATGAATGTAAATCAAGCTATGGAACGATATGAATACTTTTCTTGAAGAAATGTCAAAATGGTTAAACTCATTACCTTGTGGATGAAAGCACTTGGAAATTAAATACTTGAGGAAATTCCCCTAATAGGAATTGGCCAAATGGCTTATAGATCTCAAAAGTTGGACTTCATAATTTAGAATAATTTTTGTTGTACTAGGACTTGTGTGTTATTTCATTGTTAGAAATTACAAGGAAATATTTGTGGAAACATTGAAGTCTGTGTTTGTGGAAACATTGTAGTCTATGTTCTCTACCTTAGCTCTTCTTTCCATCAACATTGGGCAGTCAAATTTGTGGTCAAAGAAGGGCAATGTATGCCAAACTCATATCAATCACAGGCACAATGAATCCATACTCAACTATATGAATACACACCACTCAACTCAAACTTCTATTACTCACGCCTTTAAATAGGCAACACAATACGAGAAGCCACAAGTCAAACCAGCAGTCGACTCAAAAATTAAAACCATGGGGCATACACGATGTACACATAAATAATAAAATATGATCCAACAGAGACTATGGTGTCCATGTATAGTGTCCCTAAATATGTACTATCTGTCAACCACAATAAACAGTCATTTTGTTGATGGAAATCATACTATGTCTGAAGCATATCTGCTACCTCCTTTTTAGGCAATTGAAAAGACGTTTGGAAAAGCATCAAGAGGAGAACTTTCAGCTAAAATTTCAAAGCATTTGGACCAACAGTTTTAGAAATATTAAAGACTGAAGTTAGTGTCTTGACTCTTGAAAAGCCCTGGTTACTGAAATATACAACTACTGAAAGAGTCAAAATTTTGAAATTTTCTACATGGTATCTTGGAATTGTGGAGAGAAACTGAAGCCGGAAGGTGTATCCATTATTTGGGTTCCAACTCCCGAGTGCCTTCCAGACTTTGTTGAATATATACAATGCAAAGGCCTTTGGAGGATGGCATCTATGTTGCACTTGATATCAAGGCCAAGAAGATGCCAATATCAAGAAAGGACACGATCGTACAAAATTTGTACGATGGCCGATGACATAAAAATAAATAATACAATTTTAACAAATAAAAGTCACTTTATAAAATCATTATTAAGTCACTTTGTTACCTCATAAAGTAATTTTGTAATACATTTTTATAAAGTCATTTTAAATATATATATATATATATATATATATATATATATATATATATATATAACAATTAATTAAATAAATATATATATTAATGTATAGTATATAAATTAAAATAATAAATAATAAATATTTATTTAAAAAAAGAAAGAGAAAAAAAGGGGGAATGGATAAATGTCGATTCCAAGATAGTACTACCGATGACCTACACATGCCGAAATGATGCGTGCTAGTGAACAAATTGTCAAGTGATTAAACTTTGAGGACAAAGCTTTTTGAAGAGAAGGGCAATGTTACGAATATAATTTATATTAAAATAAAATAAATATAAAGAAATCAATAATAATAGTTAAATAATGATTAGTTAATGAAGAGGCGTGTTCTAAGGGACATGACCCATCATCGAAGGGGTATTGGCCTAGGTATAAAAGCGGGCCCTCATTGTAACATTCAAACATCCTTGTATATTTATCATATTAATAAAAAATATTATTTAAAAATACAATACATTTGTGTATTTTACACTTAAAGTCAACAAGCTACAGTTTTGTTGCTTCATTGATGACCCTTATTCAAACTTCTTAAAACTCCTTATTCTCCTTTCAATAGATCTTCAAGTTGCCTTTTTCCTTCTTCTTCACCTTAAGCTCTGATACCATGTTGGAAAATCAGAAAGGCAGAAAGATTTTCTTTATGTTGATAAGTACTTGTGATATTCTTATGTTCTTATTAACTTTCTTGAGTTCTTTTATCTTACTTCATCAACCAATTATCAATAACTATAACATGAATATCAAAGACACCATATGTAGGCGGACAGCCGAGGCAAAACCCCTATCTAGGGGAAAAACCAGTCAACAACTCTTCCTTTAATAGTTTCACGAGATGATCCAAGACTCTTGACCTAGACACAGACTTCCTCCAATCACCAAGTCATCCCTTCCCTTCTACAAATGGTAACCTTCCAGTAACAACTTCAACCTTGCAGCAACAACTGGCAGCAGCAAACTGAACTTTGACCTAGATGCAGCACTTTTATCTTGAAGCAATACTACGACCTAGAAGAAGCACTTCGATCTTAAAGCAGTACTTCGACCAAGAAGCAGCACTTCAACCTAGAAGCAACAATAGAATTTCGACCTCCCCAGCAACAAAACTTCAACCCAACAGAAATTTGACCTAGTAGCAGAAGAACTTCGATCCTGATGCAGTACTTCGATTTCCAGCAATAGCCCAACAAATTCACACGTGTGAGAGAGAGACAACCCAGAAACTTCGACTTTTATCCTTCTCCAATAATTCTCCTTCTTCTCTTGGAATTTCGCACTTTTTCTGCTCCTCCTTCTATATCGAACTTGTGAGAGTGTGTCTTCCAAATTAATCGAATTGCTCTATATATACACCCTTTTCTGGAGTTCGAATTACCTTCATGTAGGCCGACTTGATCAGGTAAGGGTCAACTTGGTGTGGAGGTGACAAATGACTTAATTTACACAATAATAATTCTTTTTACATGATTCAAGAGCCCAAGAAGGGTCTCATTAGATAGACAATGACGTAATATAAAACCTAGAAGTCCTCAATGGGGACTTTGACCTCAAACATGATGACCCAAGCATGAAACCCGTGCTTTAATAAGTCATAATAATAATAATAATAAATTTTTTCTTTCTTTTGATAAATACATTTCATTATAACTCAAATACAATTATGAAGACTGAACCTAGTTACATTCTTCAACAATGTACACTTCTTCAATGATCACATTAAGGAAAGTTGTCTTCATATCCATCTAATGCATCCTCCATCCCATGATTGAAACTATAGACATAACTGCTATCATGGAAGTGTATCTAGTGATTAGAGCAAAAGTCTCTTCATAGTCCACTCCCTCTTTTTAGAAGAAGCCTCTTGCTACAAACCTCGCTTTGAACTTCTCAATGTTGAAATCTACGACATCCTTGATCTTGTAGAGCCCCTTGGACTCACAACTAATCTCGCGTCCAATCTTGCCACTATGTCTTGAACATCACTCTTCATGATGGAGTCATACTCCTCCACCATGGCATCTGACCATACTTATCAGTATGTTGCCTCGTGAAAACAAGAAAGGTCAGAATCAATGATGTTTCTCATCAATGCCATGTAAGTAGGAAACTCCTTAGAAGCCTTGCTCTCCCTTAGTGTGTTCCTAAGAGCCCCAACATACTCCTAAGCACCTTTCAATGTCTATGTGAACAATCAAGGTCTCCTCAAAGAAATGGAAGAGGCTAATGTCTTCTCCTCCTCACCTGAAGGTTGTTGTCCTAAAGTGGAAATTGTTGGTGTCTTTGGTGACCTTGGCTCAACCTTCGGAGCTTCCTATTCTTCGTCCTCTATCATTGGAATAAGATCACATGATTTCCTTAATGCAAAGTCTTCTTGAAACTTTACGTCCCTGCTTACGACTATCTTCAACCACTCTGAAATATAAACCTATAGGCACTATGTCTTGAACACCATTCTTCATGATGGAGACATAATCCTCCACCATGGCATCTGACCATACTTATTAGTGTGTTGCCTCATGAAAACTAGAAAGCTCATAATCAATGATGTTGCTCATCAATGCCATGTAAGTTGGAAACTCCTTCGAAGGCATGCTCTCCCTAGGAGCCCCAACATACTCCTAAGCATCCCTCAATGTTTATGTGAACAATCAAGGTCTCCTCACAAAAATGGAAGAGGCTAATGTCTTATCCTCTTCACTTGAAGGTTGTTGTCCTAAAGTGGAAATTGTTGGTGTCTTTGGTGACCTTGGCTCGACCTTTGGAGCTTTCTATTCCCCATCCTCTATCATTGGAATAGGATCATGTGATTTCCTTGATGCAAAATCTTCCTAAAACTTTACATCCTTGCTTACTAATATCTTCATCCTTCATCTACTATAACCCCACAAATAAACCCTCCTGCTAAAGGGCTCTAACTTGGTCCTCTTTTCTATAGGTACATGGATATAAATGGAACAACCAAAGATGCAAAATTAAGTTACCTTTAGTTTCACACTAGTGAAAGCCTCCATTTGTTGTCTTATCCCCAACATCCTGTGAGAACACCTGCTCAAGATGTAGACTATTGTGTTATATGCCTTTGTCCAAAGAAACATGGGCAAGTCTTGATCATGGATCATGGCTTTAGCAGCCCCTATGATGGATCGATTCATCTGCTTGGCCACCCCATTCTCTTTTGGGTAATATGGAATTGTTAGCTCCCTCTTGATTCCTCCCTCATTGCAAAAATCCTTGAACTCATTGGAGGTATACTTATATCCATTATCTGATCTCAAAACCTTGATCTTCTTTCTTATCTGGTTCTCAACAAGAGGTTTGAACTCTTGAAACTCCTAATCTATGGTCTTTAAGAAATACATCAACGTTTTGGGAGAAAAAACTTCCATAAAGGAAACATAATATGTGCTACCTGTTATTGATGCTACTAATATCAACCCACAAACATCCAACTAAATCAGGTCTAGAATCTACTTAGACTTCACTCACTACTTAGGAAGGAAACCTTGGCACGCTTGCTAAGTATGCACCCTTTGCCTACTCCATGTTGCTCAATGTTGAACTTTGGAAAACCAATGACTATCTCCCTCAAAATAGGAAATGCTATTATGATGTAGGTGCCCCAGCCTCTTGTGCCATAACTCACACAAGTTGTTACTCTTATGAACTAGGGCTCAAACAAATTCATCCTGTAACATGTAACAATTTCCTTCGCTAAACCTTATCACATGTGTCACTACTAGGCTACATTCCTCCAACCTAATAAGGACTTATCTATTCTTAAACTCTACTACATAATCCTTGTCCTCAATTTTTCTAGAGACCTCGAACAAATAAAACACCATCAAAGTCTAAAGAGTTACCCGACTCAAGCTGGAAGGAAGTAGTACCAACTCTGGCTACTGAATACTTGGCATCATCACCAAGCTCAACTTGTACTCCTAAGTCCTGCTCTGTTAGACTAGAAAACAATTGTTGAGTTGATGTCATATGACAAGATGCTCCACTATCCAAATACCACGCATTCCTCGAAACCTTGCTAGTAGAGAGGCAAGATACCATTGAGAAATATTTCTCAAACTTGGCAACAAACTCGTTTATTCGAGTTTCTACAGAGGTTGTGTTGAAGAATGTAACTAGGTTTGGCCTTCATATTTGAGTCATCATGAAATGTATTTATTAAAGAATGAAAAAAAGAAAATCTATTATTATTACAATGACTTATTAAAGCATGGTTTTCATGCTTGGGTCATCATTTTATAGGTCAAAGTTCCCATTGAGAGCTTCTAAGTTTTATATTGAGTCATTACAGTCATTATCCATTTAATGAAACCCTTCTTGGGCTTTTGAATCATGTAAAAAGAATTATTATTGAGTCAAATATGTATTTGTTGCCTCCACACCAAGTTATCCCTTTCCTGATGAAGTCGGCCTACAAGAGGACAATTCAACCCACTAAAGAGGCTATATATACAAGTGCAATTCGATATATTTGCTCACCAACTCAACAAGTTCGATACACAAGAAGTAAGTGCAGAAAAGTGTGAAGTTCAAGGAGAAGAAGGAAGGATTGCAAGTCGAAGTTTATGGGCTATCTCTCTTTCTCTTTTATGCGAAGTTACTAGGCTATTTGTTGGGTCAAAGATTCTGCTGCTAGGAAGGTCGAATTTCTAGATTTGTTGGGTCGAAGTTCTGCTGCTGGGAAGGTTGAAATTCTGGATTTGCTGGGTCAAAGTGTTGTTGCTACAAGGTCGATGATCTAGATCGAAGTTGTTAGAAGGAAGGGAAGAGTCTTGGATTATCTCATCTTAACTATTGAAGGAAGAAATTTGATTGGGTTTTCCCCTAGATAGGGATTTTTCCCTCGCAGAGTGCCTACATCTTGTGTCTCTTGTTCTTGTGATCTTTATATACACATAATTTGGTAATTGCTTGATGAAAGATAATATAATAAATAAGTAAAAGAAGCCAACATAATTCACAAGTAATTATCAAGAAAGAGAAATCAAACCCTAATTCTACTAGCATTGATTTCTCAACATGGTTTTAGAGCTAAGGTCAAGGAAGATTGGAGATCACTTTGTTGGCTTGAAAGAAAGGGCTACTCCCTCTATGATAAGATACTTGAAAATAGGATTCAATATCATCTAAAAGATGGATCAAAAGAATCACCTACAACTTATTCAATAAAGTCAAAAGAAAAGGGTTTTTGGCTGCACTCACAGGTTCACTCAATGATGACAATGCATGGATTATTGATAATGAAGCATCAAGACACATGACAGGAGATAGCAAACAACTTCACACTCTATCAAAGGAACAATCTTCTCATGCAGTGGAATTGGGAGACAACAAAAGCTATGATGTTAAAAATCTGGGATCAACTTTTTGAAGTTGGGCAATGGAGCAAAGCTACATCTCAACAATATACTCTATGTTCCAGGTTTGAAAAGAATTTACTTTCAATTTCTTGCTTAGAAGATAAAGGTGATAGAATTGCTTTTGTAAAAGTTTTGGCTTGGGAAAAAGATTCAAGCATCGATAAAGCTAGGGCTATTGGAATACGTGAAGGAAGTCTAGATAGAGTCATAACACCATCTCCTCAAGCCCTAATTCACATGGAAATCAATCCCATTGAACTATGGCATAGAAGATATGAACATTTACATTATAAGGTTATTCCCTCTCTCAATCAATTGGTAAATGCCATTCCCAATATCAAAGAAGATCGTGAAGGAATATGCAGGGAATGTGCCTTAGGAAAGAATACATGGAAGCCATTTACAAGCAGTGAAACAAAGTCTAAAGAAATATTGGACCTCATTCATTTAGATGTGTGTGGGCCTATGTCTGACAAATCACTTAGAGGTCATCTTTATTATGTAACCTTCATTGATGTTCACTCTAGAAAGACATGGCTCTATCTACTCAAATCAAAGGACGAAATATTTGAAAATTTCAAGAAATTTAGGTCTAAAGTAGAGACCTTAACCGAAAGAAGAATAAAGCTTTTGAGATCCGATAATGGCGGAGAATACACTTCAAAAGAAATAATCGCATATTGCAAAGAAGTAGGAATTAAGTGCACAGAACTTTATGGATTTTCCTGCAAGTGGTGATTTGTTGGACCTGCGACCTAGTTTACTTGGAAGTGATTTTGGAGCGATGGTGGCTTGTGGCAGGATTAGGGTTTTCCAGGTTGGGTTCTATTATCATTCCTCTGCTGCCTCTCATGGCAGCATCACAGCTGGGAGACGGACCTGCGCACTCCACCTCATCGACTTTGGCTCTGTGGGGAAGAAGACTCGGATTAGGGACTCTTCACATCCCGCGGTGGCTACCCCTCGAGACCCTCTCGTCCGCTTGGACCGACGACCTTGGCTGCTGCCAATGGCACCTCTTTTGCGTCCCCTTTCGATGCGTGGTAACCGCACCAGTGCTCGTACTCAGCAGCCTAGTGGCAGAGGTAGATATCTGTTGTCGGCGGTTAACAGACTGGACGGGGTTATCTACTCGATGCCCATTCTGCGGCTTTCTGGAGGTTGCTGGCCCAATGCTCCGGGCATTACGCTGGTATGCTCTGGACGGGCTTCTAGATCTGCTGGATTTCATGACTGGGAACCAGATACCTTTCAGCCCTTCCCCTCTACCTCTACAAACAGAACTACAACAACTAGAGGGTGACATTAGCGTCAATGCAATGGAGAATCAGGTAAGCTCAAAAAAATTTCATATTTTCATAAAAACACCTGCGGGGAACTGTTTATTAATTTGGATACAGAATATTGATGGGGTTACAGACCTGAAGAATTCCATTGAGAGGGCCTCTAGTTTTCCAAGCCATTTACAGTCCCTTATCTACTGTGGGCATTCCTTACAAGATTCTTGCTCACTGTCTGAATACTCCATATGCCCTGCTTCCACCATCTATCTAAATCTGAGATTGAGGGGTGGAGCGGCTGGGCAGATCTGTTCTTAAGGGCACCAGGGACCTAGTACATCCAAGAATGACTACCCAAATGGTCCATCCTACAGAAATATTCTACAAGGGAAAAACAAAACTGCTGCTCCAACGGTGCCAACAGTGAATGTTCCCAAATCATACATTGTAGAATAGCTAAATCATGTGCCAGAATTGCAAATAGATATTCCAGAGATAGAAGAGCACAGATCCATCTATGAATCTCAAGCACTTATCTGCAGATTCAACTCTTTCTGGCCAAAACCAATGGAGCTATTTCATTGGATTTTCACCAACTGGACTGTGGACTGTGAAATACATCTCTGTTCAAAGGGATTTTTAATTGTAAAATTCCTATCCTCGAAGGACAGAGCCATCATTCTTAAGGCTGGACCATGGTTCTGGGGATCCACCAAACTATTCACCACACCATGGTTTCCAGAATTTGATGCAAATACTATGGAGGTCACCTGCATGTTGGTCTGGGTTCGGCTACACAGCCTCCCACTTCATTTCTAGAATGAAGTTGTTCTTGCGAGCATTGGAAACATCATCGGCAAATACATAAAAACTGACACCAATCACTTGGAGGAGAGGATTTTCACCTTTGCACGCATTTGTGTAGAGGTGGACCTCAGCAAAGGGATTCCAGAAAGCATTCAACTGAATCACAAACAGCAAAAATGGAAGCAGCACCTCGACTATGAAAACACTGCATTCAGATGCAGAATATGTAGGAACACCAGGCACCTGCAAAACACATGCCCGGAAGCTAAAAGTGACAACAGGAAAAAGAAAAGGACGGGAAAGGCAACCAAAGGCTGGCAATTTCCATCAGAAGATCCAAAACAAGAGATGACAGAAGAAGAGGATGCACCCATCCCAACTGAAAACAACCAGACAACAACTGAACTGGAGACACAAGAGCAAGAGATGCAGGAGCCTACTAAACCTACCACCACGGATCAGCCGACAATGGACCATGGGGCACTAGAAAGTGGAGGGAACAAAAGACATCACAACTCAAATACATCAGACTCAGACAAAGATAATGGAGCAATCATATCAGAAAATCAGCTCGCCATTATTTCCACCTTGCCAACACAAGGTCCATGGCGCAAGGTCGAAAAGAAAAAAGGGAGAAAAGTTTGATTTCTCCCCTTGTATAATAGGTTATTTGATGCAACTTATCAGCTTGTCTTTGACAATTACCAGACCATGGAACATGTAATTTTGTTTTCATTAATAAAATTACGAATTTTTCCTTTGTGAAAAAGCAGGAATTAAGTGGGAGCTTACAATCCCAAACAGAATGGAGTTGCAGAAAGTAAAAATATAACACTTGAAGAATGTATACAAACAATGATTTTTGATCAAGATATACCAAAATTTTGATGGGGAGAAGCAGCAATGACCGTTGTATATATACCAGTGAAACAAACATCGCGATTTTATCGCGAGTTTTTGGGGGGTCCGATTTTATCGACGATTTTTTGAACGATTTTTTGAAAAAATCGTTATCGCGATAAAATCGCGATTTTTTCGAAAAAATCACGAGTCGACCGATAAAAATCGTGGCAGCCTCGGACAGCGACTTTATATTGCGATTTTTGGTTTTTTGTTTGTCATTTTTAGTTGGACAAACTTGCTTATGAGAGCCAAGGAGGGAAGGAGGAGAGCCAAGGAGGGAGATACGTGATTTACAAGCCCAAGATTGGACAAAAGTGAAAAATTTCTTGCAATCCAAGCGAACAAAAATCGAATTTGGACCAAGTGTTTCGGGCAAAACGTTTTTCCAGGTATGGGCATCAAATTTGACCCATTTTTTTTTGTTTTTTTCTTGTTCTTCCATGGGTTTCTATTACCCATGTATTTTTCATCATTTGTGATTGCATTTGGTTGTGTTTTTTTTTTGTTTTTGTTTTATTGAGAGGAGAGGGTTTATTTTGGTCAAAAATGCAAAAAATTGTTTGTTAAATTTTGTTTTTTTTATATTTCTTCTTGTGCTCTTAGTTTCTTCCCATTATTTTTGCTTGTGTTTCAACATGTATTTTTTCCCATTATTTTTGCATTGAGTTGAGGGTTTTTTTTGTGAAAAAAAATCAAAATGTTGTATGTAAAATTGTAATTTTTTTATTTTATTTTTTAACTGGCAATTTTTCTTGTGCCCTAGGTTCAAATTTCAACATTCAAACTTCAAACTTCAAAGTTTCCAACATGCCAAGGAAATTAGATCCTTTATGGGAATTTGGTGAACCTGATGGGGGGTTTGACCGATCAAACTTGACTTGCAAATTATGTGGTCAACACATGACAGGGGGGATATACAGGTTGAAATACCACTTGGCACAAATTCCTAGGCATGAAGTAGGCCCTTGCAGAAACACCAGTGCAGAAATAATCAAAAGAGCCATGAACTCATTGGGAGAAATAGAAACCACTAAACTCAGCAAAGCAGCTCTGAAAAGTCAAATATCAGGGTTTGGAGTTGACCGTGAGAGTGGTAGTGGCTCTTCAGCATCAGCCTCTTCTATAGGCAGCGTCGTAGCTGCCTCCTCATTTTTTGTTCCTAGAACCACTCCTAGGGCACAGCCATCTATCTCCTCCTTTCTTAAAAGAAAGGAGAAGGAAGAAGCTGATAAGTTGTTGGGCAAACTATTTCTTTGGAGTGATATTCCTTTCAATGTTGCCAGGAACAATCCATTTTATCAGGCTGCGATTGATGCTATCGTTGTTGTTGGCCCAGGATACAAAGCCCCTACATATCATGACCTTAAAGGGCGCATTCTGCAAAATGAGAAAGCTGACTGCACCAAGAGATTGGAAGAGTTAAGGGCATCATGGGAAGTCACAGGATGCACTGTGATGTCATATGGTTGGACTGATCAAAAGGGTAGGACCCTTATTAACTTCTTGGTCAGTTGTCCCAAGGGGACAATGTTTATGAAATCTGTTGATGCATCTGCACATGTCAAAGATGCAAAATTATTATGTGATTTATTAGATGTGTTCATTATGGAGGTTGGGCCCCAAAATGTTGTCCAAATCATAACGGACAACACTACAAACTATGTTTCTGCTGGCAAGATGGTTATGGAGAGGTATCCAAGCATATTTTGGACACCTTGTGCTGCACATTGCCTTGATTTGATGTTGGAGGACATCGGAAAGATTGATTTTGTCAATGATATTGTAGAATCATCAAAGAGAATCACAAAATTTATATATAACCATGGATCTGTGCTTCATTTGATGAGGACATTCACCAACAAGAAGGAGTTGGTGCGGCCTGCTATCACACGATTTGCCACTACTTTCATCTCTCTTCAATCCCTCTTGAATTCTAAGTGGGATTTGAAGAGAATGTTTCTTTCAGATGAGTGGCGTGCTTTGACTATCAGCCGCAAATCAGAGGGACAGGCCATCTGCAGGTTGGTGTCATATCAGGAAAGTTTTTGGGCTGGAGTGGAAGAGGTGTGCAGCATTAGTGAACCTTTGGTAAAGGTTCTTAGATTGGTGGATGGAGAGAAGCCCGCAATGGGCTACTTGTATGAGGCCATGGATAGGGACAAAGAAGCTGTTCGCAGCTATTATGATGATAAGGGTGATGAGGGGTTTCAGAGACAACTCCTTATATGGGAAGTGATTGATGATCGATGGAACAACACACTCCATCGTCCCATTCATGCTGCAGGGCTCTTCCTGAACCCCGCATTTGTTTATTCATGTGGTTTTCTATTTGATGCTGAGGTCATGGATGGCTTTTTCACTTGTGTTCAGAAGATGGTGCCAAATCCATCAGAACGTGCAGAGATATCCAAAGAGATGGAGGTATACAGAATGGTAGGTGGCACCTTGAACTTCGACATGGCTGTCCAGGATAGAACTACTAAAATGCCAGGTAAGATTTTCATTATTTTAAAAATTTTCTTATGTTTGTAACTTTATAAGTTTATCTTATTTGTTGTAACTTGTAACTTGTAGATGCATGGTGGAGGAGCTACGGTCGCAGATTACCAAAACTCCAAAAACTTGCCATTAGAATACTCAGCCAAACATGTAGCGCTTCAGGATGCGAGCGCAACTGGAGTGTATTTGAAAAAATACACACCAAAAAGCGCAACAGGTAAAAAACTTAACCTATTCCAATTTCCAACTGATTTTTTGAATTCGTTAAATATTTTTTTTTAAATATTTAATTTATTAATTTATGACCCTTGTACAGGTTGGAGGGTCAGCGGCTCAATGACATGGTTTATGTCTACTACAATCTTAGATTGTGGGTGAGACAAATTGAGAGAGAACCCCTGATATGGAGGCCATCTCTTTAGATGCGATTGACACCACTGCTGAATGGAGGGTTGAGGCTGAGAGGCCTGTCATGGAGTCAGCCCCTGATTGGATAGAGCAGGAGGTGTGTGCACAAGAGAGGACGAGGAGAAGAAGAAGAATAAAGAGGAGGAGGAGGAGCAGGAGGAGGAGGTGACACCACCCGTGCACCACTACTGCACGGTAGGAGGAGTGGTCTTCCGCCTCCTTTAGCTCCTGGTCTGTGCCCGCTTCCGTAAGCCATTTTACTTCTAGAGAACACAAAGCCCATTGCTGGTCCGCCTACTCTCTTCATTCAGAGAGAAAGGCAAGCCGTTGTATTTTCTCAAGAGGGCAGAGGAACACTGAATAGTATAGGACCAGGGTTATATGTAGGTATGGTGCATTGCCATTCCTTTGTATGACATTATGACTCATGATATGAGATACATTATTATATTTTTTGTTGATATTTTGAGGTCGAGTTTAATTTAGACTCTCAGGATCAGTATTCAGATTGTGGATTCAGTTTTATGTGTGATGTAGCACTAGACATGATATTACACATCTTATATATTAGTTTTTTTTTCATATTTATGTGTCAATGCATTTATTTTACGCTGTAGATGCTTTAGATATTAAAAAAATTGAAAAAAAATGAATATTTTTGTATGTGCCGATTTTTTCCCGATTTTTACGATTTTTTCCCGATTTTTACGATTTTTTCCGATTTTTTCCCCTCCGCGATTTTATCCCGATCGCAATGTTTGTAACATTGATATATACAAAATAGAATTCCTCATAGAATCCTCGATAATATGACACTTGAAGAAGCATTCATAGGAAGGAAGCCATGTGTGGACCATCTCTGAATCTTTGGATGTCCCGCCTACATCCACGTTCCAAAGGACAAACGAAAGAAGCTAGACCCTACAAGCATTAAAGGGATTTTCATTGGCTACAGTCTTTCTTCAAAGGCATATAGAATCTACATTAAGGAAGGAAGACATATAGAAGTAAGCAAGGATGTTATATTTGATGAAAATCATGACTACAAAATATCCAAAGATATTCCTATTGATTCCGATGACAAAGACGTACCACTATTCAAACATGAAGAGCATCACGACAATCCTTTTACAAATCAAGAAGAAGAAGAAGAAGAAGGATCAAGTGAGCCTATTCAACCTGTGATCATACCCGACACAAGGAAGAAGTCTTGAATTACTTCTTGCATGTTCACACCTAACATGTGCAAGAAGCTCTTGCTCGAGCTATATTTCTCAGCATCCAATCCTTGGGTCATGGGGGTCATATATATATATATATATATATATATATATATATATATATATATATATATATATTGCCTTAAAAAGGGTCATTTTGGATACCAATATTATACAAGATGCAACCATCTTATCCATTTACCTTACTTATCCCCTATCCACATTCAAAGGTATCCCTCCAAGCACTTGTTAACCACCTTTGTTTAACCATATGATTGAAGGTTATATGTGGTACTTATATTAAGAGTGACAAACAAACTTGGGTTCTCTATTACAAACGACGTGATGGGGGAGGCCATGGAGCTTATAGACATCCTTAAAGAAAAAATCGTCAACCCCATAAATTGTAAACTTGGTAGTCAAGAGAATGAAATGAGCATGGTTGGTTAAACAATCGACCACCACAAACATAGTATCATTACCTTCAAAGTGGTAGACTAGTGATGAAGTTCATAAAAACCTATTTCTAATTTGGGATGGCAATAGGATAGAACGAACATAACAAGGAAAATTTTCCACCTAATCACTTTGGTAAGTGTCACATTCTGCCGCAACTATTGAATACTGGGCTCCATTTTCAGCTAATGAAATTTGGTGGAAACATTCATATAATTTTTGTGGAAACCCACATGATGTTGATTTTTGTAGCATCGAATGTGCTCTAGCCTCAAAAATTTGCAGGAAGGCTAGGACACATGCATTCTCCAAAACCTAGAGATCGTTTTGGGAAATTCCACCCGGAGGATGTTTAATTAAAAATAATTAATTATTTTTAATGGAAGCCTAAGTCTAAACTTAGGAAATTAAAATAATTAAAAGGTATTAATCAAACTAGGTGTGAATCTTCTAGAAAAAGACAGGAGATCGAGTCAAGATGATCTAAGCCATTGATTAAGATCTAATTTGGGTCGTTGAAAGTTCAACGAGAAGATTATAAGAAGGAGCTCGATGAGCACTTGGAGAACAACATCGAGTAAGAGATCTAGAACTCGATTTCTCAAGAGAGCAATGTAGCAGTTGTTGGAGGAGTGATTGAGTTGATTTCTTGCAATGAGGGGCATGGATAGTGGTCAGTGGAAGATTTTCCTAATCCGGTGAGTACAACGCAGAGGAGGCAGAGAGAGATCCAGATTCCAAAGAGGTAGCGCAGAACCACATTGGGCAACGCAGAGCCACTCTGAGACAGCGCAAATCCTGAGAGGAGATCCGCAGTTCTGTTGAGGAGTATCAAGATCTAGTGTTGGGAGCCGGCGTGTGAGACCGGAGGGTTAGAGATCGGAGAACCAGTTGATCAATCAGCCAAAGGAGTGACACAATCCCTATGAGTTGCGACGCAGAGGCAGCGCAGTGACTGCGCAGAGGCAGCTTGGGGCTAGCCATTCAGAGGTTGGATCAGTGTCGGATCGCCAGTGATAGTGTGAGGTTATTTCTCACTAACTTTCTACTAGTTATATTCTTGGTATCGGATAGCCAGTAAGGCATCCAAGATTGTATTCAGAAACTACTACTTAATAATACAAACCCTTAGTTGTTGCATCGATTTTCCTGCATTGGGTTTTTCCGGCGACTTAGTCCAAAAACAACAGTGTCAATTGTGTGTTTGTTTCTTTCCAGTGCTGTATTGTATTTCCGCAGCATTTTTTTCTTTGTGTAGGTTGCAGTGTGATGTATTCATTGTTTTTCGTAGAAAACTACAAATAAATTGTTAAGATAAAAATAACAATTAGGTGAATATTTTCCAGTTGCTGCAATAGGATTCCAGTGTAGGAATTTTCACATGGTATCAGAGTGCAAGTGAAGCAGTGAAGAGCTCAGAAGCAAAGCTGAAGAGGGAGCTTGAAGAGCTGCGCAAGCAACAAATCGAACCCCAGAGGGGTTGCGTAGTCCAGTGCCAGGAGGGCAAGATTCTCAAGGAAACATCTCTCTTTGAGTGAGTCGACAGAGAGGAATATTTTCCAGATCGAGATTTGTTAGCGACAGAAGGTGCAACGAATTAACTTCAGTGCAGAGCAAATCTTCAACCAAGACGCAAATTTTCTGCAGCAATGGCTAATGCAGGAAAGCATCAAAGGAAAGAAGAGCACACTGAGGGAATTCTAACCTCAGAGAATTTCTTGCCCAAGAAATTTTGATTTCCCGCGCAGAAGCAGCAGTACCTGAAAGAAGTTTTGCTCACTCCAGCAGGGAGTGCGTAAAGCCAGTCAGCAGCTACGCAAAGGGTTAGAGGTTGAGTTCGACATTTTCCTTGGGTTAGATGGCATCTACCGAGCTGAGAGATCAGGATCAATTGGAGGGTGCCTCCAACTATGTGATCTCGAAGGCAAGGATCTCCTTCCTTCTGGATGAGCACGATCTCAAAGCTTATTCGATAATGTGGTGGTCGTCCTGACAGATGCAAATCAGCAGAAGGAGTACAAGAAGGAAATGGCGAAAGCGAAGAGGCTGATACTCGATGGAGTTCGAGATCACATAGTCTCTCACATAGTTGGCAAGGACACAGCCAAGCAGATGTGGGATGCTCTCACTACATTGTATCAGGGGTCTTCCGAGCAGCAGAAGATGTACCTAGAAGAGAAGCTTCGGTGTATTAGAGTGTAGAAGGAGGAACATATAGATACATTCCTCAGGCGATTTCAGGATGCCCGAGATCAGCTAGTTGTTGTAGGATCAGCAACTCAGGCTATTGAGTTTGTTCGTTTTGCCTTGAACAGTGTTTCCGAAGAGTGGCAAGTCTTCATCCAGAGCATTCTGGGCAGAGAACACTTGCTGGATTGGGAGAGAGTTTGGGTAGACTTACAACAAGAGGGGATGAGGCACGATTTGGTGAAGAGCACCATAAGTGGCAACAACAGTAGTGGGGTGAAGCCCAAGGAGGAAGAGGAGAATGCAGCCCTTGCATCAAAGAAGCAACAAGAGCAAAGGAGGCAGAAGAAGGACATCTTTAAGATCAAATGTTTCTGGTGTCGTGAGCTTGGTCACTACGCTACGCAGTGTCCTCTCAGGAAGAAGGACAAGGAGGAGAATACCTCTAGGCTCTGCAAACTCACTATAACTCCTCTAGAATTTTTAGTAATCCACCTCTCACCCCAAGAATAGACTGCCCCAACCAAATGTTGTAGTGCCACATTCAACGTATCCCCTTGATGATATGTGTTCCACCTAGAATGCTAGTTTGACCTTGCATACCCATGTATGAACTCCTACTTTCCAACCAAAGTCATATTGTGTAATCTTCTTTTGAAGGTTGACAATGAGTCTGTAATTGTTTTCTTTCCTCAGTGATTTTTACAAGGTATTCCCTCTCATTCCAAAAGGGTTTAGCTCCTCCTCTTCGTGAAAGTCATGATTATGATTCATGGGCCCTTTACCATCATTTAGCCACATCATCTCCCTTATTTCTTCTGCAAAAATCTCGAAGTTTACTTGAAACTCTACCTTAGTCACATACTAAGATTTACCCTTCCCAATTATTTTTTACTTTCAGGAAAAACAAAAGAAACACAAAACAAGAGCGAAAATTCACTGAATCTCTCCTACCAACTTGGAGTGTCCCTGTAACCAAATGGAGCTACTACCACAACAAAAATAGAAAAGGAGCAATAGTAATTGAAAATAAACAAAGAAACAGTGGAGGCCCCTGCACACTCAAGGGTGGATTGCACATGCAAATCTGAGTATTGAATAAAGACATCTCTAATGAACACCAAAAACTGGTCGGTATGTGTTGATAAAATGATAATATCATAATAGATAATATGAGAGGGGGAAACCCTATTTATAAAAATGGAGTGAAAAAAACCCTAACCTAATGCTTAAGCCATTTAATAACAGTCACTAGGGCCTTTTTATCTAAAGTGGCCTTTGACAAATATAACATTAAAATAAAATCATGAGCATACACACAAATGGCTCATGTAAATAGAGTCGAATACCCACTAAGGATGTTGTGATTCGGTACACAACCATGGATATCTACAGCAGGAATATCGTGACATAGGTAGCTCTAAGAAGCTTGGGTAGTAGAAGACAGTTGATGAGAGGGGTTTCAGTCTCGAGAAGAATATCTAGCAGCCACTAGTGAGAGAAAATATCAACAAAGCAAGCAGACAAAAATCTGAAATCAAATGTAGAACAGGAGATCTTGATAGATAAAAATTCAACGTAGAGTGAAAGATACTCCCTTCTGAATGGAACAAATGTGAATGGTCTGCATATAATTCTTGGCAGCAACCAGCAACGGCTGAAAGAAAGTTTTAACAGAAGTATGGAAAAATCTCGGTAGGATTGATAGCAGTGAATAGCAATTAATCCACACAGCAGCAGGGAATTCCCATGGAAGCAGCATTAAACACAAATTATTTGTGATGAGCTGAACAGCAGCAGACTGAACTTTGGGCGCAAATTTAACAAGGGCTAGCTGCCAACACATGGGCAGTGTGCCAAAATCTGATGTGGCGGCAACTGATTTGACACTACAGCAGGTTCACACAGGGCATAATTTGGCATTACAGTAAGCTCACTGGGCATAAGGGCATGATTTGGCTCGCTTGTGTACAAATGGCACTTAGACTCATATATATAGGAACTAAGTGGCATTGACGTGGATCCTAACACCAACCAACTGTCATGACATGCCACTCACGCAGGGTGTATGAAGGCAACCAACAGAAACTGTAAGGGCGCCTATTAACAGGTTACTACACAAGTCAAGATTAGCAAACATAACTTCAACATCCCCCTTAAGATTGACTTGGGCACAGAAACAAGAAGGGTTGGCATAAAGGACAACCTTGAGACACCATGTAGCCACTATAGCGTGATACATATTGAACCAGGTGAATATTACATCCCAACATTTGTTCCTGTGGAGAAGGAGATGTAGGGAATCCTTTAACAAGGACTCCTCCAAATGCATTTTGGGGAAGGTATTAGTATTCAAAGCTGAATCAGAATGTTACATTACATCTAGATTATATTTTTCAAGACAGAGATTGATTCTCAGTGGGCCTTCTTGCCTTTGGTGGACAAGAAAGCTTCTATCGGTAGCTCTTAATACTAAATGCAATGCCTTATGCGAATCTCTTGATTATAAATTTAACATAACATGCGTTGTCCTCAAAAAGGAAAGAAGTATCCATCTCAAGGAGGTGAACATAAAATATGAATTTACTAGCATTAAAATGGTTATTTCAACTTTCACCTTTATTTGCTAATTACCTTTTAATTTGCTAATATTTTCATCATATTTCATAATGTTATAAATTTACTTCTAACTTTTGAATGTTTCAAATGTATCTTGCAGAATTGATCTGCATACTTTCTATACTTCTTTGGAAAGGTGAATTTTGCCATGCAGTTTCATCAATGTACATGGGATTTCAATATCCATTATGAATATGATGTGTAATTTTTATCTGTAGTCAACAGGAAAGCAAATCATAGCAAAAATCCATCTACAGCTTTAGTAAGAGGATTTATTAACAGTGTAAAGAAACAGAAAAGTCAATAGCCCTCAAAATAATACAATGTACTTTAATTTATTACATTTATGAAGTAAGCAAATTACATTTCACATTTAACTCTGTAAGAACTAACATCTAGTTTAAATGATTAAAATGAAGAAAACTCTCTCCCCCACTATAGACCAACTCTCTTCAGTGGTTGTCTTTACTCAACTGAATTAAACACAGTTACTCTACTTTTCTCAATTGTATACACCTATCCCTAGGCGGCAGGTGTGGGGGGGGTGCTCTATGACCCACGAGGAAATATATTTATTGTGATCCATTTGTTATTTCTCATTTGACCTATTAATCTCCATGCCCCCTCAGCTCCCTAATTTATATAATATATTGACCATTAGTCTGGTTCTCTAATTATTTGGACCCATTGATCTGGTCTTCTAACTAATTTATTAATTTCCTCTAATGGCTACTTGGACCCAGTGAACTAGTCTCCTAATTAATTGATTACCTTCCTCTAACGGCTACCTAGTAGCCTTATCTATTTAAAGGACTCCTCCGCACTCGCTCAAACATCTTTTAGCTTTCTGGTCCCTGATGATGGGTAGAGTGACCACCTGAAAAGTTGGATGGACTTACTCTACTACACAGTTCTCTTCCGGAAAATACTATCAACAGGAAACATTGATTTAACTTAAAATTGGAACCTAGGAATAGCCACAAACAATCAAGTTGAAGCCTATGCCTTGTATCTTGGACTTAAGTTGGCCTCCCCTCTCCACATCCCCAATCTCATCATTGTAGAGGATTCCAAGAATACTATAAAACACCTCCAACTAGGTTCTATTCTTTCTGATGCCAGATGTCCTCAATTTTTCAGCGTATTTTTGTCTCTCCACTTATTCCCCTCTATTTACTCTTGTCATGTTTTTCACATTAATAACTCTCGAGCTCATTCTCAAGCCTCCTTTGCAATTGAGGGTAAAATGGGGGACCTCAAGGTCAATGCTCAAGGTCCCACCCTCCCCATAACTTGATGGCCACCTCCAATTCAAGTCATGTCCCATCAGACCTCCATGGCCTCATTTAACCTCCATGCCCTTCTCAACATCACCCACCACCTCCCTTGCTACTCTTATGATTGCCTCCCTCCCTTGTTATAGCGCAGTGGTGGGATAATGCTCATGCCGGAGGATTCTAAGCTTTGTACATTCCATAACACATGTGAGTGGCCTTCAAGGTCAACAGGACCGGTAGTTATGGCTAGTCTTATCATCATCTGCTCATTTTGTTGTTCAATTTGGGTTCACAGCCACAATTCATCACAGTATCTCATGGATTCAGGGCTTCAAGCTCGCAGATAATCCTGGTAATGCAGCACCCAATTTCACCTATGAATATGTAAAAACAGAAAACAATGCTATCAAAGCCACTCTATAGAAGCTTACAGCAGATTTTGAGAGATTCATACCTCAATCTGCAATTTCCAAATTGGCTTCTCGAATCTTATTGCGCAGGTTGGGACTTCCCCAGAAATCCTAGTCTAGCATTGACAGGCCCTCCAACAACTTCAAGACAAGTGTGGAGTTCTGCACTCTCAACAAGAAGAATTCCAATCCCAACACACAGCATCCATGCAGACTTAATCTTCAACAGGCTACTCAAAAACAGGCCCTGCATACTCAACAGTTTGTCCACTTCCAGACCTGAATAATCCTGCTCCTGGAAATTTACAAACTAGCAAGCATGCTTAGCAGTTTCACCCCCCCGGATCTTTTTACATGTAGTGTTTTGCCATCTTAATATTTGGAATATTTATCAGGGACTATAAAGCCAGTTACATTCTATAAATTATGTTCTCTTTTCTTTTTATCTTGATCAATATACTTCTGGAACTTAGAGTCATACTTTGGAGCCTGATAAGGGCTACCATAATGTACTTTTTTGAGCACATCTTCTTGATGCAATTTTTTTAATACAAATATCTACTAGTTATTGTCAAAAAAAAAAATTATGAACCTCTCCATGTTATTTGGAGGGTATTCTTTATCGTTGAATAAAGTGTAATTTTTGGTCAACCAGCTAAACTGTTTTTGGTCTTCTTTATCATCAGTCTGAATAGAATTGTGTAATTTATAGAAACAATCAAAACTGCCAAAACGCCTTCTCCCAAATAGGTATGAGGCAGGGTAGATATCAAAAGACTTGGATGTCCTTCAAACCCATTTTCTCAATGATAGAAGGGCTCCAATTTTGCCCCGGACTGAAAATAGACCGTTAATTTTTTGTCTGTGGAAAGATAAGCAGCATATTTAACTTTTAGAATATGAATGTCGGCTTGTTAGATTGTTGTTGCATTTTGAAATCAACACCCATATGGGTAGGTAGGCCCCGCCCTCTATTCAAAGCACACAGAAACGCATTAATGGAAATTTACCAATCAGCCACCTCTCTTGAGCGACTTTGTTGGATTTTTTTGGAGTATTGATTTGGAGACTACCCCAGGTCATCGGGATTGCCACAAGGAAAATTGTAAATGGAAGGACTATGATGATCGCAACTTTGTAAGTAGTGCCTGTGAACCTACCGACTCACTGTGAGAACATGGGCGCCTAATATTGCATCCCTCAGCTTCACCGGCCCAAAGAAAATTTGACGAGAAGGATTATCCCAATCTTGTGCAGAGCAAATTAAGTTACAAAGAGCCGTTCGTACCAAAGTAAAACGACACAGGTCAAATTATGTACTGGTTAAAAACCATCAACAGTATGCATATCTGGTTCGAATGGGTAACGATCTATTTCCTCGCCAAAACACGATACGGCTCCTAGAGGCCAGAAAAACTTGGAACTCTTTACGTTAACCCCGGAACCGATATTCTCAGTAACTAGGCATGGACATCTCCTGACATTAGATCTGAAAGAGGTACAACACATATAGAAACTGCAAAATTTTGTCCAGTTTATGTTATTGTAAAACCAAGCCGAAATTCACTGACCATCACACTCCTTGCACTGTAGGAAGCAGATTTAATCTCTCGCACAATAATTTAAAATAAAATTTTAAAATTATAATTTAAAATATTTATAAAAAAAAAAAAAATCAGCAGAAAAACAAAATGGGCTGTACAGGCAACAAAAGAAAAATACCATGATGTCCATATGCAACCAATCTGCACCATTTTCCATCATATATTTCGCCTCTGAAGCCAGATTCGCAAAGTCTGATGACAACATTGACGGGGCAATTTTAGGGATAACCCCCTTCTCTGTGTTGCCTTCCATTTTCACTGATCCCTCAATTGCTTACTGGCCCTAAGACACTCAAAATTCAATTCACTCGCAGCTCAAAATCAACAAATTAGCCTTGCACAGCAATTCAATCCGTATGAACAACAAAAATAAAACGCACACACTCACAGACCTTGTTCAAACAGGTCTAACCAAACCCACCGACCCTACTGGGCCCGTGGGCTGTTGTGATGTAATTTGAGAATATGGTTTGCTTCAATTCGAATCCGAAAGCTGACTTCAACCAACAGTGGCCAACTTACACTAAAAAGGCCAGTCAATAGGAGGAGCAATGTTATTGAATGCCGGGCAATGCGGTGGGCCTTTAGCTCGTGATTGTCCGTCGCGCTGGAAGTTTTAGGGTGATTGGGATCTCGCGATGCTCGGGATAAGATCCCACGGTGTTATTATCCTTACACTACAATAGACCACCCAAAAGAAATAAAGTAACTTCGTCTTTGGCGAGGAGAGTGATCTAGCCATCATCGAATATTGCCTAGAATTGAATTGAAGGAATTTTAATGATCTTCACGCAACCGATCGGGTGTAAGGTACCAAAACTCCAAACTAAACAAAATATTACAATCTCAAGATTTTTTAAAAACAGCGTTTTTGTTTTGTTATGAATTTTAAACAGGAAATTTGCAATTTTGTGAAGTCTTAATTTTTTCGAACAATTTGTTTAAACCCTTCATTTTTAGCTTACTTTCAAACTGGTTATGAATATCTTCATAACTCGGGCATTCTATGATTAAGTTTTTTTCAGGTTTCAACCACTCCTTTCTTACAAAAGATATAAATTTTTTCTTCTCACTTTTTCTTGGGGTCATCTATCTATCTATTTTGCACCTAAGATGGTGAAATCTGGTCCTCAACGACGTTATTAAAATTTTAGCCTTTCCCTTGATTGTGGCACTCAAATAAGTCTTTTCATGTGATGGGTTGAAATTTTTGACATATAGTGCTTTTTTCTACCAACCTATTTTTCCCACATGGCAGTGTTTAATTTGTCAAGCACATATTTTTCTATGTCCTCTTTAGAATTAGGACAATCTTGTCAATTAATTCCCCATCTGCTCATCCACTTGTTATTTTGCTTCCTCCAAGTTTTCTTCCTACACTTGTTAAGCTCCTCTGCAACAATCATTTTTGGACAACGGTGTTCATCCATGCTTTCCACCTTTTCTAAATAGCTTAACAAACGAATGATTGCAGAAGTCTCCATTGGGAATAGTCCAGCCTTAGCTAGGAATATCTCATATGGGATCATTGACTTGACTTTGAGGTTACTAATGATTAAGTGTTTTTGAATTCTTTCTAGTTTTCTCCGCTTGTGATTTGACATGTTGCTCTCCCAAACTTCACATCCATAGAGAACGATTGGAGTAACCAACACTCCAAAAAGAGTTTTCTTGGTTTTCCAATCCCATAAGTTTGTTTCCATGCATCTATTCTGAAGAAGGTAAGAAGCTCTCCATCCCCCTTAGATCCTTTTAATTATGCAAGTCTCCCAATTGAGCCTGTTATGAAAAACAATTACTAGGTACTTGTACTTTTCCACTATCTCCAAGGATTTTCCCTCAAATATAAAGCTAACCTGTTGTTTCTTCCGCTTCAAAGAGAAGATCGTGACTCCGTTTTTGTTAATATTTACTTGCATCCCAACCCCTTGGAAAAAGAACTCTAAGGCCTTCAAATTCTCTCTCAAACTATGAGAATATTTTGAAATTAGGATAAGATCGTCAGCATACAAAAGTAGCTTCACCACATAACCATATAGTTGAATACCCTCTCCACTCGTGTTGTTTAGTCATTCTTCTAGCTTATCAATATATGAACCAAATAAAGTGGGGGAAGGGGGCACCCCTTCTTGACCCCAATGTCACTACCAAAACATTCTGAAAAAACCCTCTTTAATTTTGATTTTAGCACTAACCTTCTCATAGAGATTATAGTTATGTCACGTTGGATGTTTCTCACCTCTCGTGTTGTATGATAATTTAATAATGTGTTGTATGATGAGGGGTGTTGTATGATAACCTAATAATGTGTTGGATGATGACTTAATAATATATCCGCTTTTTTATTTGAGATTTTTGGGATTGTTGGTTTGTAAAATATTTTCTGGATTGATCCCATTCATTTTGATTTAGATCTCATAAAACACTTATCTTATGTTGATACATTTCACATTATCAAGATGGAAAAAAAATCATAAAAGTAAACTAAATTGTAACTTTATTTTAAATTATTATTATTATTATTAATTTTAAAATATGAATTAAATATACATACATTTAAAAAAACATGTAACAAAACATTTTAATCTTAATCATAGAGAATTAACCTAAAGATTTTTATCATGAATATTTTTAACATGTAAAGATGTTTTATCGTGTCGATAGGAATTTTATTGTGAGGTTCTTGTTGGTGACACTATTGAGATTCGTTGTCCTCAACAGGTGTCCTAAATCTCAATGGTGCCCCTGTACAAGAGCTCGCTTTCCGTCAAACTCAATTTTTGTCAAGTTCTTCCAAATGTGCTTGAAGGCATATGGGAATGGGTATGGCAATTGAATAGCAGATACCGATTTCGAATCCCCTTCTGATCCAAGTGTATATTGGTGGTCACCTGCCTATTCCACTTGGACCCCCACCATTGTTTCTTTTAGTCTTTCAGTTTCCTTAATTGTAGTACAATTTACTATTTTTGGCAGTTTTTCAGGTCCTAAACTTCTGGAGTTGTTTTGAGGCCCTAAATGACATTTTTTTGGAAAACGAGTAAACATATGTCTATGTCAAATGTTTGTAGTCAAAAGTTGTATTCCTCAGATATATTTTTCTAATGAGGTATTATGAGCATCAAACGGAGATCATATGTCAAAGTTACGACCCTAGGAAGTTGATGTACCAATTTACCAAGGATGAGATCTTTGTGTAAGCGAACAGTGTCGCCTTCCCTACAACATCAAGCCCTTCACGGATTGTAAAAATTCTACTACAGTGTATTGGTTTATTTCTCCAACTTGATTTAAAATTAATACAAGTTATTTTCATAAATTAGATTCAGAAAATACCGAAATAAACACAACTACAGCCTACACATGCAGATCATTTACTAAATAATACACTCATGAAACAAAGTGACACATGGATTTTTGGATATAAGTCCCCGGAAAAACCCAAAGCAGGAAAATCGGTGCAATAGATATGAGGGTTTATTATTAAGTTGTTTTGAGTACAGTAAATCTAGGTTCCAGATCTGGAAAACCCGACAGAGAATAAAAGAAATCAAATCTGTAGCTAACCTGAAGTTCTAGTGCCAAATATCTGACTGATCCACACCCTCAAATGGGATTTACAAAACTCAACCCGAATCTGGCCCTAGAAACCCTCAGCACTACCTCTGAAGCCCCAACGTCAGCCCTGCTAGCCTCATAATGCCACTACGCTGCCTAGAGAGGGACTCCATAACCCCTGAAAGGGTGACGCATGCCTTATGCTGGCCTAGAAGTCCTTCTGTGTAAATATGAAACCCTTTGGAGCCTCTATGTTGTCCTGCGTAGCGGCTACGCAACACCTTCATAGATATTGCTATACTTCTCTGTGTTTTCCTTGTTGTTGCTCCTCTACCTCTTACTGACTCTTGGCCCTGGAATCATATCATTCCCTTGGCCAATACTACCCCCCCGCTGCAAGAAATTCCTTCGGAAATTCTTAGCAAACTCGCCCTACAATTCCAGATCTATTCCTCAACTCTACAACTGTGTGTCTCTTCCAACTGACCCTCAAGCCTTTCTCTTATACTTTTCGTTGAACCCTTCAACGGACGAGATTAAATCATTCATCAACGGTTGAGATTAAAAGAATGCTTGATCCACGTGACTTAAGACAATTTCAACACATGTGTTAATTAATTCACTTTAATTATTTTATTTTCTTAAGTTTAGACTTAGGAAATCCATTAAAACAATTAATTATTTGAATAACTTGACCACCAACTGAAATTTCTCAAATCCCTTTATGGGTTTTGGAGATCAAGTGTGTCCTAGCCCCTCCACAAAATTTCAGAGCTAGATCACACCCGATGCTGCACCAACTATACAAAATCTCGACACTCCCTCTTAGCACAAGGTGTGCTCTAGGAAAGTGTACTCTAGAAATGCATCCACACCATGAACTACAATATATTGAAGCCGGATTCTATGCTGCTAATGCTTGGCCTGTTATCCTCCTTCAACTCTACTGCTACCCATGCCACTGCCACATCTGTACTATAGCTCCCTCTCAAATTGTTGCATCATGTTTCCCATAGCACTACCACTGCTAACTGTTGCACTACAACTCAGTTGATGAGAAGTAAGCAACTAAAAGACTTTTCCCAATTGTTTGACAGATAAGTCAAGTTTCCTTCCACCACTGAAGCTCCCTAGATGTGGATTCACATTGTCCTCCTGGAGACACTGTCATGTTGTAACATTGCACTGTGTGAGCATAACTTTTATGCGCTATTGAAGTCCCATCAACCCCTCTACGTTGTTGCCTCCACGTCGTTGTTGCCTCTGCATTATGCTGCTCCCTCTTCAGCTCTTCAGCTCCCTCTTCTGCTTCAATGTGGCCTTCTGCAACCATCTCCCTGCTCATCCTGCTACCGTCTTAAGGCTCTCATAGCTCATATGTGATCCAAGAGTAGGGTTGACTCAAGGATCCTGCCATTGTCTATTAGATGCTCTACAGATCCATGTCACCCCACCTCTTCTCTCAAGGTGCATGAGCACTCATGGCTGCATCATCATCGGAGTCGTCATCCTTCGTTGTTGCAGCAGCCTTTGTCCTTCTTCTTAGGACAATTGCTGGCGAAATGTCCAAGATCACCACAGTTAAAGCATCTGACCTTGGAAAGGTCCTTCTTATTCTTCCCTTGATGTTTCTTTTCCCTTGATGCAAGGGCTCCATCCTCCTCCTCTTCCTTGACTTTGGCATTTCTACTTCCTCCACTGATATTCTGACGCTTGGTGACCCTCCTGATCTGCTCTTGGCGGAGGATAGCCCACATGTCAGCCCAAGATGGTAATGCTGCCCTTCCCATAATGCTCTGGACAAACATTTCCCAGTCTTCCGAGACTACATTCAGAGCAGTCCTCACTAAGATCCCCTCATCCATAGTAGCACCAATGCCAACCAACTGATCTCAGATGGCTTGAAGCCTGAAGAGGAATGGTTCTATCTCTTCACCCTTCATCATTTGGAACAACCGCATCTGGTTTTGTAGAAGCATTCTTCTTTGCATGGAGCCTCCTTGGTACATCATGTCCAAGGCTACCCACATGTCATTTGTTGTAGTCTTCCCAGCAATATGAGGTATAACGTGGTCCTTAACTCTGTCTGTGATCAAATGCTTCATTCGCGCTTGATTTTCTTCATACTTCCTGAGAGGATTTGCATCGGTTGGTGCAGCGAGGACCTTCTTTGCATGTTCTTTGAGACCATACTCATATAGAACTGAGAGGATTCTGGCGCTCCAGATAACATAGTTGGACATGTCGTCCAATATATCTTGATCCCTCAGTCCATAGTGAGCCATCTTAGCTCATATCTGACAGAAATAGTACTTCTCCCTCTAGATCTGGGTTTCTTAGTGACTAGAAATCCTCTAGTAGCTACTTCTGTTGAAGACTGACTTCCCTCCTGGAAATCTTCCACCAAAACACAAACGGACAATACTCTTTGATCCTCCTGATCTAATCTTAGATATGTTTGGCTCAGATATGCTGAATAACTGTCTTCCTCCTGCCTTTGTTGCCTTAGCTAGGCACAATTTTGCACCTGCAGAATCTCTACCCCACCAGCGCTATTGAAGATCTGAAGCACTACTTGCAAATCTTGGAAAAATTCTTCTTCAACTGGATAAATGATTGGACCGTGTCTTCATGGTTGGCCCAGCGCAGTCCCAACACTGCTCAGAAGTGGACTGCGTAACCCTAGACTGGGTGACGCAGTCCTTACGCTGCCCTGGGAAGGGACTACGTAAGCATGAAGGCCTTCTGTAGCTTTCCTGCTATCAAGATGCCCTTTCCGGATCCGTTGCTTCTTCTGCCACCCTACATAAAAATATTTCTTCATCTAATTGCTGGAGGTTCAAATTGATTTGCTATTGCTTTGACACCATGTGAAAATTCTACTGCAGTGTATTGGTTTATTTCTCCTACTTGTTTTAAAATTAATAAAAGTTATTTTCAAAAATTAGATTCAGAATATACTGAAATAAAGACAACTAGAACCTACACATGCAAGTCATTTACTAAATAATATGCTCATGCAACAAAGTGACACGTGGATTTTGGGACATAAGTCCCTGGAAAAACCCAAAGCAGGAAAATTGGTGCAGTAGATATGAGGGTTTATTATTAAGTAGTTCTGAGTATAGTAAATCTTGGTTCCAGATCTGGAAAAGACAGAGACAAAAAGAAATCAAAACTGCAGCTAACCTGAAGTTTAGTGCCAAATATTTGATTGATCCACACTCTCAAACGGGATTTACAGAACACAGCTCGGATCTGGTCCTAGAAACCCTTAGCGCTGCCCCTGAAGCCCCAACATCGACCATGCTAGCCTCAGAATGCCACTGCGCTGCCCAGAGAGGGACTGTGTAACCCATGGAAGGGTGACGTAGGCCTTACGCTGGCTTAGAATCCCTCCTGTGTAAATCTAAAACCCTCTGGAGCCTATGTGTTGTCCTGCATAGCACCTGCGTAGTTGTTGCTTTGCTTCTCTGCGCTGTCCTTATTACTACTCCTCTACCTCTTACTAACTCTTGGCCCTGGAATCAAATCATTCCCTTGGCCAGTACTACCCCTCGCTGCAGGAAATTCCTCCGGAAATTTTTAGCAAACCCGCCCTAGAATTCCAAATATATTCCTCGGCTCTACAATAGTGTGTGTCTTCCAACTAACCCTCAAGCCTTTCTCTTATACTTTTCGTTGAACCCTTCAACGGTCGAGATTAAATCATTCATCAGCGGCTGAAATTAATAGACTGCTTAATCCATGTGACTTAAGACAATTTCAGTACATGTGTTAATTAATATGCTCATCATTTACTGAATAATATGCTCATGCAACAAAGTGACACATGGATTTTTGGACATAAGTCCCCAGAAAAACCCAAAGCGGGAAAATCGGTGCAACAGATATGAGGGTTTATTATTAAGTAGTTCTAAGTACAGTAAATATGGGTTCCAGATCTGGAAAACCCGACAGAGAATAAAAGAAATCAAATCTGTAGCTAACCTAAAGTTCTAGTGCCAAATATCTCACTGATCCACACCCTCAAATGGGATTTACAAAACTCAGCTCGGATCTGGCCCTAGAAACCCTCAACGTTGCCCCTAAAGCCCCAACGTCAGCGCTGCTAACCTCAAAATGCCACTATGTTGCCCAGAGAGGGACTGTGTAACCCATGGAAGGGTGACGCAAGCCTTACGTTGGCCTAGAATCCCTCCTGCGTAAATCTGAAACCCTCTGGAGCCTATGGGTTGTCCTGCATAACACCTGTGTAGCGGTTGCGCCGCACCTGCATAGTTGCTACTCTTCGTTGTCCTTGTTACTGCTCCTCTGCCTCTTACTAAATCTTGGCCCTGGAATCAAATCATTCCCTTGGCCAATACTACCCCTCGCTGCAGGAAATTCCTCCAGAATTTTTAGCAAACCCGCCCTAGAATTCCAGATATATTCCTCAGCTCTATAATAGTGTGTCTCTTCCAACTGACCCTCGGGCCTTTCTCTTATACTTTTCGTTGAACCCTTCAATGGTCGAGATTAAATCGTTCATCAACGACTGAGATTAACAGACTGCTTGATCCATGTGACTTAAGACAATTTCAGTACATGTGTTAATTAATTCACTTTAATTATTTTATTTTCCTAAGTTTAGACTTAGGAAATCCATTAAAACAATAAATTATTTGAATAACTTGAACACCAACTAAAATTTCTCAAATCTCTTTTTGGGTTTTGGAGATCAAGTGTGTCCTAGCCCCTCCACGGAATTTTAGGGCTAGAGCACACCCAATGCTACACCAACTATACAAAATCTCAACACGGATGAGGTATTGTGTTATGTTGCTCCTCTTGAATTTTGTGATGTATTATTAGGCCAACCATACTTGTGGAAGCATAATGCCATGTAGGATTCGAGGCATCACACTGTTATTATTTCTTTGGGTAATAAGTTATATAGGATATCGTAGGTAGCCTCGCCTACCTCCATATGTTTGATCTCTACTAAGCAATGTAGTAAGATCATCTCCCTGACTAGGAAATTTGTTTTCTTTCTGATTCGCTCTCAAAGTAAGGGGAAGATCGTGGCCACATCCATAGCCCACGGGAAGGGTTCCCTCATGTAGCATAAGCAGATGGATAAGGTCGTGGAAAAATACAAGGACATCTTCTCCTCACCCACATGGGTACCCTTGCACTATCAGGTCAAGCATTCGATCGATTTGACTACCGGAGCACCTCTACCCAACATGCCGATATATCGCTGCTCCATTCGGGAAAATGAAGAGATCAAGTGACAATTCTAGGAATTGCTGTAAAAATGGAACATCTGACCATGTTTCTCGCCTTGTGGGAGCCCAATTATACTTGTACAAAAGAAGGATGGGGCCTGGAGGCTTTGCATTGATTATTAGGCACTGAACAAAATAACTATTAGGAACAAGTATCCAATCCCACGAATTGATGACCTTCTGTACCAACTCAAGGGGGGCAAGTATTTCAGCAAGATCGATCTGAAGTCTGGCTATCACTAGGTTCCAATAGAGCTCACAGATGTATCAAAGAACGCCTTCAAATCCAAGGAAGACCTTTTTGAATGGTTGGTTATGCCCTTCGGGCTGAAAAATTCCCATGCTACTTTAATGAGGCCAATGGATGACATCTTGCGGCCCTTCACCAACTCACCTGTGGTTGTTTATCTAGACAACATCCTCATCTTCAATGGGAGTTGGGAAGAACACTTGCAACACATTCGACAAGTCCTTCAAGCCTTGCAGCAACACAAACTGTGTGCCAACTTGGAGAAATGCACCTTTGGCATGAGTTAGGTCCAATATATGTGTTACATCATAGATGAGTGAGGTGTGCATGTGGATTTAACTAAGATCCATACGGGATTGGTCAACCTCGACCACTCTAACAGAGCTTCACAACTTTTTGGGCCTTGCAAATTTTTATTGGAGGTTCATGTTGGGATTCTCCCATATCACTTGGCCTTTGAGTCAAATTACCAAGGGCGAAGCGAAAGAAAAATTTTCCTGCTCTGAGTCCCAACAAAAGGCGTTTGTTGAGTTGAAGTGTTGCATCTGCTCTACACCAATACTCACAGTGGCAGACCTGTAGTAGCCATTTGAAATTGAGACAGAGGCCTCCGACTATGCTATTGGTGCAGTCCTCACCCAGCACGGGCACCAAGTGGCCTATCATATTGAGACACTTTCTGATGTAATTTGAAAGTACCCCACATATGATAAAGAGACGCATTCCATTGTTCAGGCTTGCCGACAATGGAAGCATTACATTATGGGGAAGGAGACGGTCATCCACACTAATCGCTGACCTCTCCAGTTTATATAGACACAAGGGAAGTTGCAAAACAATTGCCATCAAAAGTGGTCTGCATATCTGCAACAATTTCACTATTGAATACAAAAAGGGCAGCACCAATCATTTTGCAGACTGCCTCAGCTGGCCCACAGTTTCAACACTGACTAATTTTCTCAACTCTTGTGGCCACGAGACCTCTGGATGGTCACAATTATATAAAAATGAACTAGAGTTCGCCTCCACATACCAAATGTTAGTAGATGGCAAGAAAGTTCCTGATTTCCACCTCCATGATGAATTATTATGCTACCTAGGCCACCTTTGTGTTCCTTCTAGCAAGCATGCCAAGATGATTTGGGAGGCGCACTAAATTCTGGTTGCAGGAAACTTTGGTGTGGAGAAAAATGTGGGTGTGCTTCAAAAGTACTTTTATTGGCCAAAACTTTGACAGGATGTTGGGAAATATATCATATCGTGCACTATCTACGCTATCACCAAGCCAACTATAAAGAATAAATGCTTGTACACTCCTCTGCCTACTCCCATCCAACCTTGGGAATCCATCTCCATGGGTTATATGTATGACCTCCCTTCTACCAAGCATGGTAATGATTGTGTATTTTTGTTCAATGACATATTTTCTAAGATGGATATATTGGTGGCCTGCAAGAAGAGTATCACAACATAGGACACTGCAAAACTCTTCTTTGAATGAGTGTGGGTACATTTTTGGATCCCGCAAACCATTATATAAGATTGGGATAGCAGGCTCATGAGCACTTTCTCAAGCCTCTGGACACTATTGGACACCAATCTCACCAAGTCAATTGCATTCCATCCCTAGACTGATGGCCAGACAGAGGTCTTCAACAGGATGATAGTGCACACACTCTGCATGTACAACTCCAAGCATCCATGAACCTAGGATGAGATCCTTCCCTATGTGCAACACAGTTATAACAGAGCTCTTTGTAGCTCAACTGGTCGTAGTCCCTTTCAAGTGGGTCTAGGATTTCAAGCATTGTGTTTGATTGATGTTTCCATACCTCATGAAACTACATAAACATAATCCACACATGTATTGTCTGAGGCTGATAAAGCAACCAGATTTATTGAACACATCGAGCACGTCCGCCAGTAGGTTCATGAAACCTTGGATAAGTCCAATGCCAAGTACAAGTAGCGACATGATCAACATTTGGTGCCACATGTTGAAGATTGTGACTAGGTTTGGTCTTCATAATTTACATTTATTGTACTTATCAAAAGAATTAAAGAAAAATGATTCATATTATCATTTGACATCTATTTTATTATTAAATGACTTATTAAAGCATGGGTTTCATATTTGGGACATATTTAGTATAAGGTCCCCATTGTGAACATCCAGGTTAGTCATTATAGATTTATATTGACCCTTATTGGGCTTTTGAATCATTTAATTAGGTTTATTTTTTAGTCAAAAATGATTTAGAAGCCCTCCACATCAAGTTGGCCTTAAGGAGATCAATTCGGCCTCAAATGGACAAATTCGAACTCACTTAGAGCCTATAAAAGCAAGGAGATCGAATTCATTTGCACCATCACTTCTCAAGAAATTTCAATATTTATTTCATCAAGGGAAAAAGTGTGAAGTTGAAGGAAGAGGCAAAAAATATTTTGATTTGGGTTTGGAAGTAAGAGGAAGAGAAAATCGAAATTTTGGTGAAGGAATCTTTGCATGTTGTGCCCTCTCTTGGGAGATCGAAGTCTTCTAAGTTTTGATGTTGTTGCTGTGGTTGAATCTATTGCCTAGTCGAAGTTGTTGGAGGACAAGTTGTTGCTGCTACTGGGTCGAAGATATGGAAGGATGGCTTGGTGTGGAGGGAAATTTTGTGTTATGTATATTTTATTATTTATTAATTAGATTTAGTTATCTTAGGTTATTAACTGAAAAGGCATGATCAAAGATCATGCCTCTTCGCCAAGGGACACCTTGAGGCTATATTTAAAGCCTAGGCGATCCCTCATTGTAATCATCTCATCTTTTCATCATTAATAATATATATTTATCAAGTTTACCAGAGTTTTTACACTCCATTGGTATCAGAGGTATCGCTCTTTGGATCTGTGTGATCATCTAGTTAAAAAATTTCGAAGGAAATTTCAGAAATTTTTTTAAACAAGCTGAAAGTGTTCAGCATTCAATCCGAGCTATATATTGCGAGATCTGGAGGGATATTCTCTGCACGGTTTATTACACACGTTTGGGATATTCTCTGCGTGTTCTATTTGCTAAGAACTTATCCGCTGCCATTTTGTATCGATTCACCCTTCCGCCTGTGCCCCCACTCCCCGCGTCCACGCTTTCCCTGTTGTCGTAGCCTCCCACTCCCGTCCGGTGGTTGCTGTCCAACCTTCGCCGTCTTCTGCCTGTCACACCGCCAACACGTCCGCCCTACAATTCTGTTCGACCGGCAGATAAAATAAACTTACGTTTTAAAAAAAAGAATCGTGAACAGATCGGCGTCGTATATTAATAAAAAAAAATCAGACAGGTAATACATTCCATTGGTATCGGAGCAAATTGCAGAGATATTCTGCAAACATATTTATAAACTACACGGCTTTCTGAAGGTTATTGTTAGTGACAGGGATGCCAAATTTAAAGGAAACTTTTGGAAGGAATTGTTCAACCATGTTGGAACCTACCTCAATATGAGCTCAGCTTATCACCCTCAAACAGATGGGCAAACAGAGGTTGTTAATAAATGTTTGGAAGCTTACCTACGGTGTTATTCTACGGAGAAACAAAACAAGTGGGTCCAATGGTTGCACCTTACTGAATGGTGGTATAATTCTACTTACCATACATCGACAAAAATGACTCCGTTCCAGGCTCTATATGGATATGAGCCTCCGAAGTGGAAAGATTTTGCTTCAGTTCAAACTAATTTGCCAGCAGTAAAAAATCAACTAGAAGAACACCAAAAGGTCGTCCAAATTCTAAAAGAAAATTTGAGTGTTGCACAAAATCGTATGAAGCAACAAGCTGACCGTAATCGCACTGAGAGATCATTTGAAGTTGGAGACTGGGTGTTTGTCAAGCTTCAACCATACAAGCAGTTGTCCCTTAAACAAAAAGGAAAAAATAAATTAGCTCCAAAGTTTTATGGTCCGTATCAAATTATTAAAAAGATCAGCCAAGTCGCTTATGGGTTGAGCCTTCCCGATACCAGTCGTGTTCACAATGTTTTCCATGTGTCCTGCTTAAAAAAGGCATTGGGTAACCATCAGTTGCCCCAAACAACACTTCCCATTTTGGATGATGAAGGCAAGCTCGTTCTAGAACCCGAGGGGATCCTATCTACTCGTGATAAGAAGCTGCGCTCTCGTGTTATTACCGAATATTTAATCAAGTGAAAGGACTTGCCCATTGAAGAAGCATCTTGGGAGTCTGAAGCGTTTCGCCAGCAACACCCATCATTACGTATGCTTTGAGGACAAAGCATCTTAAGAAGGGAGCAATGTTATGTATATTTTATTATTTATTAATTAGATTTAGTTATCTTAGGTTATTAACTGAAAAGGCATGATCAAAGATCATGCCTCTTCGCCAAGGGACACCTTGAGGCTATATTTAAAGCCTAGGCGATCTCTCATTGTAATCATCTCATCTTTTCATCATTAATAATATATATTTATCAAGTTTACCAGAGTTTTTACACTCCATTTTGGCTCATGTCTAGGGTGAAGAGTCTCAAAGAATGTCATTGAAAGGAAGAATTATCTTGACTGGGTTTTCCCCTCAAGGGGGTTTTTTCCCTGGCATAGTGTTTATATCTTGTGTCTCTTTTTTTTTTTTATCTTCATACACACATAGTGTGGTAATTTCTTGGTGAAAGATAAGATAATAAAAAAGTAAAAGAATCCAACACACTCACAAGTAATTATCAAGATCGAAGAATCAAACCCTAATATAATTGCATTGATTCTTGACCATGGTATGAGAGCTAAGGTCAGGAAGGATTGAAGATCACTTTGCTGGCATGGATTCTCCCACTCTGATGGAATACATAAGGATGGGTATCAACACAGTTGGAAGATGGATCAAGAAGTTCATCCATTACTTATTCATTAAAGTCAAAAGTCAAGGGTTTTTGTCTACCCTGACATGATCTCTCCATGATGACAATGCATGGATCATTGGTAGTGGAGCATCAAGGCACATGACAGGAGAAAGAAAACAACTACATACATTATCAAGGGAATCATCCTCTCATGCAGTGGAATTGGGTGACAAAAAAAGCTATGATATGAAAGGTATAGGATCAACCTCGCTAGAATTATAAATTCAATCGAAGCTGCACCTAAACAACATACTATATGTTCCAGGTTTTAAAAATATTGATTTCTATTTCTTGTTTAGAAGATAAAGGAGAAATAATTTCTTTTGTTGATGGAATAGTATTGGTTTGGGGAAAAGACTCTAATATTGACAAAGTTATAGTTATTGGAGTTCATGAAGGAAGTTTGTATAGGGTTACTACACCATCTCCTCAAGCTTTAGTTCACATGGAAATTAGTCCTATTGAGCTATGGCATAGAAGATATGGTCATCTACACTACAATATTATTCCCACTCTTAACCAATTTGTTAATGGCATCTCCAATATAAAGGAATATCATGAAGGTATGTGCAAGAGATACTCTTTGGGAAAGCATACAAGAAAGCCATTTCCAAATAGTGAATCTAGGGCCAAAGAAATTTTGGACCTTATTCACTCCAATGTGTGTGGGCCCATATCTGATAAATATCTTGGAGTTCATCTCTATTATGTGACTTTCATAGATGATCATTCTATAAAGACATGGATCTATCTTCTCAAGAAAAAGGAAGAAGTATTTGAGAAATTTAAGGAGTTTTGAGCTGAAGTGGAAAACCTCACCGAAAGAAAGATAAAGACTCTAAGATCTGACAATGGTGGGGAATACACTTCCAAGGCACTGATTGCATATTGTAAGGAATAAAGAATTAAGAGGGATCTCATTGTTGCCTACTATCTCGAACAAAGTGGAGTTGTTGAAAGAAAGAATAGGTCTATTGAAGAAGGCATTAATACAATGCTCCTTGACCAAGACCTACCAAAATTCTTATGGGGAGAAGCATCCATGACAACCGTGTATATACAAAATAGAAGTCCAAATAGGATTCTCAAAAACATAATTCCTAAGAAGCGTTTACAGGAAAGAAGCTGAGTGTGGATCACCTCTGAATATTTGGAAACCCTACTTACCTCCGTGTTCTAAAGGAAAAACGAAAGAAGTTGGATTCTACTAGCATCAAAGGAATATTCGTTGGATATAGTCTCTCCTCAAAGGCATATGAAATCTACATCAAAGAAAGAAGGCAAATCGAAGTAAGCAAAGATTTCATATTTGATGAGAGCCAAGCCTACAAGAATTCCAAAGATATTCCCATAAATTTTGATGACGAAGAATCTCCTATATTCGAAGAAGAACCACACCATGAAGATCCTACTACAAATCAAGAAGAAGAAGAAGAAGGACCAAGTGATTGTATTCAACCTGTGATCATCCCAACGACGACGAAAAGGAAAAATTGGTTAAAATCTACACTACAAGATGTTAAAGGACATGAAGCTCCAATAGGAACCTTTAAAGAAAGTAAAAGACTGAAGAGATACTCTGGTTATGTTGCATATATGACAAAGCTCATTCAAGCTGGGCCATCTACATTTTAAGAGGCTATTCAACAGGATGTTTGGAAGAAGGCGATGCAAGAAGAATACCAATCCATTATGAAAAATGGGGTTTGGGAAATTTTTCATAGACCTAGTGACAAATCAGTTGTCACATCCAAAGGGATCTACAAAATGAAGCATGTTGTTGATGGAATCATAGACAAATACAAAGCAAGGTTCGTTGCAAGGGGCTTCTCTCAAAAGGAAGGAAGAGATTATGAAGAAACCTTTGCACCTACAACAAGGCATACTACCATTAGATCCATGGTTTCATTGGCTTCTACAATGGGTTGGAATATCCATCAAATGGATGTGAATACTGCACTTCTAAATGGGACCTTTGATGAGGAAGTATACATCGAATAACCCAAAGGTTTCGAAGTAAATAATAGGGACTCTCACATCTGCAAACTCAATAAATCCTTATATGGCTTGAAGCAAGCTCCTAGGGCATGGTACGCGAGAATGGATGCATATCTCCTAAGGAATGGGTTCATGAAGGGTATTGTCGATCCAAATCTCTACATCAAGGTCGTGAATAATGATCCCATCATTACTTTGCTATATGTGGATGATCTATTCATCACAAGTGTGGAGCAACAAATTGAAGAATGTAAGAAGATGTTTGGAGTTGAATTTGAGATGAAGGATCTAGGACTCATGCATTACTACTTGGGTCCTGATGTATGGAAAAAACCTGAGGAGATATACTTGGGGCAAGGAAAGTACATCATCATGATGTTGCAAAAATTTGGAATGATGGACTCCAAGCCCATGACTACTCCTATGATCACCAATCTCGAGAAGTTACAAGGTTCTGACTCAAGTCTCGTGGATTCGGCCTCCTATTGAGATTTTGTGGGCTCCCTAATGTATCTGGTAAACACTAGGCCAGATATATACTATGCAATGAACATCCTTAGTCAATTTCAGTTGGAACCTCGTCATGAACACTGGATAGCTGCCAAACACATATTAAGATATCTTCATGGTACTATACACCACTGCCTAAAATAAAAAAGTAAGGAAGTCAATCTAATTAGAAGAAGTACTACTGGTGGATGCTTCAGCCTGGGGTCTGATATGGTATCATGGATGAGTAGAAAGCAAGCTATCGTTGTTGTAAGTAGTGATGAAGTTGAATATGCAGCTGCATGTGAATTAGGAAAGGAGGTTGTATGGTTAAGGAAGCTTCTAACAGACTTGTTCGAGAGTTCTCTGAGTCCTACTATAATCAACTGTGATAATAAAAGTTGCATCAAGATGTTTGGAGATCTCGTGTTTCCTTCTAAGATGAAGCACATCAACAATAAGTTACACTTCATTAGGAAATTGGTACAATATGGGGTCGTAAAACTGGAGTATGTCCTGACAAATGAACATGTAGTAGACATACTGACGAAGGCTCTTCCTAACAAGAAGTTTGAATATTTAAGAGACAAGCTTGGTCTGGTAAATATTGCTAATTGTATTGATAATAATAATTTGTAAGAGATGTGTTGAGGCTTTACGAGTGAAGCATTGCTTGGAAAGACATTAGGGTGACAATTTATGTTGATGTCTGGTGGGGAGGGTGGCATCTGGTGAATGTGCACCTAGTTCCCTGGGTTGGTGTTTAGTAAGTAAGCTTGATGGTACCTATATAGGTTGAAATATTTAGTCCACCTTAGTCCCAATTGGATAGATTTCCTTGGTCAGGAATCTAGTCCATGGAATTGCAATGCCTAAATTGTTGAGTGACCAAATGGATAGATTTCCCTAGTCAGGAATCTAGTCCATGGCATTGCGGTGCCTAAAATTATTCATAGTTTCGCATAGTTTGATATCTTCTTGTTGTATATTATGAATACCTCCCTTGTTAAGAGGGAGTGTTGAAGATTGTAACTAGGTTTGGTATTCATAATTTATATTTATTGTATTTATCAAAATAATTAAAGAAAAAGGATTTATATTATCATTTGAAATTTTTTATTATTATTAAATGACTTATTAAAGCATGGGTTTCATGCTTGGGTCATATTTAGTATAAGGTTCCCATTGTGGACTTCTAGGTTAGTCATTACAGATTTATATTGACCCTTCTTGGGCTATTGAATCATGTAATTAGGTTTATTTTTTAGTCAAAAATGATTTATAAGCCCTCCACATCAAGTCGTCCTTAAGGAGATCAAGTTGGCATCAAAGGGACAAATTAGAACTCACTTGGATCATATAAAAGCAAGGAGATTGAATTCATTTTCACCATCACTTCTCAAGCAAGTTCGATATTTACTGCATCAAGGGAAAAAGTATGAAGTTGAAGGAAGAGGCAGAAAAGAGTACGAGTTGGGTCTAGAAGAAAGAGGAAGATAAAATCAAAATTTTGGTGAAGGAATCTCTGCATTTTGTGCCCTCTCTTGGGAGATCGAAGCCTTCTAAGGTTTGATGTTGTTGTTGCTACTGAATCTGCTGCTTAGTCAAAGTTGTTGGAGGACAAGTTTTTGTTGCTGCTGGGTCAAAGATCTGGAAGGTTTGCTTGGTGTGGAGGGAAATTTTGGCTCATGTCTAGGGTTAAGAGTCTCAAACAATACTATTGAAAGGAAGAATTATCATGACTAGGTTTTCCCCTCGAGGGGGGTTTTTCCTTGGCATAGTGCCTATATCTTGTGTCTCCTATTTTTTATCTTCATGCACATATAATATGGTAATTTCTTGATGAAAGATAAGATAATAAAGAAGTAAAAGATTCCAACACAATCACAAGTAATTATCAAGATAAAATACTCAAACACTAATATCACTGCATTGATTCTTCAACACCACACAAGTTTCAAGCGGGCAACAAAGTTTGGTTGCATTTGCAGAAAGAACACCTTTATTAAGCCCATCGGAAGCTCAGACCACTTCGATATGGTTCTTACACCATCACCAAGATTTTGGGAGACAATTATTTTGAGCTCATCATTCCCCCATTCCTTGGCCTACACCCAGTTTTAAATGTGGACTGCCTTCGGCCATACTTTCCACCATTACTGGACACATCAAACATTGAAAAACAAATCACACCAACAAAGCTAAACCTAGACTGCATGGAATAGGCCACAATTGATCGGATCATGGACACGCATATAAATAACACTCGCCAGTATGAGATCCAACTATATTGGGTTGTCAAAGTTGGCCAACTCTTGCACCAAGGCAAGTGGCTCATCAAGGACCAAGTTCAGCAGAAGTATCCCCATCTCATGGAGGAACTCAACACAATGGGGACCATTACTTCATAAGGGGGGAGGACTGATCCAGGTGGATATTGGTGGCCACCCACCTATTCCACTTGGACCCCCGCCATTTTTTCTTTCAATTTTTCAGTTTCCTTGATTGTAGCATAGTTTACTATTTTTTGGAATTTTTTCGGATCTTGAACTTCCGGGGCCATTTTGAGGCCATAAACGACGTTGTTTTTGGAAAATAGACAAACATAAATTATTGAATAACGTTTGTGATCGAAATTTTTATTCCTCCAATAGATATTTCTAACAAGGTATCGTGCTCGTCAAACAGAGATTGTATTCCAAAGTTACAACCCCAGGAAGTTGATGTACCAATTTACCCCAACGAGGCCCATAATTTTTGCGATTCATCTCCTAGGGTTAGGTTTTTGGATGTTTAGGGTTTTCCATTGTTTCTTAATAATAAATAGGCCTTTGAGCCTCATTGTAACACAGTTCAAATGCATGTTTTCGCCACATCTCTTCTCAGAGATAAGCTACCATCGCTCGAGCTAGTTTATTTCCATTCTATATGTAAGCACATTTCAATTCTTTGATATTAATGAAATGAAGTTTTGTTTATGCTACTTCTATGTGTTTATTTATGCTACTTCCTGTATAAGTATGGATCACCTTCCTCATCCGCCCAGGCCTCCTCCCAAAGACGAGGATATGGATAAGAGAGACCATAGAATCAACAATGACAACCATGCTCTTGGAAACCTTTCTAATGCCAATTTCAGGCGAATGGTCATGGAAACCCCTCACCATGTCGAGGAGCATTCGAAAGAACACCCTCGAGGACAGACTAAACGAGTGAATGATGAGGATGTGTTGAAATGGTACTCCAAAGGGGGCTTCCGATTTAATTTTCCCTTAATTAAATTGGAAGAAAAATTGTAATTTCATCTCATGACATCTTGTATTAGTTAACTAAGTCAGAATGACTCATTTAGCTTAGGAAATTTGAGTTGAGGGTTAGAGAGGAGGCATGCAGAGTTATCCCATGATTTAAGGGGGCCAAGTTACAATTATTTGTCAGTTGTAATTAGTTAACTCAATTAATTGAGTTAAAATCAGTTTGACTAGTTCTAACTGAGTGATGAGCTAGTGAGAGGTCTAGTGAATTAAATATGATTTAATTCACAAGTAGTGATCAATCGGTTAATTTATAATTCCCTATAAATAGTTGTTGCATTTCAGTTCTAAGGAAGGCCCAGTTGATATTGACGTTAAAGGGATGATAACTATTAGTTGTATAATTAGAAAATTGTACAGGTCAGTTATAGAGTCATATGGAGGCCAAGGATGCATTGCACATTTAATTAGAAGGAATTTCCTATTTAATAGGGCGATAATTCCTCTAAGAATGCATGTGAAAGGCAGACTGAGAATTGTTTCTGTAATTGATTGGTTATGCCTAGATCAAAGTTAGACAATTGGCAGAGTGCAGGAGTTTCTCGGTGAGAGAAAAGCATTTAATTGTTTCATGGTCTTGAATTTATACAATATGTAGATAGCGGGGTTTTAGGCAGTGTGCTCTCCCCAGATACATCTTGTGTTGTGTGATTGATTGTCTCTTTCTCTTACTTGTTATGTGACTGTGTGATCATGTTTTGTTTCTGCAAATTGTAAAAGGATCTAGTATATTGTTTTAGTACATTACAAGATCAGTTTGAATCTTGTTGTTATATTTTATACATGGTATCAGAGTGCCATGAATCACAATAAGAAGAGAAGAACAATGTTTGTTTTGAATAGGTTCTAATTTGTAGATCTATTCTTTAGGATCCAGCAACATATCAAGATGTCTTTCAATGGCTTGAGATTCGAATACACACTCGAGGGAAATTCGAATTACATTGCATGGAAGGACAAGATGGAGGCAATGCTCAAGGACAACAAACTAAAGGCTTTCATAGATACTGATATCCTTCGGCCCGCAACAACATATGCTCAACTTCTTGATGCATGGAAGAACAATGTAGCAAAGGCGAGAAGGGTCTTGTTAGAGGGAGTTCAAGATAATATTGTCTCTAGTCTCCATAGGAAGGTGACTCCATATGCTATGTGAAAGGCCTTGACAGGTCTATATCAGAATAGCAGCGACCACAGGAAGCTGGTGTTGAAAGACAAACTCAGGAAGATCAAAATGGAGAAGGGTGACACAATCCAAAAATACTTGACGAAGTTCACTCAGTGTCGGGATGAGCTTGGAAGTGTTGGGATAGTTGTTGCCTCAGATTATTTGGTGAGCCTAGCTCTTCTAGGCCTTCTCAAGAGCTGGCATAGCTACTAGGACTTTGTTAATTGGAGGGAGAAGCTACTAGATTGGGAGAGACTATGGTCGAATCAACAAATGCTCAACTTCTAGATGCATGGAAGAAGATTAATGTAGCAAAGGCGAGAATGACCTTGTTAGAGGGAGTTCAAGATCATATTGTCTCAAGTCTCCATGGGAAGACGACTCAATATGATATCTGGAAGGACTTGACAGATCTGTATCATAATAGTAGTGACCACATGAAGCTGGCGATGAAAGACAAACTCAGGAAGATCAAAATGGATAAGGGCGACATGATCCAAAAATACTTGACGAAGTTGACTAAGTGTTGAGATGAGATTGGAAGTGTTGGGATAATTGTTTCCTCAGATGATTTGGTGAGGCTAGCTCTTCTAGGCCTTCCTAAAATCTCGAATAGCTACTAAGAATCTATTAATGGGAGGGATGAGCTATTGGATTGGGAGATACTATGGTCTGATATGGAACAAGAAGAAATTTTCCGGAGCATTAGAGATGGATCCTCCTCAAAGACTGATGATGAGGAGAACTGTGCATTGGATGGAAAGGCGAAGAAAGAAAAATGGAAGGCATCCCATTCCAAATCTGAGTCTGGTAAGGCAGGAAAGAAGCGAGACTTGTCAAAGGTAAAATGTTTCAAAAGTCATGAGCATGGACACTATGCCACAAATTGTCCACAAAATAAGTACAAAAATAAGGCCTCGGGAGGAGCAGTAGGTGAAGCACTGGCTTCATATTTATAGTTGGACTTCACTCTCATCGAATTCATGGTGTCATCGGTGATGGGCTCTGTGTGGTACTTTGATAGTGGAGCTTCATTCTATATGATCGACATCAAAGAATTATTCAGTACCTTGGAGGAGAAGGATCTCTAGATGCACATCGAGATGGGTGAAGACAAGAGGTATAACACTACCTTTGTAGGTACAATTACCTTTCAGAGGGATTTAGGTAATCCACTCACATTAAAAGATTTCGTGTATGTTCCTGGTTTAAAGAAGAATTTGGTTTCTGTTGTTATGTTGGAAGATCGTAGCTATGATGTGATCTTCAGTGAAGGAAAGGTGTTCCATCATCACAAAGCCACAAGACAAGTGAAAAATATTGGGGTTCGAGTAAAGAATCTCTACAAACTATATGTGGAAGACTGCACAACATTGAGCACTAAATAAGAGAAGGTGGAGAGCCAAGACATCGGTGAGTTATGGCATAGGAGGTTGGGCCATCTACACCACAACACTTTGAAGATCATGCAAAAAATTTCTACATGACTTCCAAAGGGTGCACTTGTGCAGAGGGACACATGAAAATGGCGTACATTGGGGAATTATAACAAATCCACCTTTCACTATAAGGAAATTCGAGCCAAGGAAATCCTTGAGAGAGTTCATTCAGATGTGTGTGGACCATTCTCAATAACTTCCACAACAAATTATAGGTATTATGTGATTTTTTTTATGGATTTTCAAGAAACTGTTGGATTTTATTCATGTAGAAGAAAAAGCAGACATTCCCCAAGTTTTGTGATTTCAAATCACTTGTCAAGAAAGATATAGGGAAGAAGGTGAAGGCTTTGAGGAGCGAAAATGGTGGAGAATACATCTCTAACGAATTCAAGAACTTTTGTTCCTCAAAAGGAATTCAAAGAGAATTGATTGCACCTCATAACCCAAAACAGAATGGGGTTGCAGAAAGGAAGAACATAACGATTGCGGGAGAAACATGAGCTATGTTGCATGATTAGGGCTTATCGTTGCATCTGTGGGTGGAAGCATACAATACAACTTATTTGTGCAAAACAGAAGTCCTCATCGGAAACTTGGGATGAGTACACCAGAGGAGGATTTTTCAGGTAAGAGACCGGATGTGTCATCTTTTAAATTTTTTGGTTCATCTATTTATTTCCATGTGACCAAAGATGTTAGGAAGAAGTTAGAGCCAACAACAAAGTTGGGGATATTTGTGGGGTACATTGATACACCTCACAACTATCGGGTGTACTTTCTAGCACATAGGATGGTAGTCGTCAGAAGAGATGTGAAATTCAATGAAGACAAAGCCATACGATTGTCCCTTGATATGGAGCTCGAGGTGCATGCAGTTGAGGAGATCTTGGCTCCAAAGGATGAACCTCAGGATGTGGAGCAGCCAAAAGCAGAGGAATAAAGAGTGGTATAAACCACTCATGCATAGCCATCCACCAGAGATGGAAGGAAGCACACCAAAGAGGATGACAGATTATTGTTAGATGTGAGAGAGAATGTAGGAGCACCCACATCACAACGTAGGAAGAGAAGGTCCCCAGGGTGGTACACTAGATACATGGCTCTTATGAGAAAATGTATTGAGATAGAACCATCCTCTTTTGAGGAAGCAGTGCAACAACAAGTGTGGGTTGATGCCACGGTTGACGATTATGACTCCATCATCAAAAAAGTGCATGGGAAGTTGTCCTGAGACCAATGGGGAAGTTAGTTGTAGGATCCAGGTGGGTCTACAAAGTGAAGCAAGCAAAAAATGGGAGTGTGGAGAAGCACAAGGCCAAATTTGTGGCCAAAGGGTTCTCTCAGGTGGAGGGGACTGACTATGATGAGACTTTTGCACTAGTCACAAGGTACTCATCTATTAGATCCATCCTTGAACTCTCATTGCACATGGGATGGCAGGTACATCAAATGGATGTAAAGACAACCTTTCTCAATGGATTTATTGAGGAAAAAGTGTACATTAAGCAGTCGGAAGGTTTTGATACCTTAGACAGGTAGTCGTATGTGTGCATACTCAAGAGAGCACTATATGGGCTGAAGCGAGCACCCCATGCTTGGTACACCAGGATTGATAGTTATTTCACTGTGTTGGGCTTCACTAAGGGTGAAGCAGATGAGAACCTATATCATATTGTGGTTGATGGTAAGATTTTGATTATTGTACTTTGTGTCGATCATATGATACTGATAGGTGATGAGCAGCTCATAAATTCTTGCAAAGAGGATCTTGCAAGATAATTTGAGATGAAGGACATGGGGCTCTTGCACTATTTCCTTGGATTGGAAATATGGCAAAGAAATGGGGAGATATTAATATCTCAGGCAAAGTATGCCAAGGAGATTCTGAGGAAGTTCCACATTGAGGGCAACAAACCCATGTAGATTCCTATAGCAAGAAACTGGAGGAAGGAGGATGCTACTTCGAGTGAAGTAGTGGATGCTACTATTTACAGGAAGATTGTGGGTTCACTCATGTATTTGGTGAACACACGACCTGACATATGGTACGAAGTTAACTAACTTAGCCAAGCTATGGTTAAGACTACCAAGTTATTTTAGAAGGTAGGGAAGCACGTGTGTAGATATCTTAGAGTCACTACAGAGTATGGATTATGGTACAAATGGAAAGAGGGAATGAAGCTTCAAGGCTTCACTGATACAGATTTGGCAGGGATTCCATCCGACAGGAAGAGCACATCGGGAGGTATCTTCAGCATAGTATCAACATCAGTTTATTGGTATGGCAGGAAACAAAGATCAGTTGCACTCAGTTCAACAGAGGCAGAGTACATGGCGGCCAGTCAGGCAACATGCGAGGCCATCTGGATGAGGAAGATACTTGCCGGTTCATTTGGTCAAAAAATGGATATGATGGTGATACATTTTGATAACCATAGTTGCATCAAACTCTCGGTTAATCTAGTATTCCATGACAGGTCCAAGCATATTTATATCTGGTATCACAATATCATAGATTGTGTTAAAAGCGGATCATGTCATTAGGGTACATTCCCACGGAGGAGCAAGATGCAGACATCTTGATGAAGGCGATGTAAAGAACAAAAATTGAATTCCTTAGAGACAAGATCGGGGTAGCAGATAATCCCTTTCTTGTTGAGAGGGAGTGTTGAAATGGAAACAAGAAATGGCACCCCAAAGGGGCCTTTTGATTTAATTTTCCATTAATTAAATTGGAAGAGATATTGTAATTTCATCTCATGACAGTTTGTATTAGTTAACTAAGTCAAAATCACTGAGTTAGCTTAGGAAAATCGAGTTGAGGGCCACAGAGGAGGCATATAGAGTTCTCCCATGATTTAAGGGGGTCCAGTTAAAGTTATTTGTGAGTTCTAATTAGTTAACTCAAATAATTGAGTTAAAATTAGTTTAACTACTTCTAACTGAGTGATGAGCTAGTGAGAGGTCTTATGAATTAAATCTGATTTAATTCACAAGTAGTGATCAAGTAGTTAACTGATAATTCGGTATAAATATATATTGCATGTCAGTTCTATGGAAGGCCTAATTGAGATTGAGGTTAAAGGGATGATAACTATCAGTTGTATAACTAGAAAATTGTGCAGGTCGGTTATAGAGTCATGTGGAGGCCAAGGATGCACTGTGCAATCAATCAGAAGGAATTTCCTATTTAATAGGGTGAAAATTCCTCCAAGAATGCGTGAGAAAGGTAGGCTAAGCAGAGGTTGAGATATGGTTAAGTAATCAACTGATTTTTCCTAGATCAGAGTGAGACAGTTGGCAGAGTGCAGGAGTTTCTCAGTGAGAGAAAATAATTGTATTGTTTCATGGTCTTGACTTTATACAATATACAGATAGCAGGGTTTTAGTCTGTGTGCTTTCCCCATATATGTATTGTGTTGTGCGATTGATTGTCTCTTTCTCTTACTTTTTATGTGATTGTGTGATCGTGTTTTGTTTCCGCAAATTGTAGAAGGATTATGTATCTTGTTGTAGTACATTACAAGATTAGTTTGAATCTCTTTGTTATATTTTCTATAGGATGGAGATGACGAAAGAGCGGTCAATTGAAGAAACAAACAAGAACCTAAAGAGGAAGAAAAACAATAATAGCTAGATCTACCAAGGTATCAAGGTCATGCCAAGGAAAGGCAGGAAGATCAAAATCGAGATTATGAGCCCACACATATGGGTTCTCTTCATGTTATTGCACCACCTGGGACTATTGATTTAAGGATAGTTGATGCACATAGGATATCTATTGAGAACAACAAATATCTTAGAGGTGATGTTGAACATACACATCTTGTGGTTAAAGGTTTAGATTATGCATGGTTGTACAAAGTGAGGAGTGAGATTGAAAAAAACACAAAGAATGAAGATATTATTTGAAATTTGGCTTTTGTGATCCATAATTTATACAGACTTATCTTTCGATAATAATCATAGGAATAAAACTAGGGTTCTGCCATTCCCTGCTCTGAACTCCCTCGCGACACAGCATGGCGAACACCTGATCTCCGGCGACCGACTGCGGCATACGTTGGGTTTCGAGGTTTTGGAGGTTTTTTATGCTTCCTTTGTGGTGCTCGGCGACCATGGATACACCTGCTGCTTCTGTGCGCTTGGCTCATTTCGCGTGGTGACCTCCAAGCATCATTGCTTGCTGACCCTGTACACCTTCTTATGGCCGCCTTTCAAGAATAACGACAGTTACTCTTTTGTTATAATCGCTCTGCCACCGTTTACACTCTCTGCTATGTTCGGAACGCTGTTACCTATAGGCTTATTGCTCGTGACTCTTTTCTGACCGGTTTCTCTACTCTGTCTGGTGACAGTTGGGGCTCTTTTGGACTTATACAATGGTTTCGTCTTGGAATTTGTTATAGAAGGGGCCCAGGATGAGCAGCTATTGGACTATTCGGAGGACCCATATGAGGGTTTAGACATTTGGTCCCTCTCTAATCGGTTCTACTCGGGTATGCAAGTCTCTCATTCAACATCTCCTCATTATAACCTTGCTCCTGTGGACCCTCTTACTTCCATGCCCTCCCCCATTGCTTTCCGTGACCTGAACTCCTTTATGGTCTCGTCTCTCTCCTCATCTTCCCCTACTATTCTATCGGCTGCTGAGCTGGACCTTATCAGCTCACCGGATCTCTAGCCACCTTCCCCCACATCCCTCTCTTTTCTCGCTCATTCATTTACCTACTCTCCTCCGTCCTCATAATTTACCGCTGCTCCCCATATACCTCCTATTTCCTTGCCCCCGCGGACCTCTCTACCCGTGCACTCCCTTTCCCCCTCCTCTTCCAACATTCCTCTTTCGGCTTCCCATCCGCTTGCCTCTCGACGCACCTCTGACTTCTTCTTTATCCCTCCCCCTGTGGCCGATTACCCTCCCACCGTCTCGGCGCCACCCCCATCGCATTCATCTGTTGCTCTCATTACCACCCTGGCACCTCCCCCCGTGTCCCTCGCCGCACAAAGTGCATCAAAGCAAACATACGTGCAAGTTTCCTCATGCTCGAGGCTGGGGTTCAGATGGCAGATGTTATGGGTACTGTGACAGGGTTCTAGTTGGTCAGGTCCGAGGATGGAACTATGGGGTCAAGTGTTTGAATTTGTGGGCACAAGAGATTTGGGGTGATCTCATACAGGAGATTCCCATCATACACACATTGACCAAGGGTTGGTTTTCTCTCTGATTCTCCTCCAGAGCACCTACTGATATTATTCTTTCACAGTTTTGGCACATCGAGATGGCCCCGATTCTACTCAAAAGATGGAGCCCTCTTTTTGATCCTGATAGGGAACCATTGGGCGCTGGCCCCATCTGGGTTCGCTTACCAGGTCTGCCTTATCACTTATCGACTGAACATATTTTCATATACATTGGTAATCTTCTGGGCACCTATTTGGACCATGATCGTTCTTTCATCACCTTTAGAAAAATGGCCTTTGCCTGCATTCTGGTTCATCTGGACACTAGAGAAGGTTTGGAGGAAGCCATCAATATTCAATGTTGCAACTCGACCAGGGAGCAGATACTGTACTATGAGGGGGTTCCCTTCCATTGTCATCGATGCCAAAAAGTTGGTCATGTCTTCAAGGACTGTCTTATATCGGGGTTGACACAGGCTTCCAATTCCATCAATGGCAAACATTTGATTGCTCTGGTCTCGGTTTCACTATAGAGAAGGTCATCGCTCTCGGGTTTCACCTCACTCTGCTGACTTATCCTCAGTGGTGGAACCCTTAGATGCTTTGGATACTCCCGCCAAGGTTACTCGATCCATGTCTGCTGCTACCGTTACTGGACTCCCTCCGATTGCGAGTAATTCCTCCTCCTCTCCTTTTACTTTCCTATCTTTTCTTTCTACAGCTTCTGTTTTGTGTTCCGACTCTGCCCTAGCTGGTTAGGTTGCTCCCTCCATCTGTTGTCCACCTTCCTCATCCCCCTTATACTTTCCCCCCACCCCCCCTCATTACCCCACCTTCTTCCTGCTTCCTCATCGACCATCGTCCCCCCATCCACCGCTCCCCTCCCTTCTGCCCCCCTTCCCTCTTCCCGTGTTCCTTGCACCCTTATTGTTCCCGAACTGTCTGATTCTTCCTCCTCACATACCTATAACCTTCGCTCCCACTCCCACCTACCGAAGGGCCTGGCCTCTCACACTGGTCCTCCGGCTTCCTCGCACAAATCCTCCCGGGGTGAACACTCTCATATCTCCAAAGCTATTCACCTTTCTGGACTTGAAGTTGCATCCGGCTCTCAACTCTCCATCGATGGGATTCTTAGAGCAAGACTATCCCCCATTCTAGTTTCCCAATTATTTGTCTTACTTGTAACTACCGAGGGATGACTAGCCCTGCGAAGAGACTTGCACTTCGCCGACTCATTACTTATTCTCATGCCGATATCATTTGTCTATAAGAAACTCATGGTACTGTGGATATGGTTACCCATGCTCTCATCTCCTTATTGCCTGGTTGGAAGATTCACGCTATTGATGCCACTGGGCGCTCGAGGGGTTTGGCCCTTTGTTTCAACCCCCGCAACATAAATCCTATTAATATCCGTGGAAAGGAAAATTCCCTAGGCATGGAGGTATTCTCGGAGTCCCTTAGAATGCAATTCACCATCATTAATGTCTATGGCCCCTACTCCTATAGAATTTTTTTTTGGGAATCTTTTATGAATGCATCTGTTATGCGCCTGGAGAACATTATCTTGGCTGGGGATATGAATTTGTCTCTCGGGATCTCTGAATCTTGAGGGCCTAATGCGCGTGCACATACTCTATCTGATTACTTCAGGCACTTGCTTTCTGCTCATCATCTGGTGGATCCCCTAATTACATCCCCCTCTCCAACTTGGCGTAATAGGCTTATAGGGGATCAATTGGTGGCTCGAAGACTTGATTGTTTTCTCATCAAAGATGGATTACTACAGAATTTTGGCTCTTTCAGACAATGGATTGGATCTAGGGGCATATCTGATCATTCTCCAATCTATCTGGAAATTACTGGAGCTTTTAAAAAGCCGGCTTCCCCTTTTAAATTCTGCTCTATTTGGTTACAAGATCCTGACTATATCAATATGGTGAATAATATTTGGAGACTACCTCCGCCTCCACATTTAAGCTCACCACCCTCCATTTTTGAACACAGACTCCTCATCACTAAGAAGGATACTATCAGTTGGGTAAGAGAAAAAAAAAGATCAGAGGATTGTGAATTACTAGATATTGAACAACAAATACAGGGACTGGAATCATCAATTGGAGTTGGGTTTGGTACTGATGCAAATAAGACACTACTCACCTCACTAGAAACCACTCGATTAAAGATCCTGCAAACTAGAAATGAGGAGTGGAGACTCAGAAGTCGTGCCACCTGGATCAATGCGGGGGATGAAAATACTAAATTTTTTCATCATTATGTTAATGGTAGAAAGGCTATTAATACCATTTGGGAGCTTGATAATGAGGACATAACAAAAGCCTCTACCTTTTCTCATCTAACCCGAAAAGGCATAAAAAATTTCAAGGAGATCTACAAGGCACCCCCCCAACCCACCCTGGCAGAAATTATAAAGGTGGCATCTCTATTCCCTAGGTACATTGATGAAGCGGCAGAGGATGATTTATGGCAACCTGTTTCTAGCCTTGAAATTGAATCCGTTCTTAAGTGGTTCAAGAAGGACAAGAGCCCTGGACCTGATGGCTGGACGGTGGAATTATATCTTTCTTTTTTTGAATTATTGGGCCATGATCTCTTGGAAGTTGTGGAAGAAACGCATCAATCTGGACGCTTATATGATGCTTTCAATGCCACATTTATTGCTGTCATTCCCAAAAATGATCACTCCACATCTTTCAATGATTACCTTCCAATTTCATTATGTAATTGCATATATAAGATCATGGCCAAGATTCTTGCTAATAGATTGAAACCAATCTTATCTACTTACATATCTCCTAAACAATTTGCTTTTCTTGAAAATAGATAGATCCATGATGTTATTGGCATTGCTCAAGAAAGCCTTCACTCTATGCACACTAAACGCATCAAAGGCACGATTCTTAAGATAGATCTGGCTAAATCATTTGACCAAGTAAGCTGGCTCTACATCCGCATGTTGCTCACCCATCTGGGTTTTCCCTTACAAACTATCAATTGGATCATGTGCAGCATCACTACTGTATCTTACAACATTCTTATCAATGGGGCAGCGACCAATTTCTTTCATGCAGAGTGGGGACTTCGTCAAGGGTGCCCCTATCTACCCTTATGTTCCTATTGGTTATGGATGAGCTTAGCAGATGCATAATTGATGAAACTTCTAGAGGCAGATTGAAAGGCATTAGACTATCGAAAAACTATGTTCTCACTCATCTCTTATTTGTTGATGGTATCATTATCTTCCTTAATGGGTCCCTTAGCGACTCCACGGTGATCAAAGCTATTTTGATTCTTTTTGTTCTACCACAGGTATGCAATGCAATAATCATAAATCCACAATGACCTGTCATGGTTTCACTCCATATGAGATATATTATGTACAACAGAGATTCCCCTTCAATCTTATCATATTTGAGGACGACTTGAAATACTTGGGATTTTTTCTCAAACCTGTGAACTATAAAATTGCTTATTGGAATTGGCTCATTTCTAAAATTGAAAAAAGGCTGAACAACTGGTGTCATCATTGGCTGTCCAAAGCTGGCCGGCTAACACTGTTCAAAGCAGTCCTAGAGGCCACTCCTGTTTATTGGATGTCATTAGCATGGATCCCAAGAGGCATCCTCCACAAAATTCAGAAAACTTGTAGGTGCTTTCTTTGGTTGGATGAAAAAGAGGGACATACATTTTCCTGGACTAATTGATCTCGTATTGCCTTACCTAAGAGATGGGGTGGCTGGGGCATCAAAGATATGTCAACCTTTGCACTTGCATTAGCTACCAAGCTGGGGTGGCCATTATTGACTAGAAACAATCTATGAACTAGGGTGAGAACACATAAATACATTTATCTGCTCTCCCCCACATATTGGATTCAGACTCCACTAGAATTCCACTCATCTTCCTCTACCATCTGGCGAGCGATTACTACAACTATCAGATTCATCAAGGATGACCTGACCTGGAAAATTGGCAATGGTTGCAAGATCCAGATTGGTTTTGATTCATGGGTTGGGTGCGGGAATGCCCATCTGCTCCCACAGGCACTCATCGCGTTCCTCAACCAAGCAGGTTACAGAACACTTAACCAGATTGCCTTGGAGGAACGAACAAAACTCTTTTCTCAAGGGTGGATGGATCACCAGGAATTAGGAATACAACCACAGTGGACTGCAAACTGGAATGCATATCTAGAAGCTCTGTCTGACACCTATGTTCGTTTGAAGGTTTGTGAAGATGAAATCATATGGACTATATCAAAATGGGGTCGGTATACACCAAAATAAGGATACACTCATATCTACCAGGATAACAGACCTAATTTACTCATCCCTTGGTGGCATTATCTATGGAAACTTAAAGGCCCAACCAAGGCTCGACTGCTCATGTGGTGCATTCTCATCGACAAAATCCCCACTGGTGCTAATTTTCAGAAAAGATCTTTTTTTGGACCTCACAGGTGTGCACTTTGCAAGTTAGAGGCAGAAGATACCCAACACCTATTCCTAAATTACATTGTTTTACTCGAACTTTGGACTATTGTATCCTCATCTATCCATATTAATCAGTGCTAGACTGATATCTCACTTACAGAGGTATGGTAACAATGGTGGACCGCTATAAATCCCATCAAACTTCGAAACCTTCCCATTCTTATCTACTGGAACATATGGATGGCCCGTAATCGAGCCATTTTCCATGACACCCCTCACCATTGGCCCTCATCCGCTGCTCATATTCTTTCCATTTATCACTTTATCCCTGATGACCCTCCTTCTCCTTGTCCACGCATTATCAACCCCGAGATAATTGATCGCTCACTCCCTTGGGCATACTTTGATGGGTCTGCATAGACTCATGTTTGTGGTGGTGGGTTTATTCTTCATCTCTCTATTCATCATTCATTTAAAGTCAAAGTTGGACTTGGCTGCCGTACCAATAATTTTTCTGAACTATCATGTCTCCTATACCTGCTTCAGTTTGCCATCACTAAAGAAATACATGCTCTAAAAATATTCGGGGATTCCAAGATTGTCATTGACTGGTTTTCTGAACTATCGACATGTCACACACATACACTTCAAAATATATTGGCTGAAACTCTCATGCTCAAAGAAAATTTTGATAATATTTCATGTCGGCACATTTACAGGGAGAGGAACTCCATTTAGGACCTCCTTTCCAAGGAGGCGACGCACTTATTGGCAGTGCACATGGAGGTACAGGAACATAATGATCATGCATACTACTAGTACTTTCATAGGCCATTTGTTCCTGCACATGGGTGGGGAGCCGGCCCCCGATAGATTGGCCAGTAGAACTTTACTCACATTTGTTATTATAGCATATAATGTATATACTTCAAACTATCTCCATATGGAGAATGTATTTTGTATCACTTTGTGAACACTCACACATATAGCAGATGTATTTATTTTTCTGTATGCTTACAACACTATCTATATCACAGGTACTTGCTGATTTGCATATTCTCATGCATCTACAAAATGTAACTCTTATTTTCTATTAAAAGTTACGATTTTCCCTGGGAAAAAAAATAATCAGAGGATATTGAAAAAGTCCTTTTATATGTGATTATTACCGAAATATATCTTTGTATAAATGAAGATATTGCAGATAGGAAGTCAAGAGTACAGAAGGAATACCGACCAGTATCATTCCACAATGTTACAACAAAGTCAATTTTTAAACGGATGATAAAGCCTGAAAGCAAGGATAAGCCTAATGAAATGTTTCTTCCAGGGCAAACAACTTTTCTCTACAACATTGAGGAGTTTTATCAAGACATTTCAACAACAATGCATAAAAGTAAATTTGATTTCCCACCTCCACAAGAATTTTTCATAGTTGGAGTGGATGCATCTGTGCTTGAGCGTATTGTTAAGATCATGTTTTATCTTCACTTGGGCTACTTTAGAAATGTTTTGAAGAAGAAAATGAAGGAAAAATTGGAATGCAGAGGCAGGGAACTTCAATCCTTGGCCGGTGAAGATGGAAATGATTATGAGAAACAACCAAATGTCGCATATGGGCATTCTAAGAGGCACCTAAGTAAATAAATGTTGCCTCCTCCTCCTCGAAAATGTCACATAGAAGTAAAGGAGCAACAACAACAAATTTCTGTGAATATCCATAACGAGGAAGATGACATATTTGAAGGTGTTGGCACTGATTATGTTGTTCGTGGTAGAACTGAAAGCCAAAGTCCCCTCTCAGAAGATATGAAAGAATGACCCAGGGACGTGGAGAGACAACCATTTTTCAATGATCCTGTGTATGGTCCAACACCAGCTATGGACATGACAAGCCAAGATTATAAGCAACAAGGTGGTTATGATTGTTGTGTAACCAGCTCCAAAAAGAGAAGAAAAGAGATATCAACGCCTTAGAAATGAGCCACTTCGAGGGGGAAACCTCCAATACATTACATAAATGAACAATTCTTGGATGATACAATTTACAAAACCTCCTTTCTATATATAGGAGTTCATGGGGCCATAATGTAATCCTAGTGGGCCACAATGTAATCCTAGCCGACCTAACAATACTAATTTAAGGGCACAATAATAACAAAATGGGGGTTACAAGGGTTCAATAATAACAATAAGGGGGTTACACTAACGATAATAAGGGACTATACTAGTGATATAGGGACCTAACATGCCCCTCTCCCTCAAAAAAGTGTTTTCCTCAACGCTTGAGTAGCTCCGGGTGCTTCTGTATAAAATTCTCATCCTCCCATGTAGAATCTTCAGTGGGTAAGTTCTTCCACTTGATGAGATACTCTGAAATTGATCGATTCCGTAGCTGTCGAGTTCTTGTTTCCATGACCACTTTAGGTTCCAATATTATTTTTCCTTCCTCATCAAGTTCTGGCAATATTGTTTGAACTGGAATATTTTCACCTATAACCTTCTTTAAGCATGAAACATGGAAAGCTGGATGCACTCGCGAAGAAGCAGGAAGCTCCAATTTGTATGCCATAGTACCAATCTTTTGCAACACCTTGTAAGGACCATAGTACTTTGGTGATAATTTATTATCCTTCTTAGCTTGCTTGAGGGACATTTGTTTGTATGGTTATAGTCGTAAAAATACCCAATCTCCTACATCAAAACTTTTCTCGCTGCGATGTTGATCTGCCTGTTGTTTCATTCGATTTTGTGCCAAATTCAGGTTATCCTTTAAGACTTGGAGAACTTCTTGCTGATGCTCGATGTGATATTCCACTGCTTGAACCTTCGAATTTTCTCTTAAAGATGATGTGATGGATGGTGGATGATATCCATAAAGTGCCACAAATGGGGTCATTTTTGCTGCAGTATGGAAGGAAGTGTTATACCACCATTCAGCGAGAGGTAACCACTTGACCCATTGTGTTTGTTTATCAGATACAAAACAACGAAGATATCCTTCCAAGAATTTATTTACTATCTCAGTTTGACCATCAGATTGAGGATGATAAGATGAGCTATGAGCTAATTGAGTACCCAAACAAGAAAATAACTCCGTCCAAAAATTTCCAGTAAAAATGGGATCTCTGTAGCTCACAATAACCCTTGGGCTTCCATGTAGCTTTTGAATTCTATCCATAAATGTAGTAGCAACTGTACTTGCTTTAAATGGATGAGATAATGCACAAAAGTGTGCATACTTGGTAAGTCTATCAACTACCACCATGATGACATTCGTTCCTTCGGACTTAGGTAAACCTGTGATAAAATCCATTGAAATCTCCTCCCAACATTGACTTGGAATGGATAAAGGTTGTAGAAGTCCTGGGGTCTTAATTGTTTCCACTTTATTCTATTGGCAAACCAAACATTCTACCACAAACTTTTGAATATCAGATTTAAGGCCATCCCAAAAAAATTCTTTCTTCACCCTGTGGTAAGTTTTTAAAAATCCTGAGTGTCCTCCTAAAGGAGAAGTGTGCAATTCCAGAAGAATCTTTTGTTTTAGTTGGGAATTCTTACAAAGATATTAGCGATCTTTGTACCATAAGGAATCATTTTTCCAACTAAATGTATCAGATGTACTAGGATCTTGCTGCAACTTTTGAATGAGTATCCATACATCTTTGTCCTTCTTCCATTCATCTCTTGCTTCAGTTATCCAATCTGGTTGGATAATAGAAATAGCACAAAGCAATGCTTCCACCTCTTCATTCTTTCTTGAGAGTGCATCTGCAACAACATTAAGCTTTCCTTTTTTGTAGATTATTTCAAAGTCATAACCCAACATCTTTGTGACCCATTTTTTCTGCTCTTCTGACAATAGTCTTTGTTCCAAAAAGTGTTTAAGACTATCATGATCGATTTTTACCTTGAAGTGTCTTCCCATTAGGTAAGTTCGCCATTTCTTTAGTGCATGCAGTATTGCTAACATTTCCTTCTCATAAATAGGTTTCTGTAAATACTTTCCTTTGATTGGACGACTTTCAAAAGCAATGGGTCTTCCTTCCTGCATTAAAAGTGCACCAATTCCATTTCCTGAGGCATCACATTCCACAATAAAGGTTTTTGTGAAGTCTGGCGTAGCTAAGACCGGTGCTAGGCACATTGCCTCTTTAAGATGTTCAAAGGCCTTAGTTGCTTCAGGAGTCCATGAAAATGCATCTTTCTTCAATAATGTTGTTAGAGGTGGTGCTATTCTCCCATAATTCTTAACAAACTTGCGATAATAGCCTGTTAACCCGAGAAATCCTCGCAACTGCTTTATTGTCTTGGGGACTTTCCATTCCTTAATGGCTTTAATTTTGTTAGGGTCTACTTTAACACCTCGTGAGATATAATATGACCCAGATATTCCACCTCTTGTACTCCAAAGAAACATTTGGATGTTTTTGCATATAATTGTTTCTCCTGCAATAGTTTGAGCACCCTGTCAACATGTTCAACATGATCCTTCCAAGACCTGCTATAGATTAGTATATCATCAAAAAATACTAGCACAGATTTTATAAGGAAGGGTTTGAAAATGGAATTCATCAACCCTTGAAATGTAGAAGGTGCAATGGTAACACTAAAAGGCATGACCAAAAATTCATAATGACCCTCATGAGTTCGAAATGTTGTTTTTGGAATATCTTCAGTCTTCATTCTAATTTGATGATATCCTGAACGAAGATCCAACTTGGTAAAATAAATTGCTCCATGTAATTCATCCAATAATTCATCAATCACAGGAATGGGAAATTTGTATTTAATGTTGAGCTTATTGAGCTCCCTATAATCCGGACACATTCGCCATGATCCATCCTTCTTGTGTACCAATACTACAGGAGCAGAGAAAGAACTTTGACTAGGTTGAATTATACCCGCCTCTAACATTTCTGCAATCATACGTTCAATTTCGCTCTTTTGGAAGTAAGGATATCTATAAGGCGTGATGTTTGGAGGAACACTTCCTGGAATCAAATGAATAGCATGATCATGATCATGAATAGGTGGGAGTCCTTTGGGAGTTTCAAACACCTTGGAATGATTGTCCAAGACTTGTTGGAGATCTGCAGAAATAAATGATTTTGATGTTGGAACTTCTAGTGAGCATAATTGTGCAATTAGGCCTCATTTTTATTTCTTTAGAAGCTTTGTCATGACATTAGAGCTTATTATCTTTCCTGGCTTCCCTGCAATACCCCGTAATTCGAATTCCTTTCCTTCTAAAAAAAATTTCAAGAAAATTTCTTGAAAATTAAAAGTTACCGTCCCCAAAGATTGCAACCATTGTACTCCTAGTACAACATCAGCACCTCCCATAGGAATGGAAAGCATTGGAATATTAAATACATATCCCCCCCATGGTTAGCTTGATATTATGGCATTTTCCAGAGCAATTTATAGTTCCTCCATTTGCAACCATCACTTGACATTCTGGTGCTGGGTATAGGAAACAATTTAATTCCTTGGCTACCTTACAATGAATAAAATTATGGGTGTTACCTGAATCAATCAACACTATTACCTTTTTCTTCTTGATTTGTCCTTGTATCTTGAGAGTTTGAGGAGTGGTAATTCCTGCCAGTGCATTACACGATATGGTCGGATTCATTTCTTCCTCTTCTAGGGTTGGTTCCCGGTGTATATCCTCTTCTTGTTCATTTTCTTCTTCCTCTTCACAATCTATGTAAAATAATTTCTTCTCAGCACACTTATGACCTTTAGTGTATTTTCTATCACAACTGTAGCAAAGCCCTTTTGCTCTTTTTCTTCCAATTGTTGTGGTGTCAACCTTGTAGGTTGTGGAAATCTAGGCGTAGCAACACTTCCTTCTTTATAGAATTGAGTGGCAGGCTTCCTTGTCGCCATAATTTTACATTCAACTTTTCTTGCCAACCTGAATGCCTTCTCCAATGAATCAGGTTCCAAAACGCGAACTTCATGTTGGATGTTATCCTTTGAAGTGCCTAGGAAGAGATCAATCCTGTGTTCCTCTGTAAGATCAGTTACCCTTATATTCAATTTTTGGAAGTCCTCAATGTGCTGCCCCACTAAACCCTTTTGTTTGAGATTTATCAATCGGGTAAAGAAGGTGTTGCTCTTTGTATCCTCATAATGTGCTATCATTTCCTCCGTAAAAATTGACCAAGTGACAATTTTTTTACGGGAGCAAAGCCATCGATACCATACAAATGTATTTTGTTCTAAATGTAAAGTTGCAATGCGTACCTTTGTGTGTTTTGCACATTATGGAGATCAAAATATTGCTCCATCTGTAGTATCCATGTTACAGGATCCTTTCCATCAAACTTCCTCATATCCATTTTTGGAATATGGTGGTTCTTTCCTCCAACAGTAGAGTTTATGAAATCACGATTAACATTTATTTTGTTCTCATCATGAGTTTCCTCTACTATCTTTTCACCATTAGGAAACATTTCTTGTATCAACTTTCCCAAACCTTCGATGTCTAATTTTAGATCTTTCTTCATGTTTTCCATGTTGTCTTTCATTGTTTCACCGATCTTAGCTTCCATGTCATCCATCTTAGCGTCCATGCCCTTCTTCAAAACTTCCATTTCATTTTTTGTTGTTCTTTGCGAGAGAGAAATTTGTTGCACTTGCTCTTGTAATTTTGATATGTCATGTTGCCATTCTTCGTCTTCATGAGTCATAGTAGAGCCTTCTAAAGGCTTGATGGGTGTTGAATTCTTTTTAGGGGCCATTTTAGACTCCAATATTGATATCTATTCTACAATAGGCCCTTTCAATCAATTCAACTTGATTCTTCAAACAAGACTTATGCAATTCGGAAAAAAATACACACCTTTTACTTGCTTTGAGGAGCTCGATATTGAAATTGTATTATCTCTGTGATTGTGGATCTTCAATATCTGAAATTCAGCACTGAAGTAGCCCTCTGAATTCTCTTTTGAATGCCACAGGTCTGACCTGATTTGGATTCTCCAAGACAAAGTTGTGTCCAATCTCCCACAATGACCTAAGTATGGACTGGTTCAGTAGAGCGAACTTGTACGACTTGGCACGTGTCAATTTTTTGTGCTTTGTCTCTGAAATTGATAGCCAAGAAACTAAAGTCTATGTAATTGCAACCACTTTTTACGGCACTTCAATCTGATGCCCAGAGAGAGAGTTATTGAACTTTTCCCACGATCACCTCTTTGAGATGCAATTCAGGAGCCTGAAAAAGCACTAACTTCCACAGATCATATCTCCAACAATATTGCGAACCAAGCTCTGAAATTTTTTGACGAATTTCCTCAGGATTTCAGCTTCGCACCATACGAATTTCAGATTCTGAACCTTCGTAGAAAAAAAGTTATAGCACAAATTCCATGAAGACTTCTTTAGGAGCCTGAAAAAAGACCTAACTTCCACAGATCATATCTCTGAAAATATTGCGAACCAGGCTCTGAATTTTTTAGAAAATCTTCCTCAGGATTTCGGCTTTGCACCCTAAAAATTTCAGCTTCTGAAACTTCGTAGAAAAAAAGTTATAGCGCAAATGCCATGATGACCTGTTTGGAGCAGCGAAACCCTAGAATCCAAAGCTCTGATACCAAATGTTGTGTAACCAACTCCAAAAAGAGAAGAAAAGAGATATCAACGCCTTAGAAATGAACCATTTCGAGGGGGCAACCTCCAATACATTACATAAATGAACAATTCTTGGATGATACAATTTACAAAACCTCCTTTCTATATATAGGAGTCCATGGGGCCATAATGTAATCCTAGTGGGCCACAATGTAATCCTAGCCGACCTAACAATAATAATTTAAGGGCAAAATAATAACAAAATGGGGGTTACAAGGGTTTAATAATAAAAATAAGGGGGTTACACTAACAATAATAAGGGACTATACTAGTGATATAGGAACCTAACAATGATACTATTCAAGGACCAACTTACCAGGAATAGAAAGAATATCCTCCACCACCACGAGAACAATTAAATTATATTGTTCAATATATTCATAGTCAGATACCAGATTATAGTGTGGAGGTAAGAACAAATTTACACAAGGATCCTCGATTTATGAGTCAAGAGAAGGACCATGGTCTTGGGTCTATATTCAAACATGATGATCACAGGCTTCAACAACGGAGGGAGAAGGATGCCTGGGAAAAGAATCCAAACTTCATTTCTGAAAGTTACCCCGAGTGTTATCTAGGTTATCATGAGTATAATTGGGAGATTGTAGATAGTGATGATAAGGACAAACTAACAAAAATGGATATGGGTGGCAGTGCCAAGGGTTGTCTCCATCATTTGGACTTTGAGATAGAAGAAGAATGGGAAAAATATAATGAAGAAAAGGAAGCAATGGCTAAATTTTTCTTTCAGTTTGGGGTGAAGATGCAAGATGGTCATAAAATGAGGAAGCAAAATAAAGACCATAAGTTAGATAACAAGTTACATAAAATCAACAAAATTTTGGATAGAAAGAAAAAGGAGAAGGCAAATGCCTATGATGAAGGTGGTGGTCATTGTGATGATGAAATTCACCCAGGGATGCGACTTCGTGTATGAGGAAATTTATCATCCAATGCTTCTACCAAAATTTGTTCTTATGAGTGCTTACATGTAAATCTTTCCTCTTAGCTGGGAATTGTAAGACAAATGTGCCATGGAAGCCTATGACGCATGTATGTAAAAATATAGTATTTTAATTTTATTATTGTATCTTGTATGTTTTTCTAGGATATCTCATTTGCTTATATTTGAAATATAACATGTAGAACATCATGAAGCTTGTTTGCTTCTGATTGAATTTCAGATATAACATGTATAACATGAGGAAGCCGTTTTATTCTACTTATTCTTTTATGCACATAATGAACATGTAGAACATCATGAATCATTTTTATTCTACTTCTTTGATGTGTTTTATCGCAGATGGCCTACACTCCAGTAGTTAGTGATTATGTTGCAGAAAACACGTCGCCTCCATTTCATCTTTTTCTTTGAGAAATAATCCCACCATAATGATTAGGCTAGATGTGGAGAAGCTCGTAGTTCCATATAATCCCATCGCCTGCTCTCTGCTCTGCCCCGATGATTTTCATGGATGGTATTGGTATAAAATTCGATGATCGCGCACACGGGATTTGAAACCATGACACTCGGCCTCCAACGTACCGAGGTGTGCATCACCGGAGTTGGGGAAGTGGGTGTCCGAGATTCGTGAGCCTGGGAAGAGAAAGCGCATATGGCTGGGATCCTTCGAAATGACATTGGGTATTGGGTAATGGATCAGTCTGTTCAGTGCCTCCACCATCCTTATGATGATACATGTTAATGAAAGAATTGTATATTAATATTATCCCACCACCCTAATTAATACATTAATGAAAGAATTGCATATTAATATTATCCCACCACCCCATATTAACTCGTAATATTTACTTATTTATGATCTAAATTATAACCTAGTCAAAAAATGAAAATGACACTTAACCGAGTCAAAAAGTGAAAAACACACTACATTCATCCACACTTCTATGAGCATGTATTTGCACCCTTTTGGTGCAAATGCTAGTTATAATATTATGGAGTAATATCATGACTTACTAATACTACATATAAAAAAAACCATAACTCTGGTCCATATGGCATTTTTTCTAATAAATCTAACTTTGATATATGACTACTATTAAGAACATTTTAGAATATTACGTGGAAATTAATTCCCTATAATCAACCTAATAAATATTAATAATCAAATTAAAATTCTAGATGCTCCATTCCAAAATAGACATACCTATGAATGTAATTATTACGTGAAAAATCTTATATTTTGATTTTTATTATTAATAATAAATTATAAATATGATAAAAATATAGTTAAAATTGAATGTTAGAGATTAATATATATTATTCAAATTCTTAAATGTATTTTTTTTTAATGCCAAATGCCAAAGTAGTTTCAAAAATTGAATGTTAAATGAATGGAGATGGTAAGACATTGCTTAGTAATAACATGTGTAGGTATATCTACCATGAACTCTTTACATGAGAGCAAACTTACTACAAAACCTCCTCATTCTATGCACATGATATTAGATCTAACACTCTAACAAACATTCAAAGTAGCTTATCTTAGAACTTAAGTCTTTGTCTACACATGGGAGAAAGGAAACGAGAAGTTAATATGTTAGAACATGATCATAATCCACACACATCTCAAACGTCCTTCATAACATGTGTAGAGCCTAACCAACAATGGAAGAAACACCATATGTGACTGATGATAATTATATATCTTTTACTTTGATTGACATAAAAATCTGAGTAAGGAGTAGAATCACTGCATAGCTAAATTTGGGCAGCCCATACCAAAAATTATCACCAACTTGTCACCATGTATACTCATTTGCACAAAGAGTTTATAAGCTTGGTAGAGACATTGATGAGGCTCCCTAAGAAGAAAGCAAAGGAAAGAAAAAACCACATTCTATAATGCATTACATTATGAAGAAATGGGGGTTGAAGTCAACATGAGGATAACCGAGGGGAGCTGGGTGAGGGGTTCCATTATTGGGGCTAGAGCTTCTAGGATAGTCAACTTCATTATGCTCATGTATGATGACCAACTCTTTGTAGTCAAATATACATTTTGTTGCATTTTTTTATTGTTTAATGAGTACCAAATTTTTTGGCATTTGAATTCTCCATACATTGGTCATTGCCTAAGGTGCAGTCACAGAATTGAGAACGGTGTAAAGGTGCATAATTTGTTCATGAAGTAGATGCCCATTAGGAGAATAGGGGATCTCCTAACTAATTTTGGAGGGTGAATCACAAATTTGTGATTAAGATTACAATTGTGGCATCCTACATGGAATTCATTACCCCCATAGGCATGGGATTGTGCATTGCAAACTCAACAACAAAATTGCAGATTTTTTTTTTTTTTATGTGACCATTGACACTAACATTGGTGGTCTCATTAGTGCCATGCTCTTCAAGAACAATGGCACATGCGATCACAATCAAGATGGGATGTCCTCATAGACATAAAGTGTGGAAGGATGATGCAAAAGGGAAGTAAAGGTGGCTTTAAAACCCAAAATCATGTGGTAAGTGGTATTGGTTGACCAATATTTTTGGTTGACAAATATTTCACAAAAACCCTCCTTTAAAATATGCCTTCGACATAAATATTATGTCAAAGGTTTTTAAATTAATATATTTCTAAAATATTACGGTTTTTAAATTAATATATTTCTAAAATATATTTCTGAAATTAAAATTTCTAAAATATATTTTTAAAAGACTTGGGATTGCACTTTCTTTAAATAATTTATTTCATGAAAATTTTGTAAAAATGTATTTTAAATGTTTTATTTATGAAGGCATATTTTCTCATAAATTTTGTCCAAAATCCAATTAAAAAATTGTTAAAATGACAATCTAAGATATTAAAATTTATATAAATAACTATCTCAAAAGTTTTCCATGACTCTCAATTTATTTATGTATAAAAAATGCATCGATTTATTTATTTATTTCAAGTTATCTTAGCAAAAGTTTTGTGAAAAATTGATCTTATCAAAGTTCAATCATATATATATATATATATATTAAAAACTTTTATATTAATGAATTAGTTTTATTTGAAGAGTAAAACAAAATGGTTATATTTGGATAGTTGTTTTGTTTTTAAAATTTTATTAATTTATTTTTTTTATTAAGTGAATGCAATATTTTATTTTATTTTTTTAGATCTAGGGGAATTGGTAACTGGTGGGGCTCTCCTAAGCAAGGCTCGGGTTCAAATCCAACTGGCTGCCACTATAAACCCTAGGCTAGATGCAACAGCCTGCAAGCCACACAGTAGCAATTAACTTATGCCTCAACAAGAGCTGAGACGTCCACTATGGGGTCGCTTAGTCTTCGAGCCAAGACACAACAGGTGTATGTCTCCGCAGAAGATTGATCCTGGGTGGATCAAATGCAATATATTATGTTATTGATATGTGTTTTATTTTTGATATGAGACTTCTAGATCTATTACCTGAAGTTTTTGAGTTTATGTTTAGAGCTAACAAGTGTGACTCATCATCATTGTGAATAATTTTCATTAAATAAATAGATGAAAGATAAAAAAAATAAAAAAAAATTCTAAAAATTAAAAAATAATAAAAAATCAATAAAAATTAAGTCAAATAAACGTAAAAAAAACAATTACTAAAATAAAATATACTAAATTTATATATAATATAAAAATTAATAATATTATTAAAATAACAAAATCAAAATAACTAAATTCAAATATATATATATTAGAATTTTAAATATATAATATTAATTAATATCCATAACAAAATTATAATAATATATAATTAATGTAATGTTGCCAAATAATAATAATAATAATAATAATAAATAATAAAATATAATAAATGATAAATAATAAAGAAAATATAATAATGGTAAATAAATTAAAAAAGGAAGAAGAAGATAATAATAGTAAATAAATAATAGAGAGAATATAATAATAATACATAAATAAAATAGTAAACAATAATAATGAAAAAAAAAAAAAAAAAAATATATATATATATATATATATATATATATATATATATATATATATATATATATATATAAAAGTAAAGTTAACAAAATAAAATTAAAATAAGAAAGAGTTAAATTAAGTAAAATTTAAAATAAATAAATAAAAGTTGCATGTTGACACATGGAATTTAATAGACATTGAGGAATATGAGATTCATCACTCTTTTATCTATTCTCTTGGGAGTTAGGTATTGTGAGACAAAGGATTCCATGGCAGTAGTACGTTGATTGATGGCTCGGGGGTGGCCAACTGTAGAAAGATTACGAGCAGTTGAGCCTACGATTGGGTGGAGAGTTGCCCCCCAAAATTTTGTTGCGATTAGCAGAATTCAAAGAGCATTCAACTCTAAAAGCACAAGCAAGGAATATCACCAATATAGGCAAGTCATATCTACTCGTGGTATTTGAAAATTCTATGTTAATTATTGATTTTAATTTTCGAGTTGCTACATATGGTATCAGAGCGGGTTTCGACTCTATGTGATCTCTAGGTAAAAATTTGAGAAAAATACTTAATCAAATTTATCAATAGTTTTTCTTATAGGAATTTAATCAAATAAATTTGAAAATAATAATAGTTTGAAGATAGAATAAATTACATTAAATTTGGAACTGCTTGTTAGGAATAGGGACCAGATTTCTAGAAAATAGGGGTCCAAGGTTAACACGCATCTCTTGAACCATGATAGTTGTTACAAAACAGAAGGAGTTTTTTGTAGCTGAGATTATTCTTGGGAAAAACCTCTCTCAGTTTTCGAAAATTACTCTCCAGATCCTCGGAATATGTACCCAACAATCATGACTAAAACAAGAAATAACAAAAACTGAAAAATAGGTTGTAAATATTCATTCGAATATTCTAATATATGACACGTGTGAAGAAATAGAAGGAGATTTTTGTTATTTGGCTCGTTCTTAACAAAAAAATTCTTTTACTTTTTCAAAATTCATCCCAATTTTGTCAGAAATTAATCTTGAAGTGAAACTTTTCAAAAACACAACGACTGATATTTTTTGAATATATCCTAAACAACAAGTCATATTGAGTTTATTTTTTGACACAAAGTGAATATCGCTATAAAAATTCTCAACAAAAATTTTGAGCCAAATCTAACTCATGGATCTCGAGAAAATAAAAAATGTTTGTAGATGACAATGGTTCGTTTCTCGAAAATCGAGAAGCATTTTGACTTGAAATTAAGTGAGCTTATTCGTCTCACCCCCATGCATCTACTGTAAAAATTTCATTGCAAATAGGTAGATATTTTAAGAGATATGGTGAAAATACGGCCACTGTGTGAAAGCGCAAGGCAGAAGCGCAACGCTCCAAGCTTATATTATCTTTGGCCATCCTTTGAACTACTAAAAGCATTGGGCTGTTTGTGAAATGGTCCATACAACATTGCAAACATGTGATAAAACTTATAGGCCAAACACAAACCTTAAAAATTCAAAAATCTTAATTCATTTAAAATTTTAAATATCTTAATAATACTATGTAATATTACTTTCAAAGCATTCGAGTCAAGATAAATACAAGTGTTTGTGTATTATTTATATAGGTATTAATGAATTCTTATAAATATTTGTTTTAATTTTGAAAATATTTAGAGTATTACAAAATTAGTGGTTATTAGTAACTTATAGTTATGTTTTAAAGTTGGTTTTGAATTACAATTTAGTGATAGAATTTATAAGCCAATAGTTCATTATTGTGTTTATTTATTATTTAATATTTTTTATGTTTTGAAATGTAATTAGTAATAAAATCGATAAATTTTATTCATACACTATGGTACTACGTATGAGGTTATGGTTTCAAACATTTGTTATGTCAACATGGAAATGTCGAGGTATAATGTTGTGAGGATGTTTCAGGGTATGATGGTATGTGGTAATTGGACACAATTATGATGAGAGGATAATGATGCACATGTGACTCATATTTATTTATTTTGTTATATGCTCATGATGTTATGATATGAGGTATATTGACATGTGGTTCATTTATTATGTGATGTCATGATATATCTTTGATATAGAGATGTTGATGTTATAACTTGAGGGTAATTTTTGTGGTAATCGCATGCAAATTTTACGACATGCAAGAGCATGCGGTTTTTACTATTCAGAATGTTGTGATAAAAATGATGTTATGTTTCATGTTGACATGCAAGAATTGACATGTGGATTATTTTTATGATATTATGATTATAACTAACGCATTGATTGCATGTTGAGATGTGGTTGTTGAAGATTGCAACAAGAAACAATGAAGGAGGCATCCTGAAACATCATCCTTGATCCTAGTTGGAAAATAATCACCTAAACTAGGTGGGGCCCACACAGGTGATTTTTGGCCCAAAGTCTATTTTTAGACATGTCGATCATATTCTATGAGTTGCAGGATGTTATTTGTGGATGGTTAGTCAAGTTGGAAAAATAGATGGACTTCTATTTTTAGACATATTGGGCGGAATCTATTTTTAGATTGCCAGTCTAAAAATAGATATGTCGAATATTATTAGCTCTTAATAATATTTGGACTCTAAACATTATCTTATTCTCTTGGAGCACTTCAGTTAAGTGCACAGATGTGGCACAATAGCTGAAAGAAGGAATTGCGCTATTCTTGAGGGTTTAGTGGAGCTAATGCATGAGGACTTCAGTTAGAACTCATGTGACAGAGTTTGGTGGAGTTGTATTTAGTTTGACCAAGGATCATTGAGCTAGGTTGTGATTTAGTCTGAATCAATACACTAGTGAGAGTGGAGTGAATTAATTAGTTAATTAATTCACTAAATAATAACTCATTAATCAACCGAAGAATACATCAGCTAACTACAATGGTATGGAAGTTTCAAGGAGACTATGGAGAGGTAGGTGAGCATAAATCGTGACTATCGGGCCAGACTATGTTCTGTTGCATTGTTTGCACCACACATTCATTTGAGATGCCAGTGAGGATTGCGTGAACAAGGCTGGAGCAATTCGAGTTCATTCAGAGCCATTCTTCAGCAGGGATTGCACAGTAGAGGTAGGCTAGCAGGTGGCAAAGATCGGTGCATGGATTTGCAAGATCGGGCTTGATTTGTGTGTAGAAATTGTATTGTACTAAGAGCTTGACATGTTCAACTTTGTATGAGGATTGTTACATGATCTCTATGACATATATTATATACAGATAGTTGGGGTTTTCAGCTTCAGGCTTTCTCGTTAAACAACTGTGTTAATGTGTGTGAATTTTTATTGTTTCATGTGTGCATTGCAATCTTGATTTAATTTCCGCAGATGATCAATGGTGGAATAGATTCTGTATTTTGCATGAAGCTAAAATAGTGTGAGATCAGGAGAATATTGAACATATAACACATAAGTTATATAATTTCTACAGTGGTGATTGACAGGAAATCCATAAATGGGCCGAGAGGGTCGGTTTATTTGATGATCTCGTGGGATCTCGTACCTGCGAGGCAAAATATGTAACACAATATGGGTTGGGGACATCCTCAATCAACACTACATATGCCAGTGGTTCCTTTGTCTTGTATAACTCTTGATGGATAAATCTTGAGGGGCTATTGACACCATCTTGAGGAGGATGAGTGCCTGATATTAGATTAGGATGCCAAAGTCTAGTGGGGTGCAAGGACTTCGATGCCTAGGGTTGTGCGCTTTACTGAGTGTGGAGGGAGTGGACTAGCCTTTCGAAATGCATGGAGTACTGAGCCGGGTGCTTGCCTTGGGGTAGATGAGGTTTGAGTTGGGTGCGAGCCTTGGGGCCAATATTTAACTATGGTATAGACTGATGAGGCTTATGCCTGGTTCTGAAAGTGGGAAAAATGACAAAGATTCCTTGAGATTTCCCAGGTGTTGTGGAAACTTTTGATGCCTACTGGTTATACTAGTTCAATAGAGGGTGCAGGGAAAACGTGAAGTAATAAATAATTAAATAACTAATATGTTAAATGATTCAAATTAACTTTGAGATGAATTTCCTTAAAGATGGGGAGCATTTAATGTCCCCCAATAATAATAAAAATAAATAAAATAAAATAATAAATGATAAACAATAAATAAAATATAAGAAAGGTAAATAAATAGTAAAAATTAAAGAATAAATAATAATAAATAATGAAGAGAATATAATAATAATAAATAAATAAAATAGTAAACAATAATATGAAGTTCTAAATAAATATATATAAAATTAAACTATAAAAATAGTAAAAATAAGTAAACTTAACAAAAAGTAAAATAAAATAAGAAAGAGTTAAATCAAGAGAACTATAAAAATAGTAAAAATAAATAAAGTTAACACAAAGTAAAAATGAATAAAATAAGAAAGAGTTAAATTAAGAGAAATATTAAATTAAGTAAAACTTGAAATAAAGAAATAAAAGTTACATGTTGACGCATGGAATGTGTGCATGCAGACCGTTTCCATTGTTTGGTCTATTTAATAGACGTTGTAGAATATGAGATTCATCATTCCTTTATCCATTTTCTTGGGAGAAAGGTATTGTGAGACAAAAGATTCTCTGACAGTAGTACGTTGATTGAGGGCTCAGGGGTGGCCATCTGTAAAAATATTACGAGTAGCTGAGCCTACGGTTGGGTGGATAGTCGTCTACAAAATTTTGTTGCAGATCGCTGAATTCAAAGAGTATTCAACTCCAAAAACACAAGTAACGAATATCGTCAATATAGGTAAGTCGTCCCTACTCATGATATTTGAAAATTATATGTTAATTATTGATTTTAATTTTTGGGTTGCTAAAATCAAAACAAAGTAATATATATATATATATATGTTGGTTAACATATTTTTTTTCCAAGGAAAAAATCGTAATTTTCATTATGGGAGAAAATTGCATGTTGTATTAGCATCATAATCATCTATGCGTAGATAAAAAACACTTACAGTCATATAGTTTAGTTGCACACATGTAAAACTTGTAATAATAAAAAATAAAAAATATCTACATAATCACATGTAATAACAATAAACTCGGCCAGTTCCTTGCCAAAATTTTCCAAAAATCGATAGTCTGGTTAGACTGCCCCCTGTCCCTCCATATCCCCTATGAAGGGTCTATGAATGTAATGATATTCATTCTGTTCATCTTGTTCAAAAATGAACCAATGACCCCATTCTAACTATAATTCTTCTTTGGATAATTGATTAGCCACTTGGTTCCTCTGCCTGTAAATGTGAGTAACAATAATGAAATCAAAAAAAGATTTAAAGCCAATACCTCATCCAACAACGATCTAAGAGTATGAACATGACATTGTGCTTCATTGTTAAACCATTTAATAATAAATTTTGAATTCCCAAATATCTGAATCCTGTTGCAACTCTTCTCTCAAGCGAAAGTGAGGAGTAGTCTGAGGCTGTTGATCTCGGCATAGTTGTTTTTCCTTGGGACTAGTCCCATTTTAATTTTATAACTATGAGTTTCAGAGATATGGAGGATGTCTCCTCCGCCACAACCCTGTAAGTTTGAGGCCCCGTCGAAGTAAGCCCACGGAAGGGATTTATCAATAACTTCTGGAATGATATTTATGCCCTTTGTTGTTGGTTCATCGATTGGTATGGAGTGATAGAATGACACAATGGTGTTGTTGATGCTAGGCCAATCTGCCACCATACCCTGAAAGATCACATGATTACGCGCAAGCCAAGTTCCCCAAGTAATCAAGAGGGGGAGATTTTATTCTTTTGGACAGTGTGTCAATTGCCACCAGTTAAACCAGGCCTATGATACAGAGCTTCCATGCCATTTTTGTGTGATGCCCAAGGCACTTGAAGTGAGGTGCTAGATGTGCTTGCAAGTAGCGCAAGTGAGGGAGAGGTGTTCCACGTCCTCGGCTTGTATTTTGTAGAGACAACATATTGAGGGACCGTGGATAGATCTCTTGATGAGGTTGTCCTCCATTGGGGCATAATTGGTGAGTATGCACCACATGAAGAGTTTGGTTTTTGGTGGAGCCTTCAATTTCCAGAGGTGTCTCCACCACCACTGTTTGTTATGAGGTTCAAGTAATTCACATAGTGAGACGTACCCCTCCTTTGGAGAGTATCCGCCCTTGGGAGATAAGGCCCATAAAAGTTCATCCTCCCTCTCAATGATTCTAATGTTGGTGACACAGAGAGCCCTGGGATAATTGTTCCATGTCAACTGCCAAATTTCTAGGATGTCAAGTTCTTGAGCCGATTTCCAGGCCTATGAGATCCAAGAGGAATTGATACTATCATCAATTTGAAAGATGGCGTGGATTCCAGCGGATGATTAGTGTTGTCTGATGGCCAGTGGTAATTGGTATGACTGACCACAACCAGACCATGCATCCACCCCAATATTTACAATTTCCCCTGATACAATGCTCCAAGCAAGGCCTTTCTTGATCATGTGGATGGATCTGGTGATGGCACACCAGATAATGGATGATCCCAGAGTATATGAGGTGGGTCCTTTGATCCACTCGAGGGTGGTCTGAGGTTCCATATACTTGAAATAGGTGACCTCTTGCCATAGATTGTTGGCACTGATTAAGTGCCACCCCATTTTTGCTGCCAATGTTGTAGCAAATATGTTAAGGTCTTTTAGCCCCCAATCCCCTTAACTTTTGGGCTTGGAAATATTCTTCCATCTGATCCAAGAAAATATTTTTCCATCTTGATTACTGTTGGTGTCATAGAGGTGGCTTATTATAGGCAACCCTAGTGCTTCTCATTTAATTATCAACCCAAGGTAAGTCTTCTTATTTCAAGAGTGTCAGCACAATATATGCAAGTGAGATCGACTGATAGATACTCTATGCTGTTTATGAGAAAGGATTATCTAGCCTTCTGAATTCAATCAACTTAATGAGGAATGGTTTGGTAGGTTATGGCTAATTATTTTGTTAAGCCTCTGATTGAACAACAGGATGACGGTTTGAACAACAAGCTTAATGAATTGAACAATAATATAAATGAATTAAACAACAATCTAAATGAATTGAACAACAATCTAAATGAAGTGTACAACACTCACTTATATAACTTTGCAATGGAATTATCTTTGTGAACTAACTCATTGACATTAATCAATAATTCGACGCTTTACTGTGCTGAAAGAACAATGTAATCCACAAAGATAAGTAACATCGAGCAATAACTATCTTACGATTTGTAAATCGATTGCAAAGGCATTGGAAGAAAATGAAAACATCTACTGGTGATGAACTATTATTATAAACCAGAAAATAGGAATGCAACTATTCTAAATCAAAGAACACAGATGCCAAATAGCTCTTGACGAGAGAAAACTGTAAATTTACTAAGTGGAAAAGTACTTTACAACCGCATTAGATAACTGGACATCAATTCTGTGACTAACGCACGGTATGGGACTTGGCGAGGAAATTCCAAGAGTTGGGCCCAGACTACCAAAAGCTCTAATGTAGTGAAATCCTCAAAAGATATCTGTTCAAAACACCAAAAACACTTTATTACATCAAGGGATACTACAGGAATACAATTAGGCAATTTGGTTCTGATGCGTCGATTACAGAATTAATTTTCTACTTCTCCTCGATTCCCTATCTAGTTCATCCCTGGTCCTTTTAAAGGCAATTTTATGCAATGAGTAAGTATTTTCCAAACGACAGCTCGCTGCGTGTAGCTGTTGTTTGAGTTCTTGAGCTTGAATTCGTCTGTCTGCCTTCTGCTAGCTTCTGGGAGTTACTGAGATCCCATACGTTTGCGTCTGTCCATTGTCTTTCGTTTACCATTGGTTTAGCTACTCTGCCTTCCTGCATACGGAGATACAATAAGTTAATTTTATGCTATAGAAACATTCATTTTGTCTTAGCCTTATTGCTCTAGTTTTCATAAATATTTTCTTTCTTTATTGTTAAGATGAGGAAGAATTCCTAAAATTATGACATAATTTGAAGTAATTATAGGGTGAAAACATACCTCAATTCGGGCCCAACATACTCCCTTGCTTACCTAATTGCCTGTCCTCATGAAAATAGATGGTTGAGATGCAACTGTGTTAAGGATTAGGCAGGGTAGACCTTTTCCTTGTATGCTCTGAAACCCTGCTTTTGTTTCATGATTGCGAAGGTAGCGCTTGTGCGTCCTTCTGGTAATTCATAATTGTGATTATAATCCTAAGGGGGATACCAGAGGAGAGGGCTTCTGTATCTACATCCTCACCACACAGACCCCATGCTAAATACTAGGTTACTGTATGAGAGGAATCTGGAGGCAGCAACCTTCAAATACCTATAGCCAAATGGCTCCCTATTCTTTACGTTGTTCGTGGAGGCCATCCATCTTTTCTTAGCTGCTGCTAAGGCTACTTATCGAATGTCCTAAAAGTATTCCCGTCCATTTTCTATGATGTCTTTATTGATGTGCCCCAGCCTAGTCCTTACACCTCGCCTTTACATGAAGTTTTTATGCTGGATAAACAGTTGCAGGGGTTTTGTAGGTTCCCCTATGACCCACAAGTCTAGGCCATGCTCTCTCTTTTGGAAGATGTTATAGGCCTTGGCCCACCTAATCTGGTTCTTAGCAAATGAGAGGAAGGCTTGGAGCTGAACATCCCCTATAAAGGGACTAGGGTTGCTGTCCGTGTCTTCTTCTAGAAAGAAATTGTGCATGTAAAGTTCACATATAAGGCGTTGGACCTACTCATATTGATCATCACAACAATGGAAAAATTCTTCTATAGTTCTGAAAGTTGTGGAATTTCCTGCCCTGACAGCCTTGAATTTCAAAAGCAAATATCGTTCTGTTAAGAACATGGCATAGTTGGTCGCCGGTGCTCTACATGATAGCGCATCATTATACAGAGAACAAATTGTAGTGATTTGTTTCTTGGTTTTCTCCACCTGTTCTTGTGCCATTTTCACCTTTGTCTGTTCCCTTCTGAGCTGGGCAAATGTTTCGTCTTCTGTGGAGGAGAGGTATGTGAATTTCTTTAGTAGCGTTTGATATTCTTGTGTTGGCACCACCTCCTTCCTACATTGTGCTAGTTCGTGCTATGTTTTCACTAGTTCATTGTGTAATTTCTGGTTGACAACTTTCTCTACCAGATGGGCATAGGCAGGGGCTTCCTCTATTTGGGTACCCTTCTCTTCTGTAACTTCCTGCTCAGTTTGTGTAGAAGTTTCAATGGTGTTTTCTAGTTTTGTCTGAATTTCAGCCTTAATAGTATCTGCTTGTTCAGTCTGTATCCTAGCCTCAGCAGTATCAGCTAAGTTGGTCTGTACCTCAACTTTTGTAGTAACTACCAAGTCGGTTTGCATCCCAGCCTCAACGATGTTAGCTAAGTCAGTCTGCATCTCACCTTCAACAGTGTTTATCAAGTTGGTGACTAATTCTGTTTGAGTTCCTGTAGTGGTGGTTTCCTTCTTTGGCTTCCGGGCCCTTCTTTCCTCCTTTAGTTGTTTTATCAGATATTTCACCAATTTATTTAATCTTCTACAAGCTCTTCTCAGTTTCCTAATTTTCTTTTCATTTGAATTTTCACCTGTCCTGATTTCAGCAGGTGGTGGAGGAGCGGTATTCCCATTTTCAGGAATGGTGTTGCCAACCTCAGGGTTGCCTGTGATGGTGTTTCTTATTTGATCTTCAGAGTTTACTTCTGTATGAGGGTCCCGACTAGGTGGAGTAGTGCTACCTCCTGGTGTCAAAGGGACTGTTTATGTGCTTGTGCTTTTCTCTACAGGGATAGTGTCACCTAACTGATTTTCTGATTCCATTCTTTCCTTTGCCCGTCCTTCACTATACACCTCATAATTCCCAAGAGGGGACAAAGTCCCATCATCCTGTGGTTCCTCTTGGTTGGGTAGGACTTCAGTGTGACCACAACTATTGGCAGTGGCGAACTTATCTATGGGTTCCTCTTGCTCTTCTGCTCCCGATGGGTTTCTAGATTCGTAGTCAGTCCTAAATTGTTCTAGGACTCGAGCTATTTCTTCCTTGAAGTCTTGTAAGGGTGTGTTTTGAGGGTGGGATGGTCCTGCCTCCTCCATGAGGTCAGAGGTTCCTTGAAGTGTTTTGGACTGTTTTTGCCTGTTTGGTTCTGAGATTGCAGTTCAGGTCCTTTTTCTTCTTGGTGTATTTACCTTGGGGGGCTCAATTTCGGTTTCATCAGGGTTTATTTCTGGTTCCTGTGCATTAGGGTTGACAAAATTGTCCCAGGCTATCTGCTGCTTATCCAACTCATGAATGCTGACTAGTTTAATTAACCCATGGTGACTGACTACTGCTTGGGGATTTTTGGCTCTTCTTAATCGAACAACAGTATCATGCAATGTGGAATTTAAGAAAGCAGGCAGATTAACTGAATTCTTTTGCTTAAGTACAGTTAAGAGTTTGAGCTGACGAGGTTTTACCACGTCCTGACGTCCGTCACATGTAATGAACTTTTGGATGAATGCCATCAGTTCCTGCCATGGCTGGTGTAGAGATTTAGTGTTAATCCCTCTCCCTTTTTGCTCCAACGGCTCCTCCGGATCCTAATATGCTTCTACTGCCTCTCGTAGGAGGAGATGTTTCTCTGTCCATCTTTCTCCTTCTGCTGGTATTCCAGAGACTCCAGCAATAATTTACTCTATGACTGGTATAATTCAAACTTTGATTCTGGTTTGACCTTCTTGCAGATTTTGCAAAAACTCAATTGCAATTTCCGTATAAAATCCTTGTAATCGGTGTACATATGTCAGCCAGTCGGCTTGCTGGAGGATGGCACTAGCTGTATCTGAAATTCAAAAGTTTACAGGTTCGTTTCGAAGGGAATTTCCTCCCATAGTTGATATGCTTTCTTCCTCTTATTGTATTCTTCCTTGGCTCTACTGTTTCGACTAAATGTTATATGCAAGCGAAAGAGAATTTGTGGTTCTGCGCAGGTAACTTCATGCCTTAATTGCAGTGTTCCTCTAGTATTATCGATGTGTCTAATGAGATTTGTGCTGAGATTTCGCATGCTTGCCAATTTAAGATCAATTACACCCACTCCATCAAAGAAAGGGCGCCCACGCCCTCAAGTACAGAAGATATTTGGCCAATCATGAATGCAAACAGGGGAATGTCAGCATTTGGTAATAATGACCTGTATGTGAAGGAGTAGGTCGTGGCTTTCGAGCTTCAAGTGGTTGAGTAATTACTAGCATATGCAGTGTAAAGGTCAGTTCTGGAAATTTTTTCATAATTGCATCTTGTGCAGAAGTGACCGGAAAGGGAAAGGGAATAGTATAACCATTATTACGATATGATGTCCTTCTTTAATGAAAAGTTGTGACAGAAGCAAGACTGAGTCAAGTAATGATTGGTGCTGTCATCCCGGGGTTCAAATATGTAAGCATATCTCTGTTAGTTATTCCTGTTGTAGATTATAATTATCACTAATTCGAGTAATAGCTTATGGAAGAAGAATGGAAGATAAGGTGTATATAAAAGTAATTGGCTATTGATGAAGCATACTTTCATACTATAAGCAGAGCCACTGCTACCAGCAGGCGTTCATAGCCTCGACAGGGTTGCTATTTTAACCCGAAAGAATGAGATGGGATCCTTATGTAAAAATAGTTATTCTGCCCATTTTGTGGAGAGATCACCATGCCATAGTGCCACTCACCAGAGTTGTAGCAAAGTGATCAGGCCGGCTCGTGATGAGACCTCTTTTCCTTCAAACAGTTAAGAAGGTCATTACCCCGGTGTGGTGGCCATTGTGGGCATGTCACTTGCTAAGCTCTTATGAACATGGTAGGCTGGCTTGTGATGAGACCCCCTATCCTCTCTTGAAAATTTGGATGTAAGCACAATACTTATTTTTGAATCATAGCATCTTGAATTATAAGGATGTCACTGTGCTGGTGTGATAGCCAGATAGTCACAGTGCCATTCACTAGGATTTTAATAGAGTGATCAGGCCGGCTCGTGATGAGACCTCCTATCCTTCAAGCAGATGAGAAGGTCATTACCCTAGTGTGGTAGCCATTGTGGGCATGTCACTTGTTAAATCCCTATGATCATGGTAGGTTGGCTCGTGATGAGACCCCCTATCCTCTTAGGAATTTGCATGAACACATAATAGTTGCTCTTTATACATGAAGGGAGGCTCATTAACTCCTTAAGAGTTAGGGATGGTGAAAAAAGTGAAAGAATGCCAATACAATTAATACCCTTTATTCCCATTCCTTCATATTGGAGGGAAATATTACTTGAATAGTGCAGAAAGATATACCATGATAAGGTCATGTATTGTATGATAACATATTTGAACTTGGGATGACTTAGCCTTTCACTTCATGTATGCATAATATCAGCTTCCTGTTTAAGGATTATAGTGCCAAGGAGTCATCATATTGGTAATTTTACCATTTCCCTTTCCTCTTCAATTGCCATTCCCTGCTCAGAGATGCTTTTAGCTGGATAAAGGGGATAATGGGATGAAAAAAAAAGGTTATTCAATTTGAACAATAGGGAGAACTAAAACACAAAACTTGGTTGTTCAATCCGATGGAACAACAGCCGTTCAGATATTGAACAATGGGAAGAATAAAAACACAAAATCATGGCCGTTCAATCCGATTGAACAACAGCCGTTAAGATATTGAACAACAGCCGTACATGTATTGAAAAACAAGAAAAATAAGAATGCAAATACGCGGCTATTCAATTCGATTGAACAACAACCGTTCAAGGATTGAACACCAAGAAAAATAAGAACACCAAAACACGACTATTCAATCCAATGGAACAAAATCCGTTCAAGAATTGAACAGCAGCAGTTCAAGGTTTGAACAACAAGAAAAATAAGAACACCAAAACACGGTTGTTCAATCCAATGGAACAACAACCGTTCAAGGTTTGAATAGTAAAAAAAAAAAAAACACCAAAACACGGTTGTTCCATCCGATGGAACAACAGCCGTTCAAGGTTTGAACAACAAGAAAAACAAGAATGAAAAAACACAGTTGTTCAATTCGATTGAACAACAACCGTTCAAAGATTGAACAACAACTGTTCAAGGTTTGAACAACAAGAAAAATAAGAATGCAAAAACGCGGCTGTTCAATCCGATTGAACAGCAGTCATTCAAGGATTGAACAACAAGAAAAATAAGAACGCAACTCACAAGAGGATGAGAGAAAAAAAATTGCAAGTATGAAGAATGTACAACAAAATAAGACATTTATATACATTATTTACAAATGATTCTAGCAAACCTCTCATGTACTTGAGTTTGTGGGGTTGTCACCCCCTTGTGCCACAACTTGGATGGTGGGATCATTTCGTACCTATTGGCAAAAATATTATTTCGCGAGAGGTTTGTGATAGAGGCACACTCTGTGTCCGTTAACTCGAAATGTTGAACCATACCCATCTATGGTGGTCAAGGTGAGTGTGCCATTTCTGTGTACTTCCTGAATCTCATATGGACCAAGCCACTGTGTTTGTAGTTTTCCTGGAAAATATTGGAACTGGAGTCATAAAGGAGGGCCCATTCTCCTTTTTGAAATACCTTCTTCTTGATAAGGTTATCATGCCACTTAGCTCGCTGTTGTTGGATGATCGCTGTGCATTGCAGGGCTAGCAGTCGTATTTCGTCTGATTCATTTATTTGTTGGAGTCTTCTAGCTTGGGCTTCTGTTAAGTCTAATCCTACCTCCTAGGCTGTTCTCAGAGTTTTGATTTCGAATTCAATAGGGAAGATAGGTTCTCTCCCAAATACTAGCTGATATGGTGAGTATCCAGTGGTATTTCGCCAAGTTGTATGATAAGCCCATAAGGCTTCTGGTAATCTAGTGGCCCAGTGCCGGCGGTGTGCTGATACAATTTTGGTAAGGATTGCTTCCATGACTTTGTTGGTGCTTTTGACTTGTCCATTTTCCTGCGGGAGGTAAAGAGACGTAACTCTATGGGTGATACGGTGATTTATTAGGGTGGTTGTAATTTTATTACCTATGAATTGTGCCCCCCCATCGGTTATCACTTCTCGTGGAAAACCGTATCGTACGAATAGTTCAAAAAGAAACTTAATCACTGATTTCTCCGTGGCTCTTTTCAAGGTCACTGCTTCTACCCATTTGGTTACATAATCTGTGGCAACCAATATGTGGACTTTCTGGTTTGATGGTGGGTTTAATGGCCCAACGAAATCCAGTGCCCATCATTCGAATGGTTCTACCACTAATTGTGGTTGTAGTGGCATTTCATCAGCTTGGCCTGGCCGACCCATTCTTTGGCAGCTATCCGTAGGCCTGGAGATATTTCTTTGCGTCTTTCAAAATCATAGGCCAATAATAGCCTAATTGCAACACTTTATGCCCTGTTCTGCGAAATGGCCGCCACAAGGTTCATCATGGCAGGCTCGTAAGATGTCATAGATTTCGTCTTCTCTTATACATCTACGTATGTGCACGCCGGCCTCTGTATGGAAGAGGTATCCACTGATCCAGGAGAACCTTGCGCTGCGTTGTATAATCAGTTTCTGTTCTTTTGATGTTAAATGTCTGGGTAGCTTCCCTACTGCCAAATAATTTGCGACGTCTGCATACCATGGTGTTTTTAATGCTACAACGAACAAATGTTTTTCAGGGAACTGATCATTGAATGATAGCGTGTCGTCCATCTTGGGAACCTTGGACAGGAAGTCTGCGACTACGTTTTCTTTTCCTGGACGATATTTGATTGTTATATCGAATTCCTGCCATAACAACGACCAGTGAGTTATTCTCCCATTCATGATAGGTTTATTGGCTACATATCTAATATCAGAGTGATCAGTATACAAGAGTACTTGATAACCAATTATATAGTGCCTAAATTTATTAATAGCATAAATGACAGCTAGGAACTCTTTCTCGGTCACAGTATAATTTAGTTTGGCAGGAGTGAGGTTTTTGTTGATATAACAAATGGAATAAGGTTTTCTGTCTTCTTCTTGGCCAAGGAATTCTCCTATTGCTATGTCGGAGGCATCTGAAGAGATGTGAAAAGGCAGTTTCCAGTTGGGTCCTCATAGGATTGGTGCTGTCGAGACCAGTTTCTTCAAATCTGCAAAAGCGGTGTCACATTTATCAGTCCAATGGAATTCGACATTTCCAATTAATGCGTACAAAGGTGCAACTATTTGTGAGAAATTCTTTATAAATCTACGGTAATATCCTGCATACCCCAAAAAAATGCATACCTCTGTCTGTGTGCGAGGTGTAGCTAATAGAAGGATTACCTCTATCTTAGACAGATCTACCTGTATTCCAGCTGCATAAATGTAGTGACCTAGGATCACTCCCTCTGTCATCATCATGTGACATTTTGCATTGCTTAGACATAACCTAGTAGCAATACATCGCTCCAACACCTTTTCTAGCATTTCTAATGCTTGACCAAAGTCCTCCCCATATGGTGTGAAGTCATCAATATAGATTTCAAGCCCTTCATTTATTAAGTCAGAAAAAATGCTAATTATGGCTCTCTGAAATGTTGCTGGGGCATTACATAATATGAATGTTAAAACTTTGTAAGAAAAGGTACCCTATGGGTAGGTAAAGGTTGTCTTATCCTGATCTTCAGGAGCTATTTGGATTTGATTGTAACCACTGAACCCGTCAAGGAAGGAAAATAACCGTTTCCCTGCCATTGTGTCAAGGACTTGGTCAATGAAGGGAAGGGGGAAATGGTCTTTCTGTGTTGCTTTATTCAATTCTCTGTAATCTATGCAGATTCTCCATTTCCCATTCTTTTAGGGACGACTACCAGAGGGGAGACCCATTTGCTGTCTGAAATAGGATAAATAAAATTTACATCTAACAGCTTTTGCAGCTCCTCTTTTACAATATCTTTTAAGTGTGGGTTTAGCCTTCACTGAGGTTGTCTAATGGGACGTGCTTCCTTATCGGTATAGATGTGGTGGGTGAATAGTTGTGGGTTTAAACCCTTCATGTCTTGGTAATCCCAAGCAAATGCCCCTTGATACTTCTGAAGGATTTTTATGTGCTATTGTTTTTGGTCATCATCAAAATTGCCATTAATATTTAGAACCTTTCCTGGCTCAATCTCAATAGGTATGCTATTACGTACAACGGTTGTGGGAATATGCTGATCCTCAAGGTTAATCACAGGATCCTCTTGATCTTTGTTTTCAAGGACTGTTTTCAACATATGGAATTTTAAATTTCCAGTTGTGGGTGACTGATTCATAAATTTATTGATTACATCATCTTCCATTTGATCCTTAAATTCGAGAGCTTCTACTAGTGCCAGAGGTGGACAAATTTTTTGCGCCCAATATGTACATGGATGCTTGTGAATTTTTATCGTGGGTAAGCTTGTTTTGGCAAGCGGATAAATAATGGTATTTTTTATGGAATCTCCTCTAGTGATAGTCATGCTACCTGCTCGGCAGCCTATGTAAGCATTTGCTGTGGCCAGCCAAGGCCGCCCAAGAATCAATGGGTGCCCGTCCATCCTGTTCTTTGGATTAATAACTAAAAAATCAGCTGGGTATTCCCATGAGTCCACAGAGACCATGATGTCATGCATTATTCCTTCTGGTCTGATAACAGACCTGTGAGCCAGTTCCAGCAGTGTAGTCGTAGGTTCTAAAGCTGATATACCCAATTTTTCGCAGGCCCCTATAGTTAGGATGTTAATGGCTGCTCCTAGCTCGACCAATGAGTTTGGAAATGAGTGGCCAGATATTTGTACAGTCACAATGGGATTTCCTGGATCTTCATATTTAACGGGTGGTTCCCTACCTAGTAACAAGTCAGATAGCGCCCCTACGACATGAACAGTGGGTGCAGCCTTTGTTCTTTGATTTTTCACACATAGCTCCTTAATTGTCTTTGCATAGATGGGGATGTCTTGGATAGCCTGGAGAAGAGGAATTTTGATATAGAGGTTTCTAAACTCCCCCAGAATGTCAAAGTCTGGAGAGATTATTGGTTTGGGCAGAGTTAACCTTTCAGGGAATGGAGGTGGAGACATCCTAAGTTCTTCAGGCCCTCATAGATCAACTGTTTCTTTATCTTTGCCTATCCCTATTTATGTTATATTTTCTTGGCTAGATTTTGTTGAGGTCTCAATTCGGGTCCGAGGTGGAGTCATGGCTTCTATAGGTAAGATAGTACGTCCTGATCTCAACCTTAGCTTGTTGCACTGCTTCTGTTCAGTGCCGGAATTTGGATTTTCTATGATCTGAATTAGTTGAACCGGTTTGTTGTTGGGATTAGGATTGGGTTGAGCTGGCAATTGAGGGCGTATGATATGTTGCGGGTTGTGTTGGACTGGGTATGGAAATGGTAGCATAGGTTGGTTTTGGGTCCCTGCTCCCATTGGTAGGTTGGTCATTCCCATGGGTCACTGCCAATTCCAATTAGTGTTTTGAGGACGGGGGTTTGGCCACTGGGTTTGATATGGAAAATTTTTCCAATAAGGGGAAGAACAAGGAAAGTTCAACCAATTATTCCCTGATGAAGGTTGTGTAGGCCAAGGTGGCATAGGAAACGACTGGTTTGGCCAAGTAGAAAAAATATTTTGAGTCTGCCAAGTTGTTGCAGGGTTTTGCTGGTTAAATTGCGGAGAAGAAAAGAACTGAGGCAAGTATTTTGGCATACCTGGTCATGCTTGCCATTGGCGATGCTGATTCATTAAATAGACTGGTTCTGTCTCTTCCTCTGCTTCCTTGAAGTGAAGCACATTGGTTCGTGGTATGATCCTTAGTGCAGATGGCACAAGTCTGAACCATGTCTAAAGGACATTCCCTCTGGCTGTGTTTCTGACATATTGGGAAAAAGACGGCCAAGTTCTGCTTTGATATAGCTTGTTTCTGCTTGGCTTGTAAAACATCAAGCTGTGTTTTCAAAGTACCCAAGATGTCAGTTTTGAAATCTTCCAAAAGATTTCCAAATTCTGCTCTAGTTACGTTGCTATTTGACTGCTTAAGATATTTTTTTATAGAATCATGCCCAATTGGCCGATTTTGCGCACTACCCCGAGAGCATCTAATACACAGGGAAATAATCTCATCATATTCTTCTCGATAAATATCTCCTTTCCCCATTATCTTAAGCGTTTCAACGCATTCTTCCTTCATTCCTTTAATCATCGAGGCTTTTAAAATGTCTTTGGATAGCGTGGTATATGGGGAACTTTGTAAATTGTATTGAAATATTTCTACGTACTCTTCTAACGTTTCATTTTCCCTTGCAGACATGTTGAAAATTTCATCTTTTAGGTCTCGGGTTCGGCAATAGTCTTGGTATTTCTTAAGGAAAATGTTTTTCATTTCGTCCCAATTATTGATGGTTCCCCCACCTAGTCCCATGACCTAGCATAGTGCTGTTCCTTTTAAGGTAGAGGGGAATAGTTTCATCTTGTGAGGATCAGTGGTGTAGTCATAACCCCTACATAAGACATCAAATTCAAATAGGAATGCATCAAGATCTTCCGTAGTCAAACCATGGAAGGTGGGAATGCTGTGCAAGGGAATGGATTTAATAGGGGCGTTTACAACATGATCAAAAATGGGGTATTCCAATGTTGATGTCTGCCTCTGATTTTGATTTTGATTATTCTCCATTTGATCGAAGAGGTGCCAGAAATCTTCAGGGATTTCTTGTTCTGGAGGAGTGATCCGGAGGGGTTTTGGAGGTGATTGCGGTGGAGGCTTTACAACGCTTCCCTGATATGGGATCCTGAGAACCTTTGTCTCGACCACTCTTTCAGGTGATTTAGGTTCTGGAGCTTCTATCTGAATTATGCTTCTAGTTTCTCCTTCCCCTTATTGTAAATTGCAAGAACCTCCCTCTCGCGAAGGGTCAGTGCCTATATGATTGGCAGTTTGAAGGCTTTGCTCAGATCCTTCTGTTTCACTGTGAACCTCGGCGTAGGCTACAGATGGTGAGGCTGCGACTTGAGGGAGTCTAATAGGAATTTGAATGGAAATAGTTCTAGGTCCTATAGATGCCTGAGATTAAACTTTCTTAATGATTTTGTCTATATATGTTGTTCTTCCAAGGATCACCGGTCCTTTGGATTGAGAGGATTTTTGCGAATGATCTCTGATTATTTCTATATTTTTCTTTCTAGTCATAAAACAAGAGCACCTATTCTACCTTTCTTTGCACAATTTGCTGGAAAGCGAGCTAGAGGGCAAGCATGTTGCTTGCCAGTATGTAGGTTCTTACCTCCCGTTTTCAATACCCAATTCTCCACAGCAATGGAGAAAGATGAATAAAGAATATCACTCTTAACACTCTCCCCAGCAATGACGCCAAAAATGTTGCCGTAACAAAGGTGGCTTATCATAGGCAACCCTAGTGCTTCTCATTTAATTATCAACCTGAGGTAAGTCTTCTTATTTCAAGAGTGTCTGCACAATATATGCAAGTGAGATCGACTGATAAATACTCTATGCTGTTTATGAGAAAGGATTATCTAGCCTTCTGAATTCAATCAACTTAACGAGGAATGGTTTGGTAGGTTATGGCTAATTATTTTGTCAAGCCTATGATTGAACAATAGGATGATGGTTTGAATAGCAAGCTTAATGAATTGAACAACAATATAAATGAATTGAACAAGAATCTAAATGAAGTGTACAACACTCACTTATATAATTTTGCAATGGAATTATCTTTGTGAATTAACTCATTGACGTTAATCAATAATTGGATGCTTTACTGTGCTGAAAGAACAATGTAACCTGCAAAGATAAGTAACATCGAGCAATAACTATCTTACGATTTGTAAATCGATTGCAAAGGTATTGGAAGAAAATGAAAACATCTATTGGTGATGAAGTATTATTATAGACCAAAAAATATGAATGCGACTATTCTAAATCAAAGAATAGAAATGCCAAACAGCTCTTGACGAAAGAAAAATTGTAACTTTACTGAGTGGAAAAGTACTTTACAACCGCATCAGATAACTAGACATTAGTTCTGTGACTAACACATAGTATGGGACTTGGCGAGGTACTTCCAAGGGTTGGGCCCAGACCACCAGAAGCTCTAACGTAGTGAAAGCATCAAAAGATAACTGTTCAAAACATCAAAAACTCTTTATTACATCAAGGGATACTATAAGAATACAATTAGGCAATTTGGTTCTGATGCGTCGATTACAGAATGAATTTTCTACTTCTCCTCGACTCCCTATCTAGTTCGTCCCCAGTCCTTTTAAAGGAAATTTCACGCAATGAGGACGTATTTTCCAAACGACAGCCCGTTGCGCGTGGCTGCCGTTTGAGTTCTTGAGCTTGAATCCATCTGTCTGCCTTCTGCCGTCTTCTGGGAGTTACTGAGATCCTATACATTTGCGTCTGTCGGTTGTCTTCCATTTACCATTGGTTCAGCTACTCTGCCTTCCTGCATACGAAGATACAATAAGTCAATTTTCTGTAATAGAAACATTCCTTTTGTCGTTAGACCTATTTCTCTAGTTTTCATAAATATTTTCTTTATTTATTGTTAAGATGAGGAAGAATTCCCAAAATTGTGACATAATTTGAAGTAATATAGGGTGAGAACATACCTCAATTCGGGCCCAACAATTACCCCTCTAAAGGAATATTTTGCAAATTTGTTGAATTTTGGCCATCACACCTTTGGGGATCTAAGCCAATGCCATCCAAAAAACATGAATTGCCTCCAGTACTGATTTTATAAGAACTAGTCTCCCAACTTTGGAAAGTCATCTCTCCTGCCAAATGTTAATCTGTCATTCAACTTTTGCAATTAACTAGTTCCAATTGGTGATGTAGTAGTCATTTTTCTTTAGACATAAACTAAGATATTTGATGCCTTCATTTAAGTCCATGTGACCAAAATGAAAAAGGCCGAGGGCATGCTTGCATTCATGTCCTATGTACTTTACCAAAATGATAGTAGATTTACTGTGATTGGGGACCATACCAGTAGCCTTATAAAAAAATTCCAGAATCTTCATGAAATTGGTGTGAGTCTTGGCATGTTACATCAAGGAAAATAAGAACATCATCCACGAAAAAGAGATGGGTCAGTTGAATGAAGTCAGAAAATTTAACACCTTTAATATTCCCTTCCTCCTTAGCCTTTGCCAAAATTTTTGACAGTACTTCCATAATTAATAGAAATAACAAAGGGGAGAGTGGGAATCCTTCAAGAAGCCCTTTACATGCACAAAATAATTCAGATGCTGCTCCATTGATAAGAATACTGAAGGAGGCATTAGTGATACAACCCATGATCCAATTGATGAAGGAAGCGGGGAAGGCAATATGAAGTAGGATGAGTTGTAAGTAGGTCCAACAAGTGCAATCAAAAGCCTTAGCTAGTTCAATCTTAAGAATGGTGCTCTTGAGACTTTTGAACTTGATGGAGTGCAAGACTTCCTGAGCAATACCTATATCTTCATGAATTTGTCTCTGGTTAAGGAAATAGAATTGTTCCTTGGCTATGTACTAAGATAAAATGGGCTTAATGCGGTTGGCGATGATCTTAGATATGATCTTGTAAATAAAATTGCAGAGGGATATGATCCGATAGTCATTGAAGGATAAGGGTTTGTAAATATTGGGTTTGAGGGCTATGAAGGTAGCATTAAAACCATCATATATATGACCAGTTGTCCGGATCTCTTTGATGACTTGGAGTAGGTCCCTCCCAATATCTTAAGAAAAATTGAGATAAAATTCAATGGGCGAGCCATCTAGACCAGGGCTCTTGTCCTTCTTGAACCATTTTAACACTACTTCAACTTCCCCTAAAGAGACTGGTGCATTTAAATTTTCAATATCGTCATCCTCCACGAATCTGTGCATGGATCTGGCTATCTGAAGTATTTTTGAAATATTTGCAACCTTGGGATCCCTGTAGAGATTGGAGAAGTGCCTAATCCCCATATCTGTTAGTTGAGCATATTTTTTGGCCACCCTTCTAGCCTGATCCCTCATTTCCCAGATAATATTAATACACCTTCTGCCTTTTTCACATTGCTGAAAGAATTTTGTGTTGTCATCTCCCGCTTTGAGCCAAATGGCCCTACTTTTGAGTCTCCACTCTTCCTCCTGTTTCCTTAAACATTTGGCTTTCTCCATTTCCAGTTGTATGAGATGATCCTTGGCCTTAGGGGACTAGAAGTCAAGGTCATCCAATCCCATTAAAATATCTAACTCATTCTCAATATTTTTCAATGTCTCTTCTTCATGTTTTTACTTCTCTCTGGCCCATTTTATAGTTAAATATTTTAATATTGACAAGTTGTGGTAGAGTACACAGGTAGGCTCATAGTCAGGTGTATGATTAGAGTGAGTCCATGCTCTTTTGACCATAAGGTGGAATTCTAGATCCTCCAACAAGTTATATTTGAATTTAAAGGGGGAGTATGGTTTGAAACTATCCCTTTGAATTTCAAGGTATATGGGGGAGTGATCCGAAGATCCTCCCGATCCCACCCATTGTCTGGCCTTGTCAATTATGTCAGCTAGCCTGGTCTTGATCAGGAAGCGGTCCAGTATTCTCGCTAGTGCATCCTCACCAGTCCTTTTGTTTCGCCATGTGGGGAATTTTTTGGGCATGGCTGAATCTAACATGTCAGCATCATCAATCAGACGCTCAAAGAAATCCGACAAGGGGCCTGGTATAACGTTCGACCCTAAGATTCAGCAAGTCCTATGGAGAAGTTTAAATATCCTCCCATGATAATGTGTTCCCCCTTCATGATGTTAGTGGCCATCCACTTGTCCCATAAATCCTCCCTGTTGTGGTATGGGCCGTAAACATTGATCATGGAAATGGGCATGTCAAGTCCATTTATAGTGATGCCAGCCCCCAGAATCCCTTCTTTTCCCCACCAGTTACCCACTTTGATAGTCCTATTTTTGAATCCCATTTCACATCCGCTTGATCTCCCTCTAGCATCAAATTTCTAAAAAATCTAGTCTGGGAGTAGAGAGGAAATAAGTTTTAGTATATAGTCACCATCCCCCAAGGTTTCTTGAAGAAGAAGTGCATCCAATCTCTCAAGAGCCAACAATATTCTAAGAGACAGTTTTTTGTTGGGACTGGCTAAACCCCTATAGTTGAAAGAGAGGTAAATCATGGGTCACCCATGCCCGGGGTGTCATTTTCTCTAAGAACCCTGTCAATTAAAGCTTGTTTCCCAGTGGCCACCTCCATGCTAACCCTGATTTTTGCCTTGTATAGGGAAGTTGGTATGTCCCTAACCGCTTTAGGTTTTGGACCAATGAGTTCAGGGTCGAGCCCATAGGCTTAGGGAGCTAAGGCCTTAGATGCAGATCTAAGGTTGTATCGGTGGCTAGTATAGTTTCCTGATAATTCAGATATGGATCAGAAATTTGACTCATCAATTAGGTTTTGAGGGTTTGGCCTAGAGATGGAGGGAGGGGTAATTGTAATAGGTCAAATAAGGGGATCCAAGTTTCATCTAATTAAATCGATTTTAGAATTATCTAATGAAAATATAGGAGATACAATGTGATTCAAATTAGATTTGAATGCAAGAGATATAGCGAGAGGAGTACCTAGAATCGAAGTACTGTCCTCCTCATGGAGTTCGGAGCCGCACGCCTGTGATGCTGATGGTGCTTGATGGGTCGAAGATATACTTGGTGAATTCAACGACACAGATTCCACCGGTGTTCTCCTTGAGTAGGGTCCAATTCCCCAATACCCACGATTTTGGTACCCACATGCACCATGAATTTTGCATGATCAGTGTTTTCTGTAATGATAAGCAGGAAATCCTTGTATAGATGTTCTAATTTGTGGCATTGACGACGCGTAAATTGTACCCCTTCATAGTCCAATATCTGGCATCTAATGATGTATTGAAACCGCAGGTTGTAGCTCTCCACTTGTCCTTCCCTTGTATCCAAATGGACGAGAATTTGGGCCACTGAGATGTTTCCAGTCTCTAAGTAGGACCTATCATGGTCCAAATATATCCCTAAGTCTTCTCCAATGAAGAATAAAGCTTCCTCTGTCCAAAATTGTAGTGGGAGACTCAACAGTTGCACCAAAATAAGGCTTTCTCCCAACTTCTCCTTGTTTGGGTCAAAGAGTGGAGTCCATTGATTTAACAACACCGGTGTCATTTCTATGTGCCAGTATTTAGTGAGCACCTAATTTTCCATCTCTGAGTGGGGAAAGATTAGGGTGAACCACCCCCTATTCATTGTGAGCACCCCAATAAGTTGCTCCAATATGTTTCCCCATATTTCTGTTGTCCAAATCTTTAATCTGGCCGAGGAGTAGTTCCTCCCACCAGTACAGTATATGAGGTGTGATCCATCTTATCCATACCAATTCCTCTGGTGAAAACTAAATCCTGTTTATGTTCACAACTCTTAGTGCACTTGTGATTTTTCTTCCCAATCTTGTCCCGGATGTGCCCTTCTCCTTCTGGTGTGTTGTCTGAGTCTGACGTTTTGATGTCCTCCAGAGGTGGAACCAAATGTGTGATGCCTTCAAAGCAACCCCTCCAAGTTTCCATCATTAGCCCCCAAAAAATCTGTTATCAGACCCAAAACATTTGGTGTGACTTGGGCCTGTTGCTCGCATACTCTTAGAACTGATGGAGAGGGGATAAAATATGCTAGAGAGGCCAGTGCCACCAGGAAGGGTTCGGAGTAAATCGCCTTAGCTACCAGGAAGGATTTCAATAATGCATATAGAGTATGTGATGAGTCACTAATCTCCATATCCACTTGTTCCTTTCCTGTGAGGTCGTCTCCCTAAGTCGTCCCACCTGTCCGCTGAGGTGTTAACCCAACCCAAATATGAGATGGTTCCAAGTTGTCGGATGAGTAGTCCCGCTCGTCCTCAATCATCTCTCTGATCCGAGTGTTCACCTTCATTCCGAGAGTGCCTTCTCCTTGCCGCATAAAACCTTGTCTGTTCCGAGGAGCTAACTCAACTGCTGTGACCATCCGTCATATCTACTGGGGTCCAGAAGGAAAGCAAGGGTAATAATAATAACCCTCTGTCAGGTTGTAGGATTCATTAATAAAATTCCAAAGCATGCAACTTCCAGACTGTGGCAGTGATTCCCGTGACCGTTGGCGACAAACCTCCTTATAAAAATGAGTATTGTGCTTAGAGCAGTCTTGTTGGTAAGATGGGTAATAAGAAAACTCCCCAGTGCAGTGGCAGAGCTATCCACTAATACTTTCTTCACTGAAATAAACCTATAACCTCTGCCCTGATCCATTTTCATTCCATTCCTGAGTGCAGACAAGCTCTTATGGAGTCTATCGACAAACTAGGGTTTGTTGCAGGTTAGGCTTTTCACCATCTCCATCGCTCCATCGCTCTCTCATTAGAATGTCCTAAATATATATTGGTTAACATATATATTTATATTTTTGAGGTTTTTTTTTTTTAGAGGAATGGATAGATGTAACACTACACTCCACATTTACTCTCTTTTACAAGCTCACCAGGGTAAATATGAGATGAGAGTTACTATGCATGACTCAACATCTAAGTTCCAATTATGGAAGTGGGGTCTACCATCCTAAAACTTACCGTAGCCTCCCAGGGACACCACATCACCCATATGTCATAAAACATCCAATGATGATCTTACCCTAAGATGGAACTATTTTTTTAGCTGACCTTACATCCCAGCTGCATGCATGCAAAGTTGTGCACACAGCCAAAAGGCTCCAACCACACACACAAGCCTTCCTCCATGGGGTTATAAGCCATGTTCCTAATTTTCAGGGCTAGCTACAGACTAGCTACCGAGGACAACCCAAAAATTTCTAGAATCCAGTCTACGATGCTGATAAGTCTGTATAATTGATACTAACGCTAAGATCTTGCCCAAACTTTCCAAACACATGATAAACATTTCATCAAACACATGGTAAACATAGTAACTATAGATCAAAAATGTATATTTTTTCACTATTTCCTTAGCGTCATCATAGAATCATCAAGAAGGCTTGATGCCCTCTCAAGATAGTTGCATCAAACACTATTTATCCCATGCATTCACATAACCATTCAGTAACTTATCAAGCCATAAGAAATATCCATAACAAGAGCACATTATACAACAAGAATATGCCATGCTTATAACCAACATTTAACCGGAATGAATTCAAGATAAAATAGTCATAAAATCAACACAATAACAATACATGTGCTCATTTATCTCAATAAGAAATAACACATAATAACATATGCATAAACCCAACCAAGTTAGGGGCTTACACATACCACGCGACCATAGATTAGGCTGAAGCAAATCTTTCTTTCAACCAATCGCCCCAGTGCCATATTCCAAGCATGAATGTGGGATAACATAGGATAAACCAAAAAAAAAGCAACGAGGGATTCCAGAGGCTAAACCACATCTACCCTCAACCACAATGATCTCACATAAATCGGTCTAGAGATCGCCAAACCTGTAACAACCCCGGTAAAAAATCCATGTAATAAAGTTAATAAGGCAAAAACAATAACCTAGGTCATGGGACATGTATTACAAGCTAAATGTTGGGAAAAAACATAGTGACGAGTGTGGTAGTGTATTTGGCACAAGGGCGTACGAAATACACTTATTTAGCAAGCTGGTCGCTACCTGCACAAGGTCACAGAGAAAATGATTGTCAATTGTTAGTGGAACATATTCGACATAATGTAAACTAATTTTGATAGAAAACTAAACATACAATACTAAGAACAAAACAAAACACAAGATGTAAAATACAAAATCTTGATGGAGCAAACAACCTAATAACACAAGTGGAGAATTCACCTTTATTAGGCACTGGTGGTAAAAAATATACAATGCTAAACAATTGAAGGTGGTCCTTTGAGCTATGGAGCTCAAATACCTAAAACAAGGAGGTCTCCTTCCCTTGAGTTCCTCCAAGCGTCTCTTCCCTCTCTCAAAGGATGGTAGATCAAGATCAAGTGGTGGACCTCTCTCTCTTGGACTGAGATTTTGGTTGGCCAACATATGAGTCCTTCCAATCCCTTTGATGTTGGACTATGCAAGCTGGTTTGCTATGAAGAAATTTGGCCAACATAACACTGTGTCTCCAATTATTTTTCTAAAGGTTGGCTTATATAGACATTTTTTGAATTCCTCCCTCTTCTCTTGGCCCAAGATGGATAGTGAAACAAGAGTGGAGGAGGGATTCCTTTGTGGGCTGCATTTACTCCTCAAGGTGGCTCAAATCTGGTAGTATTTGACAATATTAGGTGGATAATCATCTTAACTAAGTGTGCCAAGTGGTCCTGGATGGTGACATTTTGCCATCTTTAGGGCTGCGTAACTATCGAAGGAATACAACATTGTGTGCAAAATTTCTTTGATGCAGGTGCATTGTCATTTAATTTCCATCTGAACCTTAGGAAAAAATAAATTTTAGTTTGTTCTAGTGTATTCCTTCTCTGAAAATCTTCATCTATACCTTTTGCTTGACATTTTTAATGTCTTTTTCCTGTATAATTTTCTGGTGTTAACAGTTGCCTCCTAATATATGAGGTCTAGGAAGAACTATATAGTCGAAATACATTATGCTTGCTTTTATGTGTGATCCTTTTGAGAGAGAGAGAGAGGGCAACTTGCTTGGGAAATGAGTTGCGAGATCCCTTGTCTTAAGGAAAAAGACACCATGTTTTGTAGGAAACCTGCAAGAGATAAAATAAGAAATATTTCTACGAGGCGGGCATGTCCCATGCTCGTGATGTTTGACTAGTTAAGCTAATTTGACAGATATTGGTTCTGTCATGTCACATTTTATAGTTGGTGACCTGCTTTTGGTTGATGACGATGGTTGTTGATGCCCTCGGGGGTGTTTTTTGCTTTGAACAAAAAGGGTTGAATGTGGTACCCACATGCATGGCACATTTAGAGAACACACTTAATGGATGCATGGGTCGTTGATTGTTGGGGACCTTCTCGTGTAAGCATTGATGAAAGAGATGCCTACTGGTATATCAGTCTTTGACGAATTCTAATAGAGTGCAACGGTTATGAAGTACGATACCATCTTGGACATCAAAACTTATGTTGATGTCGAATGTCAAGAGGATCGATGACATAAATGGGCAATGTTGATTCCCATCATACCATCCGAGGATGCCCTGATTTAGGTGAGGAGACATCCAAGGTACCACTTTTTTCCTGGAAAATAGTTGTTAAAGTCGACAAGAAGGTAGCATCAACTGATCAAAGTGAGTGCCGATGCAAGGGACTAGGGTTTCTGACGTAACAGGGCGTAATGTGATGGGATAGCTAGGCATGGTGGCAAGAAATGGCTATAATTGATGATGGAATTTAAGTGGCCTGAGGTCAAAGCTGTCACTACGATTGGCAGTAGTCATAACAATTTTTGATGGGGAAACCCTTGGGGTCGGTAGGATTCCCAGGGTGTGTGTATGCTTGCTGTGATTGTCATGGCTGGTTGCTGTAAATAATGCACAACTTCGACCAAGGGTGATCAGGTACTGCTTCCAGGTAGGAAATATAAATGGGTGGGTGGAGTATTCTCCTAAAATAATCTTTGTACACTTACCAAAATAATATGAAAGTGGTTTTTGGTGTACACGCATAGAGACATGTGCCCTATTATCATGAATAATCCTGCACGATGATGTGAGGAGTGTATTTTGTTGAGGGTGGGGGCCCCATTGGTTGGTATCTGTGTGTGGGTGATGAGGTGGATGAAGTGTCACAGGTGGGCTATGCTCATGGGGGTGTGATAAGACAAATTTGACATGCGGTGATGCATTTTTTTGTTTATCTACCTTGTAGAGAGTAGTGGCTCGAGAATAGGGGTTTTAACATGCAATGGGTAAAACTTTGACTGGATGCTTGATAGTGGGCATGTTAACATGAAGTGGTTCTCAGGCTGAGGTTTATGGCCATGGCTCCAAACCTTGGCGTGTGGTGTACATGAGTGATGGATGCCATGGATGGTGAGCCTCTACCGATCTGCAAGGGTGTTTATCATGTGCAAGATGGGGTAATGATAAACATGGTCGGGTGAATAAACCTAGGGTTTTATTCTTTTGGAGAAATGATGTCAGGATATGAAAATATTTTAGAAAAGCCTATCATGCTGGGGGTAGGATGATACCTGCTCTTGTACTTTGTTGGCTGGGACATGTGAGGATCTGGCATGTTTGTAATACCTGCAACCAACACCCCAAGTAAAAGCATCTTTTCATACAAATATTTTGGAAATAAATTAAAATTCTAAGTGAAAAGAGAGGGTATACATGAACTGAAGTATGGTGGGCGTTGTGCTTGAAAATGATTTTTTCTGAAACTTGGATCTATGGGGCCCAGTTTGAACATGATGAAGTGTTGATCACTGTGTTTCCCGCGGTTTTGTGATTAGGTACTCTAAGCTCCAGTTATGGTTTGTAGAAAAATGAAAAAAAGGGCAATATATAGGTCAATATGGTTCATTTTCAAATCATTTGTGTGTTTTGAGGGTCTGAGGTTAGAGTAGAGCTACCTTTCCGAGCTTTTCTTACCGTTGCGGTCAGCATGAGTACCTGAGATTCGTGCTAACAATGTCGAGTAGGACCTTAAACATCTTGCTTTTTATTTTTGTCATTTTCATGAGTGGGTGGTTCATACAAATGTGAATTTGTATGGATTTTATGCCCATTTTTAAGTAGGACCACACGGGTGATCAAGGATGGCCTGCACGGTCCTCGGGCAAAGGTTGAGTTTTGCACGAGGCCCTCGCGGTTGTGGAAGCTTATGCACACTGCGTCACACGCCTGTATTTGTTACAGATGCGTGCTCAACACACATAGGTTTTTTACAGGCCCGGGGAGGCCCAATTTTTGAAAATTTTAATCATGTTTTGATCAAGAACATATTTTTAGTGTTTTTCCTAGTGGTAGGATGTTGTGCTGAGAGAGGGACTGGCCTGATCTCCCCGTGGAAGTGGCCCAAGACCCCCGTTATTGAGAGACCCTAGATACATATGGTTTACTAAAGTTCTTAGAGAACACCATCTTGAGGTCCCAGGATGGGTTCTTGCGTTACCTGGTCTGATATTGGAACAGGAGACGACACGTTATGGTCCTGCTCCCTAGAGATGTCATGATCTAGCTGGAGATCGACATTTATTTTGTGATAGGTCTCTTCCCTAAGGGGGAGGCACTTCCTTATCCACTCTCCCCTGTATTACACAACAATTTGTCACTGTCCCTACAATCCCCATCCCGCACATTGGAGGGCTCATTCCGTGACCTGTGGGTAGAGTTAAGGCTTGAAAATACTTTCATTGCATCCCTCTGAAGATGAGCTTTAATTGCCCTTAAGACATCTCCTTGCAAAAAACCCTAAAAATAGCTCTTTTTCCATTGGCGCGGTTCCATAGTTCAGCCCTCGCGCCAAGAGGGAAATCCTCCAAAGAGGGCGCGCCAATTGGCGCTCTGTCATAGAGCCGTACCCGCGCCAACCATATTAAGAGGTGTTTAAAAAAAATAAAAGGCGGAAGTTTCATCCTAACAAATTACTGGGCTGATTTCTATCTTGAGTTGGGAGGTTTGGCTACAGATTTCCATGGAGAGGAAGTGGTTTGCCACCTCTCATGGAAGCTTCCTTGATGATAGGGCCAATCCCATAATTATAGGGATCCCAACTCCCCTTCCTCCTTCTATAAAATCTTGCCCATTTCCATTTGCAAGCTAGTTCCAAAGAGTGGCATAATTTCTAAGTTCCCAAGAGCTTTCATGCTGCAAAGCCTTCTTGATTCCCCAAGGCCAAATCCAAGCAAGGAGACTATTTCCAAGTATCCGGAGAGAGAGGCTTGTCCCATCCCTGACAGGCTTTTTTGAGACATGTTGTGCTGACGACCCGCTAAAGGAGAGTGCTGCGTCGAAGCTATGGTTGTATTCTTCTTTTTTTACTCTTTAATGATAAGCGACTATCGGTTATGGTTCCACTCTTGTTCTTGATCATGTTCATGAGTTATATCCTCTTCGACTGATATATAGTTGTATGCACTGGATTTTATGCTTGCGTTTGTGTTGTTTCTTGCATGTGCAGGTGTCCGATCACGGAGATCGTGAGGATTGTGATCTGCCAGGGCAAAGGAATGGGAGCACCACCTCTTCTACAGACGATAGCGTTGGATTCCAGGTAAGCCTTCCTCGCAAGTCGGTTTATTTACAATTAGGAACCTGCACTGTAGCGTGTTTGATTGTTGCTAGACCTGATCTGGGCTAGTAGGGATCACCTCTGTCCGCAGAGGGGATTTACCTCCTCAACAATTTGGCGACTCCGCTGGGGAGTCAGCTTGTTGTTTGATTTGTAAGCTATAGACGGAGTCTGAAGCACAGCCAGATAGCCTTCGAAATGCTTTTACTCTGCATTAGCAGAGTAGATCAATGCTGCTTCAGTCGATCTTCGGTTTGGTTTACAGACTGAACAACTTGGAATTTTGTCTTCTCTTTCCGGTTAACTTCTTGGTCTTTCTTGCTTGGTCAACTCTTTGGACTGGATTTTCTTGTTTGTTTGGCTTTGTTTTAGCCTTTTTTTCACTTGTCTGTGTCTGAGATTGCTTGTTTTTATTTTTTCCATAGTAAACTTGGCTGGCGCACTTTTTAGTATAACAGTCGCGCCCATTGGCGCAGGTTGCCTGTGTATCACTCGTTCCATTGCATTTCTGGCGCTAATTTCAAGCTCACAGTCGCGCCAATCCTGTGAGCTATTAGGGTTTGCTGTGTTTCAAGCTTTCTGAGGCTGACTTGTGATTTTGATCTTGATTTTTCGGCTATTTGAATGCACTGGAGCCTGGTTTGACTGGTTGGAGCCTCCTTCCTTTGGTTGTTTGCCTATTTCTTTCGATTTTGCATACAAGCCCTAGGGCATCTAGGTGCCTTTGTGAGTCGAGCCTCCCTTGGGAGTTTTTGGTCTCCGTTCGTTCAGTCGGCTGTGGGATTGCTTCCTTGCATTCGTTTGACAGTTGTCTATCATATTGTTGTGTTTTTTGAGTGACTAATTTCGTTTTCATTCGAATTTCGCCTCGCTTCATTTTGGGCCTAGATCACACGGCTCATTGGTGTCTTTGGGACTTTTCTTGGTTTTGAGAGACTTTTTGTCGATTTGAGATCTGATTGTTTGTGCCATTGAGTGAACTTTGTTTGTTTTTCTCTCTTAATATCATTTCTCGAATTGTTTCTTATTTGTTTTCAGTTTGTTTAGTGCATCTAGCTATCAAACATTGAAAATAAAAAAAAAAATCTCTTTTGCTTATTGGTTGATTAGTGCAAATTGAAATCTTTTCGATTTTACTAGTATTTGGTGAATTTGAAAGAAAAGTTTTTAGTTTCATTAGTTGCATTAGAGATATCATTGATTGTCTTCTGATCATTTTGTTTGTGTAAAAAACTCTCAACTCTTCTGTAGCTAGTTTTCATCGAACAAAATGGTGTACTGTGGCATGTAGTTTTGAATTTAAGAGATTTTTGAGACAGCACATTCGTTAGGGCCTGAAAACTGAAACGTAATTGAAGATCAACTTTAAAATTCACTCAATTTACACTAAGGCAGCATTGAAATCTAACGAAACACATTTAGAGGTCTAGGCTAGAGACGTGTTCTAGCGTCTTAAAACCTAGTAACTGTCGTTCGCCTCTTGGCTTTAGACAACACTAGTATGGACTTGTGCTCCCCGTACCGTCGCGTATATAAAGGGAGACCCCACTAGGTTTCAATCCTTTATCTATAGGAAGCTGAGTCGGCCACCCTATACCCATGATACACCGAACACAACATTCGGGGAGATTGCCTGCACGTACGAAAAATCCTTGGTTGATTTCTCTTTCATTATTAAAACCAAGGTGTATATTGCAGTTCACGGTTATTTGGTACACCCTTTTGCCTAGCATTCCTGAGCAGTCATTTTGATCTTTTATAACTCTTTAAATTTGAAAAGGTCATCAAGCGCTTTTCCTTTCACGCTTGTTTCCAATCTGAAAGTGATAGAGTCACCTTTTGCCTGTTTCTCGACTCTTAAAATATGAAACGTAGAGTTTTGTTTCAATGTTTTAAAAATTAACTGCTCACGAAATATTCCTGGTTAAAGTTAGTTTCCTTAGGGTGTTGTTCTGAAGATCGTTTCTGATGGAAACTTTTCCGGAGTTCACCAACCAAGGAATCACCTCCGATGGGAATCCTGGTCCTTTTCCTCCTTTTGGAAATGTTGGTGATCCTTATATGGCAACGTTGTCCCTTCCTGGGTTAACTGTTGGGTTGCTTGTTTGGTTGTTTTCAACCTCTGTGGTCCCAAATGTCTCGAATACTTTTCAAGCAGTTCCTCCGCCTGAACAACATCATGTTGATTCCAAGGTGGACCTCTCCCCTTCTTCGCTTGTTTCTGCGTCCTCCTCTTCTACTTTTCCTGGTGAAAGTTTGGATTCGAGTAACTAGGTGGCTAAGAAGAAGAAGAAGAAGACAAAGCTTTGCGGCTATTGTGCCTAAGAAGTCTTCCATTGATAAACCTTCCAACCCTCCATGGAAATTCAAGTTCCCTTGCATGTTGTGCACGGGAGACCATCTTCTTCGAGACTGCCCTGGCATTCCCAAGGTGCTCGAAGTATGGTCCAACGGTCGTCCGCCATTGCCTTTGGCTTCTGGGAGTCAGGTTGGGGGCACATCTTCAACTGGTGTCGGTAAGGCTCCTAAGAAGCAGGGTAAGATTACCAATCCCTGCAAGTTGTGTGAAGGGCACCATGCCATTCACCTTTGTCCGTATATGGATGAAGCCAAAAGAGTCTTGGACAACAAAACTGCTTCTACACCGCGCCTTCCGCCTGGTTACCAGAAGCTGTCTTTGAGTCCTCCACCAGCTGATGTCACGATTGGTCAAGATTCATCCTTGGTCGATCCCGCTCCTTTGGAAATTCAAATTCAGGAATCCATTCCCGACCAACCATTGGTCGTGGGATCGGTTGAACTGGCCCCGTCTGCGGTGCACCAGGTCTTTTCCGTTGAAATTGGACCTCACATCCCTCAGGATCTTCTTGTTTCTTCAGATTCCTCGGACTCAGAGAAAGATTATCCTATCCCTATATCTCAAGAAGCTGCTCCTCCGCCTCCTGTGATGGAGGTCCCGAAGGTTACTCCTCCCACCTTCGAGATGGAGGTCATGGAGGATGCTCCTTCTTCTTCCGTAACACCAGGGGAAGACCATCTCGGTTCCATGGTAGCCCCTCCGAGTAGTTTGGTCGCTTCCTTTTATTAGAATCGATTTGTCGGATACCGCCTTCCGTCTTATGTGCCTTTCGAGATCACAGTACAGGCTTTTGGTCTGGTCGTACCGAACACCATTATAGATGAAGGCGCGTCTGTTAGTATTTTATCCTCAACTACTTGGCAAGCTTTCGGTTCGCCGCCGCTTGCGCCTATTACGCAGAATCTGTTGGCATTTAACAGAAGGACGAGTCAACCGTTAGGGATCCTTCCAAGGTTACCTGTTACTTTGGGAGGTAAAACCGTCCATATGGACGTGATGGTTGGTCCAGGCCCCTTAGATTTCAATCTTCTTTCGGGGCGCGATTACACCTATGCCATGGGAGCACTTGTCTCCTCCCTTTTTCGTGTGGTCAGTTTTCCACATGAAGGATGGATCGTGACCATTGATCAGCTTTCGTTCTTTGGTCCTGATGTGGAAACTGGCCCGCCATCATCCCTTCTTGGTTTTTGTCCACCCGTTGTATCTACCCCACCGCAGGTCAACTATGTGGCCACCTACCCTGTGCCTGTGCTCAGTGTTGATGCCGTCGTGCATCAGGTGCTGGGGGCATTAGGTCCTAACTTCCAGGGTGTTTTCCTTCCATCGGGAGTGGAAGTCTTGGAAGCGATGACTTCTTGTTCATTATGATGAGGTCGTTCGGAGCATGGTTCTTTTCCTGGGTCAAGCTCCTTAAAAAATGAAACCAGGTTTGGCCGGAGCAGAGTTCCTTGTCTTGTGTTGAGCTCCTTAAAAAATGAAACAAGGTTGTTAGAGCAGAGATCCTTGTCTTGTGTCAAGCTCCTTAAAAAATGAAAGAAGGGTGTTCGAGGATAGTTCTTTTAATGTGCCAACCTCGTTAAAACAATGAAACACCTCCTTGTTCAATTCGAGTCTTTGTTTAGATCTCGTAAAATCCCAGTCGAGTCTTTCTCATGATCTCGTATCTTGAACCTTCACTCCATCTGCCTTTCAAATGGACTGAAGCTTGGGGGGCATGTACCTCGAATTGAGTCACCATGCTGGGGGGCATGCTTACTTTTTCAAGCATAGTTTGTTTCCGTTTCAAGCTTGTGTAAAAATGAAACCGGTTTCAAGCATAGTTTATCTTTGTTTCAAGCTTGTGTAAAAATTAAATGGTTTCAAGCATAGTTTATCTTTGTTTCAAGCTTGTGTAAAAATGAAACCAACTTCAAGCAAAGTTTCCTGATTTCAAGCTTGTGTAAAGATGAAACCTTTTGCCATTTTACCTCTTGTGATTGTCATTTTATCAGCCTGTTTTTCCAGATGAGCCTTGGTTTTCTCACTCCATCGTCACTATCTGCTTGGCCGATCATATGCCTTCACTTGGTTGTTTTACCCATTCCTGGGGAACCACTGCGATGAGTGGTCTTATTAGCCGGCCTCTTGACCTTTATTTGGTTTGAGTAGTTCCACCATTATCGGAACCAGTTGCTACCCTTTATACCACTTGTTCCTCCAGGTGGAGTCATCTTTCAGCTCTTTTCTGACTCTCTAAATATGAAAAGATTGCTGAGGCCCTTGTCGTTTCGATCTCGTTAAAGTGGCTGTGAAACGATATCTACCCAGTATACGTTTACCCCTTTTTCGGGCTGGGATAGATTATTTACGAAAAAGGAATACCCTAGCCTATCGCGACTAGGAGGTTTTCTCGGATATTGTTTTCTACCTTTTCGGGTCCGGGGAACTATCTATGAAAAGGGACCGCTGGAGTTTACTTTTTGCTGTCTTTTCAAACTCTCTAAATATGAAAAGATGCTGAGTTCTTCCTTTGTCAGACTCGTTAAACCCTGATGACATCGGATTCAGTCGAAATGACGTTATTCGAGTCACTCCTTCCTAGGGCTCATTAAATGTACTAGGATGGATTCGCCCGAAGGGCAGACTTATATTACAAGCATATGCTATCCCCTTCAAGCTTGTTATAAAAAATAATTGGGGTACTCGCCAGAAATGGTGGGGGAAAATGGAACCAACATCGTTGTTGTGTCAGCAGTACGTCGCTCTTGAACATGGCACTTGTCTGCATTCGTTTCGGGTTGGGGACATCTCATCTCGTTCTTTACTTTGCCTCCGTGGGTCTCGATAATCCCTTTTGACCTCTCATCTTCTCATTGCCTCGTCACCATGACCTCTGATCCGTTGATGTCAAATACTGCCAAGTCCACTGTCGTGCCGTTTACATGTTCAAGAGAAGTTGACCTCTGCAAGTATCAACCTTCCTCTGATTCTCATATGATCCTGATCCACAAAAACATCATGTTCCTCTGTCTCGTGTCGATGATGTGGGAAACATTATGGCCCACCTTCGATCAAGGTCACTTCCTGTCGACTTCAGCTCATTATCCAGGAAGATGGTCTAGAGACTCTTTGATGGTACCTTGGAGCTTGCATGCCTCAATGGAAAGTTTGTCGCATTCGACGTGAGGTTTTCATCATTGGCCTCCGATCGAGTGATTCTACGGGTGTTCGACACCATCTCATTGATTCACATGCCGTAGATTGTACCTATAGTACCTTGAGGGCCATTGTCATTATTGGTGGTTCCTCTCGCGTCTGTTAACAAATTTCATCATTGGCTGGTAATCAGACGATGTTCTTACATGTTCGACTTCAGCTCACGTATTCACATGCTTGAACTTGTGCTTTGTTCGGGTCGAGATGGAGCGCAAGACCCTGGATTGTGTCTGTTGTAATCCAGGCTGCGACATTGTGGATTATTATGATTATTTACATGACTCACTGATTGGATGGCTGCGACCATACCTGAGTCTATTTATCGATCTTCATTGGATGGCTGCGTCCATGCCTTGGATCTAGATTATTGTACACTCTGTTATGGATGGCTGCGCCCATACCACGCATATATATCATGTATATGAGACATCAGTTGTACTTCACTCTGCAGGTTTTCCGATGGCGGCGTTTTCGGTCGGCATGTTCTCGTAAAGCATTTCACCCCTCTATCTCTCTTTCAGGCCTCATGCTTTAGGGGGCATCTGTTACACAGCAATTTGTCACTGTCCCTACAATCTCCATCCCGCACATTGGAGGGCTCATTCCGTGACCTGTGGGCAGAGTTAAGGCTTGAAAATACTTTCATTGCATCCCTCTGAAGATGAGCTTTAATTGCCCTTAAGACATCTCCTTGCAAAAAACCCTAAAAATAGCTCTTTTTCCATTGGCGCGGTTCCATAGTTCAGCCCTCGCGCCAAGAGGGAAATCCTCCAAAGAGGGTGCGCCAATTAGCGGTTTGTCATAGAGCCGCACCCGCGCCAACCATATTAAGAGGTGTTTAAAAAAAATAAAAGGCGGAAGTTTCATCTTAACAAATTACTGGGCTGATTTCTATCTTGAGTTGGGAGGTTTGGCTACGGATTTCCATGGAGAGGAAGTGGTTTGCCACCTCTCATGGAAGATTCCTTGATGATAGGGCCAATCCCATAATTATAGGGATCCCAACTCCCCTTCCTCCTTCTATAAAAGCTTGCCCATTTCCATTTGCAAGCTAGTTCCAAAGAGTGGTAGAATTTCTAAGTTCCCAAGAGCTTTCATGCTGCAAAAGCCTTCTTGATTCCCTAAGGCCAAATCCAAGCAAGAAGACTATTGCCAAGTATCTGGAGAGAGAGGCTTGTCCCATCCCTGACAGGCTTTTTCGAGACATGTTGTGCTGACGACCCACTAAAGGAGAGTGTTGCGTCGAAGCTATGGTTGTATTCTTCTTTCGACTCTTTAATGATAAGCGACTATCGGTTATGGTTCCACTCTTGTTCTTGATCATGTTCATGAGTTATATCCTCTTCGACTGATATTTAGTTGTATGCACTGGATTTTATGCTTGCGTTTGTGTTGTTTCTTGCATGTGCAGGTGTCCGATCACGGAGATCGTGAGGGCTGTGATCTGCCAGGGCAAAGGAACGGGAGCACCACCTCTTCTACAGACGATAGCATTGGATTCCAGGTAAGCCTTCCTCACAAGTCGATTTATTTACAATTAGGAACCTGCACTGTAGCGTGTTTGATTGTTGCTAGACCCGATCTGGGCTAGTAGGGATCGCCTCTGTCCATAGAGGGGATTTACCTCCTCAACACCCTGGGAGAGTGAACATGTATTGTTGGGCTAAGGAGGAGAGACATTGTGGTCCTAACCCGATCACCCGGGGCTGTATCCATCTGATTTCTATCATGGACTTGGCTGAGAGGGGTGATTTGGTAATGATATTTCGCCTGTCTGGTTCGATGGTGACCCATCAACTGTTGGGTCTGCAGATTGTTATTCTGCGTCGGCTTCATGTCGGTCACTTTTTTGATTGGCCTCGTTACGTCTACCAGGGCATGGTCACTCAGCTGACCAAGGCCTAGAGGGGTTCCATCAAGACCTTTGCTTATGTGAGCATCCTTTGTAGAATTATGTATGAGAGGTTTGTGATGTTACGACCCTTTGTGGTAGTGCCCCTAGGTCCTCTGAGGTATCCTCAGATAATCTGATGGACACCTGTGATGCCCCACGGTGTTGGGGGAGAGGCAGGCCGTTACTAGGATCTGACGGTCAAGGCGTGGTTCAAGTCAAACCCGCAAGTGTTCCTTGAGTTTCAGAATTCAAGGATGGATTTTCGGGGGGAACTGGACATGGGTCTTGCTGCTGGATATGCATGGGGTCCAACAAGTATGACCTTTTTTGTTTTCTACATTTTGAGGGTTCTTATTGTATATAAATCTATATGTCTTTGATGGTGACACTGATAATTTTTTTTGGTCTCTTTTGCAGATCTGGGTTCAACGGGGCATCCTACCGCTCATTTGGTAGGCCACCAACCAAGGAGGAGGGACCCACTTTGGGTGACTCAGGCCCAGATTGGGGGACAGGTTGGTGCCGGGGCTCCCTCAGGCGAGGGTAACAACCTTGAAGCTACCGGTGGGGTTACTGCTCTCGTGGCACGTGCTGAGTCGACTGAGGCATGAGTGGCGGTGATCGAGGAGATATTCGAGTGCTGGCCCCAAAGGCTCGAGATGAGGCAAATGATGTTGGTGCTGTGGATCTAACAGATTGTGGAGTCGGTTGGAGGGGCTGACTCAAGGTTTTCTGTCTAGGGGTTTTAACGACCTGGACGACATATGGTTGGAGACGGTGATGGCCTAGGAGAGGGCGCATTACCCGGCTTTGCACAGAGCAACACTTGCTGTCATGATTGCTACTCCTATACTGGCACCGAGTGCTCACGTGGGTTCGAAGGACCCACTAGGCGGGGCTCAGCCCTATAGATTTTATATGGTCAGGGAAAGCACCCATTATGAGGATGCTTCCCTGCATTGATGATATGTATATTTTTTTACTGATGTGATGGTCGTTGACCTATTTTGTATAGTGTGACACATATTTTTTGATGTATATATGCGATGTATATTTTTTGGTGGCTCTTATGATGTGTCTATGGTTATTTTTTATTTTTTTTATGTTTGTATGTTTATGATGGATGTTATGTACCTATGATGGATGTTGTGCTTATGATTTTGTTTTTCATGATGATGGTTTATACGAGATGCATTCTATTCTAGGATATGGTTAGCTATGTGATTGACCACCTGATTTTGATCTCTTGGTATGTTTGTAAATGTAATGTGATCAAAGCGATTGCTTAATTGTCACGCATGCAAGTATTTCCTAAATAGGTGTGAATCCAGTACTTGAAAATCTTGGTTTAACTGTGATACCATTAACTGGGAATCAAGAAATACATGTAGATGGCTAATGCCCTGGTTGGAGGCATCACTCAACAACTTGATGGCTGCATCATATTCTGCTTGATTATTTGTAGCTAATCCGATACATAATCCATTAGTGAGGAATGGTGACCAGTCACGAGAGTATATGACCCAGGCGGGTGCTGCTAGATTTTGTGACCATCGAGAGGCTCCATCAACAAATCCAAAACAATGGATGGGAGGATGATCCATATGTGACACAAGAGAATTGTTTTTAAAACATGTCCACGATGATTGTGATCATCATAAAAATTTATGTTACATTCACTTTATTTGTAGGGTCGAGACTTCCCGCCGTATGGGTAGAATTTCTTGAGGTAGAGCCCATTGACGGGATTATCTAGGCATGTACCGTTGGGCTCAGATAGAACATATGCTCCTTTGAGGAGACAATTTTTGATGATGTAAGTACCCTTCCATAATGTTTCAAACTTCCCAGGTCCTTAGGATTCTTTTGCAACATCGTAGTGGAGGAATAGCTCCCCCTCAGAAAATGAGCGAGGGGTGATGTTGGGGTCGAATGATGCTTTTACTCTTTTCTTGTGAGTCTCATTATGTTGGAGAGACTCTTGCTGATGAGCTCTAATTGTACCAACCATTGTTCTAAAGGCCGAGTATCAATGAGGAGTTGGATAACTGCATGTAAGTTGGGGATTTCACGTTCAATGGGAAGCATGACCTCCACTCCGTATACCAACTGGAAAGTTGTGAACCCTGTTGAGGATTTTACTGCTGTGAGATATGCCCATAAGGCTGAAAATACCATATGGTGCCAGTTAGTTTTATGGTTGTTTACCATACGCTGTAACATAGTTTTGAGTACTTTGTTAACAACTTCTACCTGGTCATTGGACTGGGGGCAGTATGGTGATGCAAACTCATGTGTGAACCCTAGATGATGGGATAGATACTGTAATATTTCATTCTTGAAATGCTTTCCATGGTCAGAGACTAACTCCTTAGGCACATCGAATCGTGCGATGACATGGTTGAAGAGAAACTGAGTTGCGGTTTCTGTGGTTTTGTCGTATTTGGGCATGGATTCTGCCCATTTGGTGAAATAGTCGACAACTACTATGATGTATTTGTGGTTTCCATATGACGTAGGGTTGCAATTGATAAAGTCGATGCCCCATTTTCAAAAGGGATCTCCTATAATGACGAAGTGCAAAGGAGTAGGAGGCGATCTTGCCTTATAGGTGAAGCGGTAGCATCGCTCACACCTTTTGAATGGAATAAGGTGGTCCAAAAATAACGAGACCGTAAGAATTTTTGGGCAGTGGCCATCCCTGAGAGGTGACCATCGCAAGCCCCAATATGGAAATCATTTAGGGCTTTCTCAGCTTGGTCATGTGTGAGGCATCGACGTAAAATAGTGTCAACGCCTCTTTGATAAAGGACACCCCTCATGAGAAGGTATCAGGGGGAATGGTGATGTATGCGCCTTCAGTCATCATGGGTGAGCTATGGTATGAACTTTTGGGTTCACAAAAATAGAAGGATTTCATCATACCAAGGGTCCTCAGTCATCACTAAGAAAAAATGTTCATCCGATAGTGAGTCATTAACTAGGGATCCTTGAGTCGTACTTGGGAGATCAATGATGAATTCAGCTAGGAGTAATGCTTTATTGCTCTTGGGGGAGCTGAAATGTAGGTAAAATTACTACAGTATAACCATCCATTGAGCATACTTATGGTTCATCATGCATCAGGTTAGCAGATATTGCATGGGGTTGATATTTTTTATGACTGTTGTAGTCCTTAGGATGATGTAATGATGAAGATTTTGTACTGTGTGTACTAGGGATAGGGCAATTTTTTTTTTCTAGCTCGTACCTTAAAGCAGGGCCAGCTAGGTTCTTGCTGACGTAATAAATTACGTGATCTTTATTTTCGAGTTTGTCTTGGACTAACATCCCAACTATGGTTGTCTTTGATGCAGATATATATAAGGTATAGTCTTTGTCGTAATTGGGTGGGTTGATCAAGGGGGATGAAGACAAGGTGTCCTTCAGTGCCTCAAATGAATTTTGAGCCTAATCATCCCATTTGAATGGAATGTCCTGACGGAGTAGGCATAGGAAGCCCTGCGTGCAAGTGGCATAGTCGGGGACAAAGCATCGTAAAAAATTGTCTTTCCCCTGCAGGCTTTGAAGTTGCTTGAGAGTTTTGGGTGGTGGTACTTCTTTTATTTCCTGGACCTTGAGGGGGTGAAATTTGATTCCTTATTGGGATATTATGAATCCTAACCGTCTACCTGCATTAACACAGAAGACACACTTGAGGGGGTTCAAGCGTAGGTTGTAGTCTCGACACCGTTGGAATACCAACTATAAATCCTCGAGACAATCAACTCATTTCTTGGATCGTACTGTAAGGTCATCCAAGTAGGCTAAGATGAGATGATCCAGATCATGGAAGATATAATTCATGGCCTTGTGAAAGGTGGCTCCAACATTTTTAATACCGAATGGCATAACTTGATATGCGAATGTGCCCCAAGGGGTGGTGAATGAAGTGTTATACCGATCCGTATATTGGATTTGAATTTTATTGTACCCCAAGAATCCATCCATGAAGGACAATGCCTTGTGACCAACACAAGCGTTAATTACTTGGTCGATGAAAGAAATAATGTAGTTGTCTTTGGGACAAGATTTGTTTAAATCTCTAAAATCGATGCAGATTCGAATGGTGCCCTGTTTTTTCATGACAAGTACAGGGTTCGAAACCCAATATGTGTAAGTGAACGAATCCAAATTTATGAGGCTTTTCTATCTCTTGTTTGATCTCTTCTGCTTTGTATGGGTGTAATTAACACTACTTTTGGTGGACTGTTGATACATCAGGCCAAGTTTCAATGTGGTGTTCTACAACGGTGGGGCTTAGCCCTAGAATTTCCGAATAATCCAATTTGAATATATCCCTATACTCTTGTAATAAGTCTGTATATGCGACTACCTCATCTGGGGAGCATGCTACCCCTTGTGATATTTCTTCGGTTTTGCCTGGTTTTTCGAAATGTTCATCTTAATGGTTAGTGAAATATTCGACACATTTCCTTCCTCAAATGTATCAGGCGCTGGAATATGGTTTTTGAACCAATATACCTTTCCCTGATGGAAGGAAGTATTTGGATTCAATGGCGTAAATATCTTGGGTTTTTGTGCTGCTAGGCATGAGCGTTTTTTTGCAAGAAAAAACGAGCGGTGATGCATTGTGTCCCATAGACAATTTTGTTCTATCATGGCCTCTAATATATCCTCATCAGAGTGAAACAATATGTCTAAGGGTGAATTGGTTTGTGCAAGGCCGCGAGGAATTGGTTCAGGCCTAATAGTGTTGGTCGACATACATGAATATGGCTTTGTGGTTAATGACGTGGAACCAGATGAGGCTGACATGGTGTAGACGGGTTGGGTTTGCTCCGTCGAAGGTACTACTACTGTTATGGTAGTTATAGTGGTCTCGACACCAAGGAAAGATGAGCAGATAGCACGAGTCATGGTTCCTATGCATGATGAGATGAATCATAGATGGTGTCGTGTGTCATAAACGCTACATGGTGGAAGAATTTATGTGAGGGTTTTTTGTTACTTAGTAAGAGAAAATTCATGCTCTTTTGGTGGTGTACAAAGGGTACACGTGTCTTCTTTTATGTGAATATTTTGATGGATGCAGAGGTGCCAAAATGTTCGCAACATAGGGAATTTCTCTGTATCATGATCATGGCTCGTGCAAATGTTGCATGGAGTAAATGTACTCACCAAGTATATTGTATGGGATCCAGTACTACTCATCATATTAGAGGATGATGATGGGAGATGATTACGAGAACCCATGTTTCTTCATTTCTGCCATCTCCTATTCTTAGAATTAGTGTGATTTGGCTCTCGTGGGAGTTTTTCTTCTAACGCTGCTCTAGTCGCTCTTAACCTTGGAAGGAAATGGAAATTCATCATGTGGTGAAATTGCGAGCAAATTCGGCATTAAAAGCATGTGATTTTCTCTTGATTAGAGAGATGAATGTAAGGTATGGGTGTGACCATGTGAAGACTATCAATGAACTTGTTAAGCTCTCGACATTGATTGATCATGTGGTCGTTTTTAGCACATAAGGCACATGGAATTCTTCGCTAGTTTCTTCCCTTGCTAAGATGATTGGTTGCCTTATATTTTCTAGGGGTCTGGTGACAATGGAGGGAAGGCCTCATTGCTCCTGGTTTCCTAGGTTGCAGAAATTCGAAATTGAGTGCATCCGGCTTATTGGTGACAAATGAGCGCATGTTGTCTAATATAAGTCAAAATCAGGGGATGTAGGGGCAATGCCGAGCATGATGGTTGTCTTGGAAAATAAAACAAGACTATGGCCCTTTGTTTTTCCAATCCCTTTGGACCATTGGGGTGATTGGGTACCATTTGAGAAATGGTACTAAATTTGGGAATTGAATGATCATATGATCACATTTTTCACACAGTACGTAGGATGGGATTGGACGCTGAGGGTGGTTGGGGGTGGGAATTTTCCCCCTTTTCTATCATTTTTCTTCGGAAATGAAGAGGATGGACCCGTTTGCCTTATTTTCTTTGGTTGTGGAACTTTCTACAAATTAATTATCCGATTTGTCCTCTTCAACAAGATGAGTTATGGCCTGAAGTAGACAATATAATGGCAAACAAAAATGGGGAATTTAGGGACAATGAGTAAGCTGGTGGTTATCTTGACACACCTGACAATAATATTGATTGGCTTTTATCCCGATGAAGTAAACCAGATCGACCGACTACCATCTTGGAAACAACTCTATAGCTGCATAGTCACCGATGAAATGATCTCATTGGTCGCAGAGTGCACAGAGTTGGATTTGAGGCCGAGGAGGATTATGGGGGAGAGGTGGCCTTTCATGTGAGCATATCTCCTCTAAAATATATAATATGGTCCTTGTTGCTTCTGTTCTTTGAGTTGTAGTGCTGGTTGTGGACTCGTCATCTGATTTGGCTAAGTCAGGGTTTTCAGCGATGATACATCGCATGAAATCCAACATAGATCAGAAACGGTTGATGTGGGGGAAACAACACATGTGGTGGTTACTCTGACAGATCTAACACTTATGTCATTTTTACTGAGCTAAGTTTCTTTGGGAAATATGTGGGATTGGGTACCAACGGTTGAAAGCCCTTAATTCGGGGCATTGCATGATCGAGTGGTTAGCTTCATCGCACAATGCGCAAACAGGGACATAAGGTGTGGCTGTTGTTTGCCTTCTTTGAGTCATTGGGTTTGATGTGTACGAGAAAGATGCATGCTCCTCTCATACGTACAATATGTTTTTGGGCCTGTCCTCCTCCCTTTGCATGGATGATGCAAAGGGGCCCTTCTGGTAGGATTATTCTAGAGCTTGCAAGGCATTCCTATATCGCGACATCTCCGGGTAGTGATGGGTATAATGCCCATAATGGTCACATATGGAACATACATGATTGGTGCATAGTTCTCTCCCTTGGTTGTTCGTGACCTGCTCCTTTTTTCAGATTTCTGAGGTCACGACATTCCTTTCAGTATGTAAGAGAGGTTCTAATTCTTCTAATTATGGGAAAATATTCGTAGGATGACCTACGACATTGCATAATGCACAAGGTTGTATTGCCCTAGGTAACATGGGGGTCTTGAATTTTTCCCTTATTATTATTATTATTGTCCATGCCAATTAACCAGTATGAACTCTTGAGGGGAAATAAGGGTTATTCCTGTAGAGGTAATGCCGAGGCTTTCTAGCATGGCTGGAGGGACCAAATACCACACGGGTATTGTGAAAGCCATATTTGGAAATTTCATAGTTTCCATGACCTATTTTGATATAAAAATAGGTGGGGGATACATAAATGGGGTCTATGAAATGGCGTATGGTAGGAATGCCATACTTGTGGCTTCAACATCTGTACTGCTGGTTTCTGCATCTGGGATAGTTTTGGTGTTTGATGAGATCATCATGCACATCGGTGCCCCCGTTCTTTCAGGGAATTACCCTAGTACAATAGGGGGATATCCTATGAATGAGCCTAGGATAGATGATTGTTTGAATTGGGATGGGCTGAAATATGTATAATTTGTAGGCAGTTTTGTGGTTGTATCTATGTATGGTAGTATGCCATATAGAGCGGTCATGGGTTTCTTGTCGTAGTATGTAAGCTGGTCGATGGTGATGATCTGATCATCATGGGGGAACATCATCACCTTGAAGACAGAGGATGCGATTGCAGTCATGGCATACATATAACTCCACCCGAGGAGTATATTGTAGTCTAGTTGTGCATCTAAGACCTCAATGTCTATAAGAACTATTTTCCGGCCAAGTTTCCTGAGAATTTTTGGTAAAGACCAACAAGGGTTGATGGGCGCCTGTCATATGCTCTAAGCATGATGTCAGATGGTTTTAATTCAGGTGATCCTAACTTTTTACAAACTAATTTCGACATGATACACATGGATTCTCCTTCATCCATAATGCATCGATGTATGGTGATATTCTAAACTGAAACTAGTATCTAGATTATGAATAGAGAAGGAAGCCTAGGGCTTGCCTTATGTAAGTCAAAACCATTAAGAAAGAATCAGAGGGGTTGATTGCACCTAAGGCAGAAAGTAAGGCCTTTCGCTATGTTGGGCATGATTGCAGGACTTCCAATGCTGACATGGCTACTGAATATTGAGCCAAGTCATCCATTATACTATACCTGTGAGTAGCTTTGGAGTGATGTCCTACGCACCTGGTTGGTCCTTTGACCATTCTTGGAAGAGGCTCGATAGGTACTTTGGATATAGTTAATGGCGTGGTCAGTGCGCTTGTAGTTGTACTTGATGGGTTTGTATCCATGGGAGTTTCATAGTTCGTATTCTGTGTTTGGAAGAGAAATTCTTCTCCAGCCATGTAGATTTCGTGGTTGCTACCTCCAGTCTCATTTTGGGGTGGTTGTTGTTTCTAAGTATTAACCACTCCTTGGTGGGGGGAAGGTTCCTGCATTACCGCATGCTACTGGGTAGGTCCCCCTTGTCCTAAAATACCCTGAAGTTTTTTCAACTCGGGGAGTTCGGTACAGTGGTGGGTGTAGTGTCCATATTCACCACATATGGCATAAGAGTGATTTTTTATTAGACTAGGTCTCTTTTTTTTCCCTTGGGAGTTATTATTTGGCTCCTAGTTTTGATTTCGATTGGGGTTTCCCCACGGTGTTTTTCCCTTGGGAGTTATTATTTGGCTCTTGGTTTTGATTTCGATTAGGGTTTCCCCCAGTTTGAGACCGTGGGGGGCATTGTTGATTACCGTCCCCTTGTCCAGGATCTCCTTTTTGCTTCTTCCTTAGATTTTTCTTCATAGCATTAGGAGGATTATTGCTATTCTCTTGATCATAAGATTGGCATTGTTGAGCCTAGGATTGTTGCACAAGGTTCACTGGTGTATTGTCCTAGATTGGTGGTGGATTTTGTGTGGGAAAAGGGGGGTATTGGTTCACCTATCCTTGGTTGGTGCATGAGTGCTGGGGAAGCTCTCTTGTATCAAAATTCCTAGCTGAGTACTGGTTCCCCTACGAGGGAGGATATGAACCTCCCTTCTGTTGATGGTATGACATCACCCTATTCATGTTATTCTGAAAAAGTGAAAACTAAATTTGATGGTAGCCAGGTTGCGATACGTTTTGAGTAGAATCGTACAAGTATCCTAGGTATTGATTACCGTTGCTTAGATGACCTTGGGCTAAGGACCTGATCAAACCATCTGCTGTATTTGAGGTGCCCAGTAATCCCCTATAAGTTTTCAAGCGTGGGGCATTTTGTAGGACATTGTAAATATATCCTGATTAGGTTATATGAGTTCAATTTTATTGGGCCTTGCTAATGGAGTTCTCCTCAGAGGTAGGTTTCTACATTGCCATGTCTTTTGAGATATTAGTGATGAGAGTTTAAAAAAATAAGTCCAATAACACTCTGTCGTCGAGTTTGGATTTACACAAACTACGCGTCGCTGCCATTCATGGAGATGGTCCGATATATGGATGGCTAACGTTTGTCTGAAATGTGTCAGCAGTTCCATTCCCGAATCATGATGGATGGGGAGCTGGAAATAGGTGAGGAACATAATAGTGAGGGTGCTAAAGGTTCCATGCAAAGTAGAAGGCTGCTTGACATACCATTTCGCCACAGGCCCTATTAGGGTGCATTGAGAAAGTCTTAGTATAACGGTATCATCAATGATATTATTGGATGAACAACACATGTGGCAAGTCATTATATGATTTCCAGGGTCTTCTGCTTGGTTCCCTTCAAATTTTTGTATATTCGAAGGAAGATTTGTGGACATGGTGGGCCAATTAAGGCCATGTGAAATGGGGTCATTTGTTAACTTTGTTAGGTTTGGGAGATTTAGCGACGCTAAGAAGGGTAACTTTGAATTGACCGCCATTGTACTCTGTTGAGAAATAGATATTTGAATATGTTGGTTCAGGGTCGTGCATGAGGGATATTATCCTATGGCATACCCTGATGGATATTCTGCTAACTCCTCGGAGGGGTAGCTAATTTTTGATCGTGAGGGGTCATTGGAGGAGTTGAGTGTGGTGACCCTATTAGGGTTTCCAATCAAAGATGCCCCGATAAAGGATGTTCTGATAATGATGAAAATGCGTTGTCATCTACGTCTGAACGACGAGAGGGCTAACACTCCTCCCTTTAATGGGGGGAGGTTTAAGAAAATTCTAGATCGACGTGGTTCCATTGGGTCCCCTATGATGTCGATTAGTGCAACCTTTTTGTGTTTTGGGGATGTAGGATGGTTCTTATCAAAGCAAAAATATAATCACATGCATAAAACAAAGCGAAAATACAAGGTGATTTTTCTCTTTGACGTTACAATATGTGATCAATCAAGAAAAAAATGAGGTTTTGTTTGTTTTTTGTATGATACCAAAAGCCTATATAGACCTACTCGTCCTTACACTCTCGATTTAAATAGGCCTTGTGAGGATATCTTCTGATGGTTACTGGGGCCAAAATCCAGAAAGAACTAGCGATGCCTTCCAGTAGCTGAAGAATCGTTCAAGGTAATGGTATGAGGGTCAAGTGTTGCATGCACCATCACCTATAGGGAAGCATGCCCTAATTTTGGCAACTAAAGTATCGTCATCCCACGTTAGCATTTGAGTCTTGAGATTCTTGGTAATTAGTTACCAATACCAAGCACTAGATGGGTCAGGTAGCCCCAAATAGTACCACACGCACAGGGCCTAAGCTTAACCCCCTTTGTAACGGGTCTCTGTATTGCTCGGGTATTCGTTCCATGGGTGTATAGACGGGTTTGAAGTCCACTAAAATGTCGACATATATGTTTCAAAATGTATTATGAACATGGAAACTTATTGGATGCCTACCCACAATGGTCCTAACCTAAACTGTAATTTCTTCTGTGGCCCTTGTGGGGAGAATTTAGTGATTTCGGTTAATGATTATTTTTAGAGTGTCTCGATTTTTCTTAGGGTGTGTTTTGGTGAAGTAACTGTAAGAAGAGGATACAGGTCCCAACACACTGGGTGCCTTATGGTCCAATGCTTACCGATGCTTTGTGTGTGCTTTGGAGTGAACAATCACAAGTGTTATGAGATGTGGATATGTGTTGATACTTTACAATCCTTTTCTAATTACCCTATGTATGATTTTTCCTTGCAAAAATTGAAATGATGGGTGGATGATGTGCCGCTTACACTTTTCCTAATTATACTATGTTTTCCCTATAGGTAGATGGAAAATTGTATTAGGAAAGTGTTCATGTGCATACCCACGTTCATCTTGAGGTGCACGGGTGGTATAGATTACTTGCTTTCTTTTTTGACAGTTTGGTCCTAGTCCCAACTCTTAATGCAAAATTGTACTAATCTAATGCAAAAAATAGACATACTTGAACTAACAAAACATATGTGGATATATGGGCCACTTACTCTTTACTAATTAAGCTACGTGTTTTGTATCTTATATAAAAAAATAGTTTGTTTGGCAAACATATGTGGATTTAAGGACACTTACTTTTTCCCTATTTAAACTATGTGTAATTTGCGAAATAAAATACTAATATTAAAACTACCTAGTTGCTAAGATAACTAGAGGTTAAACATAGCAGCTAAGTGTCCTAATAATAGTGGAATATAGAGACAAAGTGATGGAAATTTATTAGGAGTTTCCAATCACCTTAATAATGGGAAAAAATAGCAAATTTTTTTCTTGTTGGCTTGCAGTGCGAGTTATCTTCCCACAAGCGCGAAGCACGCGTTTGTCGGAGTACAAAGCATGTTGTTGGGAAGAATGAAGAAAAATTGTCCCCTCTGCTATGCAAAAATTTTCACTGAGTGTGATTGGAGATGCAGAGAGAAAATAGGGGTGGTTTGTAGCAAACTGATCAGGAAGAAGGACCTACATCAACAACCATTAACTCAAAAAGAAAGAATCAAATGGAGTCACCATTCCTGTGGTAGTGCATTTGGTGCAAGGGAATACAAAAAACACTTATTCAGCAAGCTGGATACTACCTGCATAAGGTCAGATTGAAAAATTATTGTCTACTGTTAGTGGAATAGATTCGACACAATGTAAACTAAATTTGAGAGAAAACTAAGCATACAACACTAAGAACAAAAGAAAAGAAAAGACGCAAAATACAAAAGCTCGATGGAGAAAAAAACCTAATAACACAAGTGGATAATTCTCCCTTTATTATGTGCTAGTGGTAAAAAATATACAATGCTAAACACTTGAAGAGGGTCCTTTGAGCTATGGAGCTCAAATACCAAAAACAAGGAAGTCTCCTTCCCTTGAGTTCCTGCAAGCATCTCTTCCCTCTCTAAAAGGATGGTAGATCAAGATCAAGTGGTGGAAATCTCTCTCTTGGACTGAGATGTTGGTTGGCCAACATATGAGTCCTTCCAATCCCTTTGTTGCTAGACTATGCAAGCTGGTTTTCTATGAAGCTATTTGGCTAGCATAACAATGTGTCTCCAATTCCTCTTCCAAAGGCTGGCTTATGTAGACATTTTTTTAATTTCTCCCTCTTCTCTTAGCCCAATATGAATAGTGACACAAGAGTGGAGGAGGAATTCCTTTGTGGGCTGCATTTACTCCTCAAGGTGGCTCAAATCTGGTTGTCCTTGACAGTACTAGGTGGAGAATCATCTTAACCAAGGGTGCCAAGTGGTCCCAGATGGTGACATATCACCATCTTCAGGACCATGCGACTATCGAAGGAATAACTGCACTGTGTGCAAAATTTCTTTGATGCAGGTGTGCGGTCATTTAATTTCCAACTGAACCTTATTAAAAATTAAATTTTAGTCCGCTCTAATGTATTCCTTCTCTGAAAATCTTTATCTGTACCTTTTTCTTGACATTTTTAATGTCTTTTGCCTATACTATTTTCTGGTGTTAACAACGAGGATCACTTGTGATTAATTAATGGCTATGGAAATTGGAAAAGGCAATGTCAAAGGCTTTGGAAAGGCAAAATGGCATTTATTGACATTTAATTAAGAAAATAATGGAAAATAGGAGAAAAGGAAGGTGAAAGGTCACATGTTGCATGTGAGGAGGAAAATGAAGGTAAATAATGGAAAATGAATAAAATAGAGGCTTCATTAATAAAAATTCTTATGAGGATCAGTTCATAGCTTTTGTCAGTTCAATTTTGGATCTCTTATTCTCTCTCTCTCATACTCTTGGACACTCAGAGTTTTTCTTGGAGCACTCTTGGAGGAGTGTGGCATACTTGGGATTTGGAGCAATATGGCAAAGGATAAGAAGGAAAGCACAGGAAGACATCATGATAAACAACTACAATGGGTTTTGCTTGCAGGTACTGAGTTGCATGTATGATTTCTTTGCTAGTTTTGGCATACATGGAACATGCACATGGGTTCTTAGTTATGATTTTTCATTGGCATGGAGGATTTCCTATAGTGACAGTCATTTTCCCAGCCTTTCCATTTCTTGGATAACCATGGTGTTGTGGGTTTATTTCCTTTTATTTTTTGGTTGGTTCTCATGTTCCTTATGGTTGTGAGTTGGGTTATTAGTTCTTGGAAGCTTTTCTTGCACAAACACTCTAGTAACCCTGTAGTAACTTGGGTTGAAGTACTTGTCTTGGAATACTTAGTTGGACAAACATTCTAGAAGCCCTTGGTGGGTTGATTTACTAGTCCTAGAAGCCTTGGTTGGACGAGCATTCTAGAAGATCAACAACAATTGTGGGTTGAGTTACTAGTCTTGGAAGCCTTCGTTGGAACAAATGCTTTTGAGCCTTGAACTGTTGATTTTGTAGCATTTGAAAGTGTTCCAAGCCTCATATTTTCTAAAGAGGCTTGGATATTAGTATTCCAGAGAACCCTAAAATCGTTTGTGGAAATTCCACTCGGATTAAGCTTTATTAAAATAACTAATTATTTTAAAGTAACCCCTAAGTTTAAGGAAATTAAATAATTAAAAGGTATTAATAAATCAGAGTGTGAATATTCTAGAAAATGAAGATCAAGTCATCTTTTAATATGAGCCATTGATTAGAGATGTAATATGGGCTGTTGATTCATCAATGAGAAGACTATAAGAGAAGGCTTGAAGGTCATTTGGAAAATAAGTTAGGCACACTTTCAGTGCCTGAAGGAAATCGATTTTGAAGAAAGAGAATTCGATTTAAAAGGGTGAGGTTGTAGAGGCAGGTTTGTAGACACAACAGGAGGAAGGGGAAGTCAACAGAGTGATAAGAAGGCAGAAGAAGGACGTAGAGAGAGCAACGCTGAGCAGCAGCACTGGACCTCCACACAGAGTGACGTAGTCCAACATAGTGACTGCACAGAAGGCCACGCAGAGTGATGCAGAGGGAGGAAGGGCGCCTCCAGGGTGTTAGATATTCTTTCGAAGTGTTCAAAAAAATTATCTCAAGTGTATGCCAGACATTTGCTCGTCATATTTTTAGTAAGAGATTTTTCAACTATTGAAGAATAATATAAACCCTCATCTATTGCACCAGTTTTCCCACATTGGGTTTTTTCGGGGACAATTGTCAAAAAGCAACTGTGTTCATGTGATTGTTTCTATTGTGTTATATGTGTTCTATTTGTTCTTCTTCTTTTGATTAAGTTAATGCTACAACTGTGTTTATTTCAGAATTTACTGAAGCATCTATAAATAACTTATCATAAATAAGTAGGCGAAATAAATCAATCACTACAACAGTATTTCAGATTGAAAATTTCACATGGTATCAGAGAAAAAGGAAAATTATAGAAGAGGAGGTTCTTCAATGGAACTAAGATCACACATTGATGCAACAAAAACTCAGAAGGGTTCACACAGTCCTCTAGAACACATGGAGAAACAAAGGGATCCTGACATTTTAGTTCTGGCACCAAGAATAGAAGAGGATTTCAATTGTGTGTTAAGAATGACCTCTCTAGGGGTTTGGTATATTGACAATGGAGAATTTTCTCACATGACGAGAGTTTGAGAATGATTCTCGAGCTACTAAGAAGAGCAGATGAATTTTTAGATCACGATGGGAAATAAGGCCAAGTGTACCCCTGTTGGAAGAGGAACCATAATTTTTCAAACAGAAGCTGGTAACAAGATTTAGGCCACCAATGTACTGCATGTACCAGGATTGGGGATGAAATTGCTCTTGGTGTCTCAAATTCAGAACAAGGGTTACGATGTATACTTTATTGGAAATAACATTTATGTCAAACAACCTAGTTGGAAAAGGAAGAAAAAAATTGGAGTAAGGAGCCATAAAATGTATAAGTTATAGCTCGAGTCTCCAATGGAATTGATAGGCATTACAGAAGAAAAGGGATTTGAATGAGTTATGGCATAGAGGAATGGGGCATCTACATCATGGAGCCTTGAATATCCTCAAAAATATTGTCATGGGAGCTCCAGAACTTAGTAAAAGGAAAGACGATGTCTGTAAGGGGTGCATATTGGGAAGTATGCCAAGGTAGCATTTCCAAGAAGCAGCAATAGGGCCAAGAATGTGCTGGATTTGATACACTTAGATATATGCCAACTAATTTCCACAAATGCTCTGAGTGGTGCAAAGTATTTTGTCACCTTTATTGATGACCATTCCCGAAAGACATGAATATACTTTCTCAAGACCAAAGATGAAGTCTTTGAGCGATTCAAAGAATTCAAGGCTTTGGTAGAGAATTGAACTGGAAGGTGGATCAAGAAATTATGATAAAATAATGGTGGATAATATATTGATAAAGAATTCACAAGATTCTGCACAAAGGAAGGCATCAAGAGAGAATGGAAAAATCCATATAATCCAGAGCATAATGGAGTTGTAGAAAGGAATAATAGGACCATTGTGGAAGTTGCGAGGGTGATGCTGTATGATCAAGACATGCACAAATTTATGTGGGAAGAAGCTTGCAATAAGACAGTGTATGTGCAGAACAGGGTGCCTCATAGAGCATTGGGAAAAGTGACTCCTGAGAGTGTGTTCACTGGAAGCAAGCCTGAGGTGAGCCACTTCAGGATATTTGGCAGTATAGCATATTGCCATGTTCCTGATGAGAAGAGGAAGAAATCAGATCAGACTGCATAGAAGGGTTACCTTATGGGATACAACGAAAATATGAAGGCATATCACATCTATATTCCCAAGAACATGAATATCGTAGTAAGGCGAGATGTGAAATTCATGGAGGAGAGAGCCTTCAGGAGATCCCGAGAAATGGATACAAATACGCAGTATGAGGAGGATCTTCTAGTACAACCATAATGACCTACAGAGGATGGCTCTAGTGCCTCTCCGTTGCATAAGTATTCTGAGGAAAGTTCTTCTGAAGAAGAGAAAGCAGGAGAGCAGGTAAATCCACCTACCACCAGTGGAAGAACGAGAAAAGAACTCCAATAGACTCTGAGGGTTGTAGAGGAATTTATTGGAGTCCCTAGATATGAGAAGAGGGTACACAATCAACCTGAAAGGTACCAGGCACTAGTAGCATAGGTCAAAGAACCCTCTAGTTTTTGAGAGGCAGCTCAACATCAGGTGTGGGTAGAAGCTATGATGGAGGAGTACAACTCCATCATGACAAAAAATGTGTGGGAAGTAGTCCCTAGACCTCAGAATAGATCGGTTGTAGGATCAAGGTGGATCTACAAGATCAAGTATGCTGCAGATGGCAGCATAGAGAAGTTCAAAGCCAAGTTTGTAGTTAAGGGTTATCCACAGAAGGAAGGGATTGATTATGAAGAAACCTTCAACCATGTAGCTCGGTACACTTCAATCAGATCCGTCATCTCTCTTGCAGCGTAGATGGGATGGTAAATTCACCAGATGGATGTCAAGACAACGTTCTTGAATATGGTGATAGAAGAGGAAGTGTACATAGAACAACTAGAGGGATTTAAGATGCATGAGCATAAGAATCATGTATGTAGGCTTAAGAAAGCCTTGTACAGACTGAAGCGAATCCGTAGAGCATGGTATGGGTGAATTGATAGCTACCTGGAGAAGATGGGATTTGTCAAGAGTGAAGCAGATCCCAACCTCTACTATCTAAGAGTAGGGGATGAGCCGCTAATTCTGGTATTATATGTAGATGATATGTTCTTAAATGGATCATCTAAGCTCATCAAAGATTGCAAGGAGAATCTGGCTACCGAATTTGACATGAATGATCTGGGGTAGATGCACTATTTTCTTAGTTTGGAGGTCTGGCCTCAGAAGGGAGAAATATTCCTTAGGTAAGGAAGATATACTACAGATATCCTGAAGAGGTTTTAGATGGAGGACTGTAGACCCATGGCTACGCCAATGATTAAAAACTGAAAAAATATCGACACGTCTGAGGATGATGAGGCTGACCCTACCTTGTACAGGAAACTCATAGGATCATTGATGTACTTGGTTAACAATAGACCAAACATCTATTATGCAGTGAATACCCTTAGTTAGTTCATGGTAGAACCAAGGAGGGCTCACTGGGTAGCAGCCAAACATGTTCTTAGATACTTGAAGGAGAAAATTGAGTATGGGTTGAAGTGCATCAAGGGTAATGAAATCCTGTTGAGTGGGTTCACTGATGCAGATTGGGCTGGAAGCCCAGTGGATTGAAAAACTACCAGTGGTACTATTTCAGTCTCGAACTAGGAATGAATTCCTTGTGCAGTAGAAAACAAAAATCCGTGGCACCGAGCTTATCTGAGGCTGAATATATGGTAGCTAGAACAACTTAGTTTGAGGCCATATGGATTCGTAAGTTTCTCATGAACTTTCTCGAGAAGAGGATGGAACCGACCAAAATTTTGTGTAATAATTAGAGCTACATCAAGCTCTTTGAATATCCCATGTTTCATGACTGGTCATAACACATTGACATTAGGTGCCACTTCATCAGAGACTATGTCCAACGAGGATTTGTACAGTTGAAGTACATTCCTACAAGAGAACACGTGGCAGATATCCTCACAAAGGATATGGGTAGAATTAAGTTCACTTACTTCAGGGAAAAGATGGGGATGGTCGAGAACCCATTCCAGTAATGGAAAGTGTGGACTTCATATTCAGAGGGAGCTACAATATAGATAAGGTAGTGACAAAGATGGTGTCACAGGTAGCAGTACAGAGGGAAGCAACACAGAGATGAGGGGTAGTAGCCAAGACATCATCAACGCAACAGATGCTTCAGGTCAGAGCAGATACAGTTGGTACCTTGCTTGAACACTTTCCTCGCTAAGAAGGAGTTTTTATTTTGTAACATTGGAAAGTGTTCCAAGTCTCATATTTTGGGAAGAGGCGTGGACATCAGTATTCTAGAGAACCCATAAATCGTTTGTGGAAATTCCACTTGGATTCGGATTTATTAAAATAATTAATTATTTTAAAGTGATCCCTAAGTCTAAACTTAGGGAAATTAAATAATTAAAGGGTATTAATAAAGCAGAGTGTGAATCTTCTAGAAAATTAAGATCAAGTCATCTTTTAATCTGAGCCATTGATTATAGATCTAATCTGGGCCATTGATTCATCAACGAGAAGACTATAAGAGAAGGCTTGAGGTTCATTTGGAAAATAAGACGGGTACACTCTCAATACCCGAAGGAAATCAATTATGAAGTAAGATAATTCTATTTCATAGGGTGAGCTTGTAGAGGCGAGGTTGCAGACACAGAAGGAGGAAGGGGAAGTCAACAGAGCAAGAAGAATGTAGAAGAAGGACACAAAGAGAGTAGTGTTGAGCAACAACACTGGCCCTCCTCGTAGAGTGACACATTCTAGCATAGTGACTGGGTAGAAGGCCACACAGAGTGACGTAGAGGGAGGAAGGGTGCCTCCAGGGTGTTAGAAATTCTTCCGAAGTGTTCAGAAAAATTATCTCAGGTGTATGCCAAACATATGCTTGTCATATTTTATGTAAAATATTTTTCCACTGTTGAATATTAATATAAACCCTCATCTGCTGCACCAGTTTTCCCACATTGGGTTTTTTCGGGGACAATTGTCCAAAAATCACTGTGTTCATGTGATTGTTTCTATTGTGTTATATGTGTTCTATTTTTTCTTTTGGTTTTGATTAAGTGAATGCCACATTTGTGTTTATTTTAGAATTTACTGAAGCATCTGTAAATAACTTATCATAAATAAGTAGGCGAAATAAATCAATCACTGTAGTAGTATTTCTTATTGAAATTTCACATGAAAAACTTGGGTAGAGACCTATTTGGTGATAGTTAGTGATTTCTGGCCGTGAGGTGGAATTACTGGTTGAGGGTTGAGGTGGTTTGGCCTCTAGAAGCCATGGTTTGGTTTCAATTGATTTGTTTCATGAGATCCCACATTCGTGCTTGGAATATGGCATGGGGGTGATTGGCTGAAGGAAAGATTTGGTTCAGCCCAATCTATGGCCAGGTGGTTTTTGGAAGTCCTAGACTTGGTTGAATTTTTCATATGTCAATTAAATGCATATTTTTGTTGTTTATATGTTTGTTATGAGTATGTTTTATAATAGTGATGATGTATATCATCATGTTTTGATTAGAAAATGAATGAACAATGAATATTTGACAAAATATATGATAATGCAGCTATTGTGATAGGGAATCAATGATTCTTAACAATTCTAAGATAAGTATGAGACCCCTATGCTCAGATCTGTTGTTATGACCTGTAGAATTAATATTGGTGACATGTTTGATGGATTTCGTGGCATGGTTATTAGGGGTATGGTCAAGTCCTTAATCAAATGTTTGCATTAGTAACCTTGTTTCAATGTTATTTATCATTTCTTAAGGTTTCATGAAGTTATGGGCAGTGGCCTGAGTCTTAGCCCTTAAAGGGTGGCTCGAAATATGGGGTCGTTGGGACAAAACTGCTTGCAAAAGTCCACAATCATTGGCATGCCTTGCTGTGGAAGTGACTGGAAGGCCTCAGTCACATGCATGGCTTGTCATGGGAGTAGTTGAGGGTCCATATCAACAAACTGATGAATTTTATTAGAGGTTGGTCACTTGGGAGGGTTGGTTGGCCCCTGAAGGTTCTGTAACATGTGTGGAAGGTCAGATTGGTCTTATCATGTCGGTTCCACTTCTTTAACTGTACTTGGGGAGTTGAATCATATCATATTAAATGTTCATCACATGTTTACCATGTTGGAACGATTAGCTTGGGTAAATGTGGTAGGAGGGTGTTACAGAGTGGTATCAGAGCATGGTTCCATTCTCCTTGGGTGATGTCTGGTTTCCGTTCTCCTTGGATGAATGTGTTGTCATATGTACATATTGGTTGCATATGTGTCCTTATTCTTGTGGTCTATGTGTTTGTTGTGTATGCATGGTGGTGGTCATGGCTATCATTGTGATGCCATGTAGAAGTTTACGTCGTTGTGTCGGAAGGTATTCGTCACAAATGCATGTTAGTATTTGTAGGAATCGTTTATGCATGCATTATGTCTAGTTGCTGTTATATTTGTGGTATCATGCATGGTAATTGGATGATGATTGAGATGATGTCTATACCTGTGATGATTATGATTATACATGTATTTCATTAATCTGGTTGATCTTACAGATGAGATATCCTCCCTTGAACTAAACTAAGGTATGTTGGTTTGTTTATGATTTGGTTTAAGTGACATAATATGCCTTGCAGGAAGAGAAGAACAAATATGACTAGCAGAATGGTAGAATACAATTCATGAGATTCTCCATATAGGTCAGATGAGCAACATGGTGATGAATACTCCCTTCACATAGCAGAAACTTTGAGAAGTTTAAAGGCATAAATAAGAAGTTGCAAATCTTATAATGAAAAAAATCATTCAATCACAAGAGAGACTTGCTAGGGCACATGAGAAAAAGGCAAAAGATAATGAAATTATTTTTCAGAGCTTGTCAGACTTGCAGAGACAAGGAACGCTTAGAATCAGTCATGGATAACATGATTGGGTTAATGGGGCATATGGTAGCAGGTCACATGGCAGACATAGGTTGGATAGAGATGATATAGTCAAGGACGAAAAATTCTTGGATACACCCGATAGACGAGGCAATGGACATGGGATTTACTCTAGTAATGGTTTAGACAGGAATCATGGTCATCATCATTACCATCCTTACAGGAGGAGTGACAAGGGATATTTACCAGATGAGTTCAAAAAAGTAAATGCACCTACATTTGATGGAGAAATGAAGAAGTCACAGGATGAAAAATTTTGGTTGCTTGGAATGAATAAGTTCTTCATATTTCATTATTACTCAGAGAACCTGAAGGCCAAAATAACTACATTTAGTCTTAAAGGTAAAGCAAACATTTGGTGGGAAGATGTAAAGAACGCTAAAGGAATTTGGAAAGAGGAGTTGACTTGGAGTGAGTTCGAGAGACCTTTCAGGAAGAAGTATCTATCGGAGAGATACTATGATGTGAGGGAAAAATATTTTTATGAGCTAAAGATGGGATCTATGACCAATGAGGAGTACACTAGCATATTTTTGGACTTATTGAGATATGTGCCATACCTCAAGGAGGAGAAGGCCAAGATTCACATATTCATCAAGGGGTTTCCAATAACATTCAAAGACAAGAATGAAGTTGATGAGCCTAGATCATTAGAGGAGGCCATCCGTAAGCTAAAGCATTGTTGTGAGCAATCAAAGCACAGATCTAAGACTAAGCCGGATTAGAAAGGTAATGAAAATAATAAAGGAAAATGGGACAAGAAGTGAGCAAGACCTCACAACACAGGTAATAAAGAGAATGTAGCACTTCCTAAGAAGTTCAATGCATCTTACAAAGGACAGGGATTTCAGGCTGAGGAGCAGAACAAGGGTGCATGGTGGAAACCTTTACAGTGTTGGACATGTGGCAAGTGTTATCACTCATTAGTTTAGTTTAAAAAATTCCATTGATAGGGTTCATGCTGCCTCATAAGTCATTTTCATGAAATTTTTGAGAATAATCCCATACATTCAAATTCCCATTCAAACCCCCAAAACCCACGTATATAACCTTTCAGGGCTTATTACTTTATAAACCCATTTATTATAAAGTTTTAAAATTTATGTTATAAGCTCCGCCACCCATCGAACAACCATGTTATATATAAATTACCATTATATATAATACATATCATATATATAACAAAAGAGCAGCTTAAACCATTGGTAGGACCCCTTGTACTTTCATCGCATATCGCCATTGCAAAGTTTTGTTACAACAATCAAATGCTAAAATTATAAATCACCGATGCGATATGAAATGGGACCCATTCCCTGAAATATGCGTTAATTTACCCTTTTTCTGCCTTTCCTCTTTACCCTTCCACCTTTACTGTTTCATTGATTTTCATTCCTCGATCGCGATCAAAGTGGGTCCCTCATCACATTTTGTAGACTTTACGTATTTGGAATTGGAACTAAACTGTAAATAATGCGATCGCCGATTTGCAATATCACATCGCATTTGTTTTACTTTGTGAGTGCCCGCAATCCATTCTTTTTAGTTTGCGATGCGGTAAGTTGGCCCCATCTCATGCAGCTCCACCCCCATTGCAAAACCGTCACGATACATTGATATACCATATAAAATTTGTAGCACTTACCACTTAAACCTTCGCCGATTCATTAAACTCTGCCACATAGCTAGTGGGTCCCTCTTCGCCACACTTTGCAAATTTTAAAAGTTAACCCCCACAAATTATAACTAAAAGCTAAAAGCTACGATCTGCGCTGTGGTCCGGTCCCATTTCTTCCACGTCATTTAACCTCCACGCCACCTCCCCATCGCATCGCATCACCGATCATATTATTTATAAACTAAACTATAAAGGTTGCGAAGTGCGCAGATGCGATGTGCTTCAGAATTGAAATTTGAAAAATTTCAGGTTCGGTATATCGGTTTTTCATGCTATTTTGCTTATAAATAGGTTTTAACACAACAAAAGGATTTTGGGTAATAAAACAACAGAAAGGTTGATGTTGGACAACAAAAGCGTTTAGTTCTCCTTTTACACAGCAGATTTGCCAGCATAGCTCTCATCTCATCTATCAGCATATTAGTGAATTAAGGTCCACATCCTAAACTGCCCCACTACATCAGCACATTAGCAATAATGCAGTACAGGAAAAAAGAGTCGATTCAGCTTAGCAATCAACAAATGCCATGTCATCATTTCCTTAAAAATAGGATGGCTATTTTGTATTTTCAGTAATGGAATTTATTCTTTTTGATGATGGATAATGCCATTCAAGAACCTGATCCTTATCTGTGTAATGATCCCACTATTAGAGAAGCGGAGGAAATAAATGTAAGTAGAGTCATATTAGGAGATAAACTCTTAAAGTGAGTAGGTGTCTTTTTATGTTCCAGAAATAGAGTTCTCAGTTATGCTTAGTTGTCAGAGTTAAGGTTCGATGATCCAACATCCTATGCAATGTAAAAGGAGTCTATTTATAGACAAAAAATCGAATATCAAAGGGTGGGAAAATGCTTTTTACACAACTACTATTGTAATTTATGATATTAGTAATAGACAGAGAATGACTTTTCTTGCTTCACCTGAGATTCTTGATGTGTTTCAATGGAATTATGTGTCTCTTTTATATCTTGCTTCTAGTGGTATTGATGCTAAATTACTCAGAATTCATATCATATATGCTTTGAATTCCTTTTAGCATTGAGTTACTGATTATTCCCATGTATTAGTGTTTTTCTATCATTGAAACATAAAAAGCCCCAGCTTCCATAAGTAGGAATGCTTGTCATTGATTTCCTTTTACTGACTCCATAAGCCCAATGGTAGTTGAATCTACCTCATTTTTCACCTGCAATCACATACAATAAAACACTCACAGAGTTAGCCATTTGTTTTAAGACCTAATTGAGTAAAATCCTTTGATAAGTTGAGAGAGCTCTCTCAGACTGAAGAGGCTAATCTTCATTCAAAAGATGGTTTGAAATAGTTACTCCAAGTTGAACATTGAAGCAGCCAAACATGACTCAATTTGGTGACAAAATTTTGGCACCATTGCCAAGTAGACTGAAGATACATTTCCCAAAGTTTGAGTGCAAACAGTGAAGCTAAAATTTTGGAGGTAGCAGGAGCTTAGAACTTTTCGAGGCTGCAAAAACTACCTTGGTGACTCCGCTACAAATTTTCATGCTTAAAGGTGGCTTCGAGAAAAATATATACAAGGAGCAATCTAGATCCTAACCCACTTACCATTGTGGATAATCTAAAGAGGATTCTCAGAGGCATTGAAATCAACCCTTCACAATCAGGTATTCCATTACACTCAAGAGCTTTGTCCTATGAAATTGTTAAAAGTCCCGAAGAAAGGAAATTTGATGATAAAATTCAAGAAGTTTTATTTAGGTCTAAGAGTGAAAATGAATTGACTAAAATAATTATAGACCTGCAAAGACTAGGTATTGATACCTCATCCCTAGTATCCAAAAAAGAAAAAGAAGAGTTATTGGAAACAGTTACACCAGAATTGCTGTTAGAAAGGGAGTCTTTTGAAAAGTTAAAAGAGTTAGATCCATTTGAATTCTTGTTGAAAAGAAAATTTGGTATACCTTTTCCTGAGTGGAGTTCATTTGTATCTGGACTACAAAGACCAACTAAACCACCTCCTAATAGCTCATCTACTCCTACTGTTCTTCCAAGAAATACCACAGTTCCTATCATTATGGCTGGAGTTGTTCCACCTCCACCTCCTCCTGTTGCACCTGAAAGATATGCTCCACTTGTCCTCCCAGCTATTCTTCATGCCCTCCCAAGTAAATACTCAGCTAGAATTAAAACCTGGGGGAGTGAAGAAGAAATAACAACTGAGGAAGATGTAGATCAATTCAATGATTTCATTGATAGAGAGGAAGTAGACCATGAAGATGTTAAAATGAGACTATTTTCTCAAATTTTCACTGGTGAGGTAAGAAAATGGTTTAAAGCCCTAGCTCCAGCAAGCTTGCAGAATTGGAATAAGTTTGAAGATAGTTTTTTGAGAAAATGGGGGAATAAGACAAATCCAGTACAGGCCTTGACATAATACAACAGTTTAAAAAGAGCCTTAGCTGAATCTATCCAAGACTTCTATAAGAGGTTTAACAAAGTATACAAATCTATACCTGCTCATCTTAAACCTCCCCCAAGAGCTGCTTAATTACACTATGCATAGGCGTTTGATTATGATTTCTCCATTCTGCTTAGGGAAAGAGCATCTGCTTCTCTAGCAGATAGGCATAATGATGTTGTGAAGGTAGAAGTGAATATGATAGTAGCTAAGAAGTCCAATATGGGTAAAACAAAACTAAAAGAAGAAGAAAAACCTTCCTCCTTAGATGATAAGTTTGACTCTATGTTGAAGACCATGGAGAAACTCATGGGTAGAGTTGCCCTTTGAATCACTTATTTACCTCCTGCACAACATTATCCACAAATAAGAAACCCACAGTTTAGGAGGCCTCAGAATCAGCAAAGACAAAGAGAAAATAGAAATCAACTTGACCCTCAAGTGAGGCCCCCTTTTCAACAGAATTTGATTGATGAAGAAGAAACTCAACCTGAAATTCAAGAAGATACTATCCACTGTCTAGATGAAAACATGTGTGGGATGTTTCTAACCAAGGAGGAGCATGATGAGTCTGTGTTTGGTAAATTTAGTGTGTCCTAAATTGCTAACATAAATTATCAACCAGGGATTCGTAAGCTGATGAAGTGTGGCGCACTATATGTGCAAGATAACCTATCTCTTACTTTTTGTCGTTTTTGGATTTTTATTGATCTTGGTTGGTTTCCTAATGTGAGATGGAAATTCTAAAAGACAAGTATGGTTATAAATATTCAAGGCAATGATGTCCTTTATAATGATTTACCAAACTTCAAACTTAAAAATGAATTTGAAACATACAATGACAAAACTTGAAAGGAAATGAAAATGCGCTGCTAGCCTAATAAATCAAATAGTGAACTATTGAGCATGAAAACCAAATTATCCTTGTTGCTGTCTAAACACAAAAGAAACTATGCTTAAAGAAATCCAAGAATTGCAACAAAGTAAATCTAAATCAAATTACATCAACTTATATTCTGATCCCTCACCATTAGTCCAGCTATGGCTTTCGGAGGTAACCATAAACAACTTGAGCAATCTGATATCTAATTTGCAGAAAAAGAAAATAATATCAAACTACACACTCATACTTCAATCCCTCACCATCAGTCCAGCTGTGGCTTTCGGAGGTAACTGAAAATGACATGAGCAATTTAATATATCTAACTTGCGGAAAGTAAACTAATATCAAACTACACACTCATACTTCAATCCCTCACCATCAGTCCAGCTGTGGCTTTCGGAGGTAACTGAAAATGACATGAGCAATTTAATATATCTAACTTGCATAAAGTAAACTAATATCAAACTACACACTCATACTTCAATCCCTCACCATCAGTCCAGCTGTGGCTTTCGGAGGTAACTGAAAATGACATGAGCAATTTAATATATCTAAATCTAACTACTGAAACAAATGTGCAAGACTGAAATAAACAAAGCAGTACTATAATTAAACAAAAAATAAATTAGCAGCAGAACAATATTGATTCTATGTCATTAGTCAAAAGATATGCAAATGCCCGGGCTGCCATGAAAAATTATGCTAAAAGCTATGATTTCAGAAAGCAATCTAAGTAAGGAAATATGACAAAACAGAATTGAAAGCAACTTATCTAGAAAACATGTAAAGCCTCCTTGGATAGCAGGGGCCCTCTGCTACCAATTTGGTGAAGTCCTTCAGCTCCTTAAAGTTGTAATCAAAACAGCATCAAAGAACTGAATTTCTCTATTAAAAAAGAACTCACAAATCTACATCCCATTCCATCTTGAACTTTGTTACAAAAGACTTCTCTACTACTTTTTCATTACTTCCTCATTACCCATGATAGGAGAAAGCTTCTCCTATTTATACAAAATATGAGGAGTCATCTCATTAATGGGAGTCCATGATTATCTCCCTCTAACTCTAGAGTTACAATCAAAATAGGAAATGATAAGACATATGTCTTTCTAGAGTTTCAACACAACTTGAGGAATGAGACACATATCCTCTTAGAGTTTCAATACAACAAGGAAGTGAGACACATATCCTCTTGATCCCATAATCTTCTCCAATCAAATTCGAATTTGGCTTTAGAGTGCCACATAAGGGTCTTCTAGAAGTCTCCTTTTGACCTACACATGTCACAAAACTCATAACACATATATAGATATATGAAACTATGTTAATTTTCTAATTTCTAATCATAAATTCACTTAAAATACATAAAATAAATAACTTTGGAAAACAAGGATCCTAACCCATATATTTATGAAAATGGTTACTTGATGTAGGGTTTTAGGTCAAATGGCTATGAGATAAGAGCTAAATGGTTATGACATAATGGAAATATGTATGAATATGGAGAACATTTTTGAGACTCAACATACCCCCCAACTGAAGTTGTTGCATGTCCTCATGCAACCATTGCAATGATTCATTTGTCCATGAGTTGATCTTTTATGAGTTTTCACTCATATAGATTCATTCCAAACTTTTCTTTCTTGATTTTTTTTCTTTTTGGCAAAGTATAATACATTTGATTGCAACATTTTTTTTTTTCAATGGTTGGTTCTTGTGTGACAACCATTTTTTTTTTTTTTGAAGCATTGGTTCTTGTGTAACAATGCTTTATTTTCTTTGTTGCATCAAAGTTCATGAAAACATTTAGAATCAATTACTTCATCAATGAATTGATCATTTGCAAGGCATATAATCTTTTGGATCATGTTGCAACAATAGTTGGTTGGAAAGTATATGTGGGTGGAAACGAAATGAAAATGTGTGATAGTGTATGACATGTGGATATGAAATGATGTCCCTTCCCCCCAACTAAAGATATGACAATGTGAAAAAGGGAGTGAAGAATTTTTCCAAAGTTACAATTTTAGCATTCTAATGAATTACATGACTAAAAATTAGAAAACAACATACCTTCACTTACCTTAAATGTGGATGAGTTGTGTATGTGTGGTGGCTGCAAAATTCTGATCATATTCTTCTTCAAGTGGCCGAACAAGAGGAGTCATGGATAAAGAGATGAGATGACTTTTTATTGCTTCTACTAAAACTTGCTGAATCTGCTCCAAAATGCTGAAAATAATAGTCTTCATGTTTTCAAAACTCATTGGCATAATTCCTACTATGTGAAAAGATGTTCTGATGTCGAACATAGTAGGAAATTGTTGACTTAGTGGCCATTAATGGATGCCACTAGTCAACACAAGAACTCTCACCATTGATGACAATGAGAATCAAGATGCCCAAACACATCTTGCTAGGTACGAATGATTTTGCTGATGTAGAGTCACCTAGAAGATCTGACGAACAAGAGACATTAATGTATTCCCATTGTTTGTCAGCATGAGAACTTGCCATTAAGGCATGCAAGCCTCAAGGTGTTTTACAAAGAACTTAGACTCAAAGGACTATAGACTCAATAGTTTGCATTGAAGCAGGGCTTATTTGCGGAATGAAAATGACAAGAAATGGAAAATGAAAATGGAAGATGGCAATGGAGAGTAGAAATGGAAAACGAGCAATAAGCATGTGAATGAGAAATGGCAATGGGCAATAAGAATGTGAATGAGCCTCTTGCTTTTATTTGTGGTTATGAATGGACAAAAAGAAATGGAAAGTGGATGTGAATGTAAATGGAAAATATGAAGTGAAATGAGGTGAATGGTTTATTATGAGGTATGGATGTGATGGAGACAATAGTATCTAGAAGTTTTTCAAGTGTTTGGATCTGATTTTGCATCAGCATATTTCCTCCTTTTTGTTGTTGATCATCCTCTTATGAAACAAATTGGTCTCTTAGAGAGACACCATTCTCTTACAGTCATTTGTCCTTCCTCCTGGAACCTGCAAAAAAAACTAATACTTCTTCTGCAATGGAATGTAAGATTATCAAAGGGAGAGAGGTGATCAATCTCTCTAGTTATGATATTTACACACAAAACTAAGAATTTGTATTAATGAAACAAGTTCTAAGGAAAAATCAAAAGAATTTATACCTGTTTTGGAATTAGTGCCTCAAGTTGAATGTAGCTTCTTTTCAGCAATTTATTTCATTATTTGCCATTTCAAACTCTAATGATGGATTTCTCATTGTATAGATCTTGTTGAGACCTTTCCAACGATACTTAAATCATCAAAATCTGATTTTGTATGAGAAAGTTAGGCTGATTTGAACAATGAGGTTTTTCAGCTGCGGAATTGGAGAACAGCTGCGGAATTGGACTTTAGCTGCAGAATTGGAGAACAGCTGCGGAATTGGACTTTAGCTGCAGAATGTCGACGATTTCTGTAGCTAAAAATCTTGAATAAAAATTTAGCCATTCATCCTTCATCATCAGTCCAAAATTAATCAATACTTTCAGAAAAAGTGAGGAAATAACTTATTCATTTCATTGATTTAAAATTATTGATTTTTTTTTTTTTTTTAAACAACAAAAGAGAAATGCAATTTTTTTTTAAAGTTTCAACAAATGATGCTAAATAAAGCAAACTCAGATACATTGACCAATCGTGACCTTGCAATGACCATAGAATGGTAAGTGAAGATCACATAAGATGAAAAATAATATACTGGTAAGCATTGAAGAACATAAAAGGGCATGATCGCTATTTCAAAATAAAATCTTTCATCTCTTCAAAATTTATTTTTATATCTGTTTGATCCTTGAGGACTATCACAATCGGTAACCGTTCAGGACCACCCCCCTCAGTTGGAATTCCAATTGTAGCAGTTTCCAATACTCTTCCATCCACGCCATTACAGACATGTTCAATCTCAATTGAGCTTACCTGTATGATTCCGTGATTCAGCAGACAAGCATGAAAGGTGGCGCTAGGTTGGTTGATTGGCTTTAATAGAATTTGATTTCAACTTGGATTCTTCTTCCTGGAGATCAGGAAACCGAATTATGGCTGAAATCAAGCAAAGTGCCGTTCAAACTCTCCACTGTGCAAACAGAAAACCGTTTTTCCTCACGCGGCAGGCAAAAATGGCCTTCAAAGAACCGAGAAATTCTCCCAAACCGCCACGAATTTCGTAAAACGATTTCTGGGTTATCTAATTGACCACGTTGGCGAAAAAAATCATGTTTTATTTTTTCCAAATTCATCTCCGTTTGGCCAAATCGTGCTTTCAAAGTTTGACGTTTTTCTCTGTTTTGCGTTTTCCTGAATTGCTACATTCGGCTGTGAAATTGATTTTGAAATTTTTTTAAAGATTCGATCACAACACAGACAGATGACTGAACAATACAATCATGGCATCCTCCTCTGATTTCAACTTGCCACTATTATCAACAGGGACAGACATGAGAACAACGAAATTGAGAATATCGGGATCAGTGGCTAAGGCTTCTACTGCCAGCAGATTCTTTGCGTTTCAATCTAAGAATGTTGTTGATGATTTCGTTGATCTGCAGATGATTATCACGAGCGTATTTTCTGAAACCTTCTCTCTCAAAAGGTTGAGGACAGGTTCTCCATATTGTGCCCAATATGATGCCACAAGTGCTTGGGCCTTTAACATGATTGCCTCAGCTATATGGAGAGCCTGTTCTGTTTGTCGAATCTGAATCCAGCGTCCAGCAACATAGTTTTCCATCTTTTCATATTTAGATAATTGCTCATGTGCTTTCATTTTTGCTTTATTTGCCCTCAACTCCAATGAACTAACTTCTTTTCTTATAGTTTCGATATTTAGGCTTCAGCACTCTTTGAATATAAAATATATTTTGGAATACTAAAGATGCAAGCCTTACGAAACTCAGCAAGCACAAGATTCATTGCAATTCGAACCAGTGAAGTATCTATATTTGTGTTTTCATCAATAATGCATTTCGAACTACGCTATCGGCCTTTTTCAAATGATGTATTTTTATTTGTTTTTATTTTTATTTTTTTCAAAGTTTTTCAAAAGGCCATGGTTTTTGTTTATTGATTTGTTTGTTTGTTTTTCAATTTTTTTTTTTTAATTTATTTTTGTTAATAAAACTATATGTTATATTTTTAAAAATTAAAAATACACATATATATTTTATTAAGCAAAATGAATTATTTATTTATTTATTTATTTGTTTTGTTAATAAAATTACACATGTTAAATTTTGAAAAATTAAAAATATACATATGTAATTTACTAAACAAAACAATTTATTGAATTTTTTTTTTTTTTTTAAATGATTTGTTATTAAAATTATATATATATTTTCAAAAATAAAAATATACATATATATCTTAGTTACAAAACAATTTAATTTTTTTTTTTTTAATTGATTTGTTTAATAAAATTATGTATGTTATATTTTCAAAAATTTAAAAATACACATATATATTAATTAAACAAAACAATTTATTGAAATCAAAGTTTTTCATGAAAACAAATTTTTTTTTTTTTAAATTGTTGAATCAATTGAAATGATGAAGTTTTATTTTGTCTCCTCTTTTTTTTCTTTTTTTCTTTTTTCACATAACAATTCTTTTTCAGATCCTCCAGATCACACAAAGTGCAGGAGGAGAGCATACTCAAGAATTATTAATTTTTTTTTTACATAACAATCCTTTTTCTGATCCTCCAGATCACACAAAGTGCAGGAGTAGAGCATACTCAAGAATTATTAATTTTTTTTAGATGTAAGAAATAAAGCTACCTAGTTACACTTCCCCGGCAACGGCGCCAAAATGTTTGGTCAATTTAGTGTGTTCTAAATTGCTAACATAAATTATCAACCAGGGATTCGTAAGCTGACGAAGTGTGGCGCACTATATGTGCAAGATAACCTATCTCTTACTTTTTGTCGTTTTTGGATTTTTATTGATCTTGGTTGGTTTCCTAATGTGAGATGGAAATTCTAAAAGACAAGTATGGTTATGAGTATTCAAGGCAATGATGTCCTTTATAATGATTTATCAAACTTCAAACTTAAAAAGGAATTTGAAACATACAATGACAAAACTTGAAAGGAAATGAAAATGCGCTGCTAGCCTAATAAATCAAATAGTGAACTATTGAGCATGAAAACCAAATTATCCTTGGTGCTGTCTAAACACAAAAGAAACTATGTTTAAAGAAATCCAAGAATTGCAACAAAAGTAAATCTAAATCAAATTATAAACATATTGATCCTCACCATTGAATATTCAATGACTTTGGAGTGACATAACCAACTTGAGCAATCATTAGCCATTCAGAAAAAGAAACTAATATCAAACTACACATATTGCCAAATCCATACCATCGGTCAGTACATGGCTTTCGGAGAATGGCAGAAAATGACATGAAATGATTTCAACCATATACAACAGAAGAAAGTAAATATCAAACTACACACTCATACGGTAATTAGGGGTTTCTTTAAGAAGTTGTGTAAGAGGAAAGTATACCCGAGGTAACCACAACCCAACCTTTTAGATGCAGAATCTAGCCAATCTGCATCCAGAGAGGGCTCTCTCTTTATGATTTATCTTTGTTTTTGGAAGGTTTTAGGCTAGTTATAGATTCAAAGTTTGTTTTGGGAAAATGGTGGAATCCACAAACTAAGGGCAAGGTTGAGAGCTTTCAGTCCATTGGGCTATGGAGTCGAAGGATGGCTTTACTGGATTTCTATTCTAAGCACAAGATGGTATTACAGGGCAAGATAGCTAGACAGAGAACAATCCTTAAAATTTAAAGTGGATGGGATGATCTTGAAGGGATGAAAGGCAACTAAGAATCTTTCACCATGTTCAAAGAAAGAAGTGAAATGACTACAAACAAAGAGCAATGAAGGATTCTTTATTATAGTAATCAACAATGTTTAAATTAGCAAAGCAGGAGCATTTAAGAATTCATGCTTATAGCTAATTTAGAAGAAAACATTAAGAACAACCACATTTGAAAACAGAGTACAATTAAGCAAATTCTGTTTCAATCTTTTATGTAAATTATTCAGAAATGGATATGATGGTATTAAAAACTAATATAAAATTTCAGACAAAAGGTAGAAACACTTATTGAACTGTAGTCCAACACATGAATCCTGCAACAAGTCCAGTGCTTCAAATCGTCATCCAGTAAGCCACAAGTAAATTTCTCCAAAAGCTTTTATTCCAAAAATCTCAATGTTACAGCAGAGTAATAGAATCCACCCCAAATTCTTCCAAGAGTGGAGTATTTATACAAATTCTAAACTAAAATATCTTGAAACAAATATCAAAATTGGTTCACAAATCTCTCCAACTATTTACATAAATAGAACTTAATTAAAGGACACTCAAACTAATGCATCTATTTGGCACTATTTTTTATGGGTAGGTGATGACAAAGAGAAGAATTCGAATTTGATCCAACTCTTAGTTGATGATGAGGCATCCAAGTCACTAACTGCTTCCTTTCTTTGTGCAATCTGCTCCAACAATTCTGCAAACTTGGGGTCCAATGATATCTTTTTATTTCTCAATCCGTAATAGATATATAAAAAGTGAAAGAGGTTATTGTAGATAAATATGTTGGTGAGATAAACCTCTTTCATTTTCCCAAAATTCCTCTCCAGCTATGCATAATAGTCTCTGTAACAAATATGTGTAAAACAGAGTTTTACAGAGTCTGAAAAATGGCCTGTAAAGATGCACATGTATCTCTCATTATAAAACCACTGTGAAAAAACTGAGATAGGTTTTTGTAGATGGGTCTCTTAGGAACAAAAACCTCCTTCAGTTTTGTATGAAGTATTTTGGATTGGCCACAATCCTCTCTGAAAAATGATGACTTAAACTGGAATTTTCTGCAAAAAGTGCTTTCCAACATTGTTTAATATTTCCAAAACCATAATGGCTGTTAGAAAAGTGAGAGAGGTTTTTGTAGATGGCCCTCTTAAGAACATAAACCTCCTTCAGTTTTGTAAAATTCATCTTGGAGTGACCACAATAGTTTCTGCAAAACTATGACTAAAATATGCAATTTCTGCAAAAATGTTCCTTCTTGTTATGTTTTTTCATCTTTTTTACTTTCTTGCTCTTTTGACTGTTTTACTTTCACTTTAGACAAACCTCACTATTGGTGAAAGTATTCTCATCTCTTTTTACCATTTTACTGCCTTCTGTATTTACTTTTACTGTTTACCTTTGACTGCTCTGTAACTTCATTTTAACTTTCACTGACTTTTACCTGATACACTTTAACCACTGATACTCTTTAGCTGTTATGCTTTCTAACCTCTGTTTGAACAGATTTGATAACAATATTGGAGTAAACAAATCTTATGACTAGTATTAAGACTGTTTATCCAAGGATGTGATCTTCTGGTCACCTCTTCAGGGGACAACTGAGTAGATTTTTCAAGCAATTCCCCAATGGACAAGGGAGTGAGGTTTTAACCAGGTTCAAAATGGAGCATCATTCAAGGCTACAGGAACTCCCATTTTGGTTCTTGTGTGTTTAAAATGGTAGTTTTTGGGTTTTCTTCACGGACCGGGCACGATTTCAGTTTAAATGAAGGAAATTAGCACAATTGCAGTTTCAAGGGAACGATTCACAGTTTCAAACCTCAGGGAATGATCTCAGTGATAAGATTTAATCACTAATCCAGTGGAAAACAAGGAAAATAGACTTTCTTTTGAAGTTCGAAGCGCTATAAAATAAATACCTGTTCTTAGAGGAAAGCTGGCTTTTAACAGGTATCAGGCGGTAGCAGGAGGGTGCTTGAACACAGGTCTGGCGGAATTCTGGAGCGAAATTGAATAGAACAGTGGATTTCAATGGAAATTTGAAATTCGTAGCGGAAAGCACAGTCGCGTTCAAATGGTGAAAATGACATAAAAACACGAAATTTTGTTTTAATTCCAAAGTCAAAAGAGGTGTTTTTAGTTTTTCGAGGAGTGACGTCACTTTAGTATGGGCTGACGTGGGGCAGGGGGGCCGGGCGGTAAGCGGTTAGTCCCCGCACCGCTTATGGACAAAGGTGGTATTGAACGAGCGGGCAGCGATTCTATTAGAGTATCGACACGTGGACGGGAGACTAGTCAAATACCACCAAGCCCCCGCGCATTAAAGCTCTGACAAAGGATGGGTAGCGGAATTGCCGAGGAGCGTTGATCTTTGGAGGGGCGATCCGACGGTTCTTGATGACGGGGGAGATCGCGGGAAGTTAGAAGATTGCGGGCCCAATATATTTGTTGTTAATAATAACCCGGGCGGGAGTTGATTGGTGGATGGAAGGTTATTAATTAGTTCTGATAACTAATTAATCCCATAATTATAATGGAAAAAGGAGTCGCGGTGGGGTTTCGTTGGGCGCGGGTATTAAAGTTAAGAGTGTCGGGTAGGATCCGGGTGGATGAGCCACGTTGTGATTTTTTCAAAGTTTAGTTTAAAAGCAAAACTTGGTTTCAGTCTTTTATGTTAGCTTATATAGAATTACATGTTTAAAAGATTATTTAAGATATTTCTATTTATATGGTAAGTAAATAAACATTATTTACTTACCATAGGGGTGGGAGTATTATATAACGATATATTTAACCAAAGGGCTTGTATACTGGGTTTTTTAATAAATATTTGGGGAGTAATTACTTTGGTTAAACTTTATAATAGAGGGGTTTTTGGGGTATTTATAAAAAAGGAGTTATATACTTAGGATAGGGCATTTCACTAAGGATTTAGTAAATAGAGTTAAATGTAAATATGACAAAGGGACAAGGGAACTCAAAAAACTTTGCACATCTAAGAAAGTGAGAATTTTTTGAAGTAAATTGCAATATCTCATTTTCAACACTTAAACTTTAGAATGGTAAGTTATTTTGAGGGATTTTATGGAAGTTTTGCATGGTTTTCCTAAGCAAAATGGGATTTTCTTGGAGCAAAGGTTAAAAAGTGGTCAATTTATAATGATACATTATCTTAAGTACCATGAATCTTTGATCATTGGGCTTTGAGGTGGGATACTAAAGAGATCAAGGAAATGCCATTGCTGATCTCTGATACCTTAGTACTAGGGAAAGTAATGCAAAGGAAAGTGATGAGGGGAAGTTAATGATTTTGACTTTGCTTGTTGTGGAGTTTTCAGTATGATTCACCTTGAGTATTTGTGACAGAAAGTAAAGGATAAAAAGCATGTATGGCAGCATCATTCATCGGATAACACTTTACAGCACTTAAAAATACCACCTACTATCTACAACACTACCTTTATTTTTTCTTCTTTATGGGGTGCATTTAGATTTACAGTACTTTTCGCCTTTTTATTTTACAAGAAAATATCTAATTCTGTACATCAGGGCTGGATTAAGCTGACTTTGCTCCTACTACTTTATCTACTTATCTTCCAAGATTAAACTATTTGGTCAGATATTTTATTCTCTATTCTATAACATGAAATTGAAATATGAATGAGTCAAGTTTAAACAATTTGACTATTCATGAATTGTGGCAAAAGTTTTGACAAGCTGCACACAATTGCTTTATTACAAAAATGAAATAGTAGTGGCATTTGGATTTGCACACTTTCCTTGGTCTATTTTTTGTTTGGGGTTCATTTCTTTCACTTTTTTGACCATTTTATTTTTCTTACCCTTTGATTTTTCTTTTAGGGTATACCCTCTTTACATTTTTAAATTTTTTTTTGATTTTTGGTTTTTCAAGGATATGGAACACCTTTGCTCAAGAAAAAGGTTTGAACATATTCCATAGTTCAATCAAGACAATCATGAAAAATGACACCTATTGGTATAGGAGACTAACATTGGCTCCACTTGGGGATGGCTTTTCCTTGTGCAAAGTCAAGAACAGCAGATCAGATGCCTAAACATGTCTTCAAACTGAACTATGTAATCTCCTTCTTCTGGTAGCTTTATTGTACATATGATAGTGAAACTTTTGAAGCTTAGGGCCTTCACTTCGGGCTTCAACTCCAAGAAGTCACCATCCAATCAAAACTGATGCATTAGCTGTGGCTGAAAATCTTGAATTGAATATAGTCCTTTTTCTGCTACCTGAAATCTAATCTAAAACTAAAACAACACACAAAATTTTTCAAACCAACTTAATGAAAAACTAGCTGAAAATTGAAAAACTAAAAAAAATGCTCAAAATTCTGAGCTTATTAACACTCATCTATCTACTCAATCTACTGTTCAACTGCTAGTTAGGTAAAATGAAATAGCCAATGCAACCATTCAAGCATTATGTACTTTGATAGATTTTGTTGCATTTTCTTGTTTATTATCAAAATTGTACTTCTGCAACCTATTAGAAACTTGTCAACAAATGAGAAGATAAGGAAACACTTGATTTCCTTTGTTGACTCTAGAAACTGTACAAAAGGATCTTCCAAAATATATACACTAATGTTTAACTGATCTGAAAAATTGTACATCTGTTCTGGATGGCCTCCATGCCATGACTCTAAAATGTTATTTTCATCTTTATCTCCCTGTAAACTTTCAGATAAGATTTGTGATGATATTCCTACTGATTGTAATGTTCGAGTGTTGAATCCTTTATCATCTTGATTCTGAAAATCATAGTTAGTTAATAGAGGAATGCTTTTAATGCCTTCAATATTCAACATATCTGCTATTGGATCCTGAAAATCTTGGGAAAATTGCTGGAATCTGTTAGACTCCGTCTTGTCAGCCCGCTGCAGTCAAATTCACCAAGGTTCATGTCTTGTTATGCGCAGTCACTGATGTTACTGTGGTCCAGAACATGAGTCATTTTAATTCTTGAGTCCAGGGTTTTGTCTGCAGACTAGAGAAAGGTTCAGTAAGTTTTTATTTTTATGTCATTATCAATAATGTGAAATTGATTCTTCTTCAAAACAGGGTTTTGAAGAAGAAATCATCGAATGTATCTTTTCACCATGTAGTTCCTCAGTTGCAGATGCTGGTTCTCCTTGCCAAAGTTCAATATTAATTGCCCCTGCAAGAAGACGACAAAATCATCAAATCTGAGCTCAGAAAAGCCAAAAGGAGATTGTATTAAAAAGCCAAATGTGAAATTACAAAAACATTGTAATATGGGTTATCAATTAGATTTGAATCAAATCTGATTGTGGAAGATATTTGCATCATATATAAAAGCCAAACAAATTTCATTTTCACCAATCTACAACATACAAATCGAGTTTTGGAGTTGGAGGGCCGAATTCAAGGTTTGAAATATCGTTGACAGGGTTTTGGAGCTCGAGCGACCCACTTGGGCGCGAGCGACCCACCTGGGTAGAGCGACCCACTTGGGTGATTTTCGCAGTGTAAAATTACAACGTGAGCGACCCACCTGGGCAGAGCGACCCACTCGCCAACAGAAGTCCGGAAAATCGATTTGAGCGCCCAGTTTCGTTTGGGATCATCCCCAACAGCCTTCAAACAGATTCTTGTTAATTTGAATGGATACACGAAGGGTGCTCGAAATGAAATATTTGCGGTGCAACCAGGCGTTTGTGGAATTTGCGGATTGGAATCAAGCTATTGCAATGGTTTCATATTATGCTTCATCGCCAGAACAGGCTCAGATATTAAAAGACTTCCTTGTTTGGATTGATAAGAATTTAGGTCCTTGGGGACCTCTTGTTTTAGCTCTAGTTTATATCCCATTGACAGTGCTAGCAGTTCCAGCATCCGTCCTCACAATTGAGGGTGGATACCTATTTGGGCTGCCAATTGGTTTCATCGTTGATTCCATTGGATCTACAATGGGTTGTACAGCTGACTTCATCGTTGGAAAAATGATTGGAAGATCTTATGTAGCATCCACGTTGAATGATTATCCACAATTCCAAGCTGTTTCTATAGCAACTCGAAGATCGGGGTTTAAGATTGTTTTTCTTCTACGGCTTGTACCACTACTTCCATTCAACGTGCTAAATTATACAACTGTACGCTGACTTCTGTGGCTTGGAGTCGTACATCTTTGGCTTCTGGCTTGGTATGATGCGATCACCTTTGGTCTTGTGTATATTGGAACTACTATCGGGGATCTCGGCGAGTCTCCTCATTCCGTTTATCTCAATTTAATTGCTAAACTTCATGCTTACCTTGCCTCAGGAGATAATTTGCGTTCTTTATTTAATCTATGCTCTTGCTGTCTTTGCCCCACACAGCCCAGAAAACCCCGTCATTTATCAAAAAACCCTTTCATATCAGTTTACTAGCCTAAGATCAGCATTTACTATCGGTTATCTCAGCCCCTTTGAAGATCCTTCGCTGAGTTTAACCCGGAGAGAGCCCTCTCCTGTCCTCGTAGGGCTAGCTACGAGGCTAAGGTTGGTTTGATGTTGCCTCGAACCTCGCCTTCTTCAGCCTGAGGCAGATTTGAGCGCTAACATAGTGGCGACCATACTGGGGAAGATGGTTTGCTATTGATGTGATAGTCGATTTGTAGATTGTCTTGCTCCAGTACATGAAATCAAGTTGCAGATCTGATTGCTGATGGTGGACAGCAGTCAGACACCGCAAGGCTGAAATCATTCACCCGGCGACTTCACACACTAAACAATCCAGACAATCAAATGCTTCATGGTGACTTCACTGCAGGCAGATCAGTAGCTTCAGAATTGTCAAGATGGACCGGATTGCAAGAAGATACGCTCCCATGAGCCGAGATCACATTCCAGGTTTTCCGAATAAGATGCCCAAGGTAGATTGGTCAAGGAATCTGCCTACGTTCAACGATGATGGTAAGAAAGATGCTGCTTTACATTTAGTCAGATTTCACATGCATATTCGCAAGTTGAAGGTTGAATTTCCTGAAGATTGCTTGATGAAGATATTTCTGGCCACTCTGGAAGGTGAAGCTCAGTCATGGTATGAAAATTTGCCGCTGGCCTGTATTTATTGTTTAGAGGATTTTCATGCCCTGTTCATTGAAAAATATCAAACATCTTATCCATCGTTAAATTTAGTTCATGACTGTTGCAAACATGCTTATTCTTTTATTGAAAGCCTGGAGAAATATTATGAAGATGATAATTTCATGAATGATGAAATCATGGAGGCCCTGTATGAGAATCCATTTCAGCAATATGAAGAGAACCTAAAGGATACCTATCAAGGTGCTCAGGAGACTTTGCAACAGGTTGATGGCCATATGGCTGAAAATGATGAAAGGCAGAATGTCATTTCAGATCTGCCCACGGAAGACAGCAGCATGCAAGTAAGTCCATTTCCAATTGTAGATTGTGATAATGTCTAGACAGCTACTTCAGATTCAGATTCAGATTCAGATCAGGATGACCAAGCATATCTTGTGCTAAATCACATCAAGGAGAACTCTGCGGTTGAAATCATCTGGGATGCAGACGACACATTAATGGATCCAAATGTTCTCAGTCATACTGTCAGATCATCATTAGAACACGGCCTTCATGAAGAGGCAATCCAGTCAGTTCATGAAAGACAGAATGAGATCTTTGTGCAAGTAAGTGGTAAATCTCCTTTCAATAACTCAGTAATGAATGATAGTTTGAATGCCCTGTCATATGAAGATAATTACTGTTTAAGCAGAAGAAAACAAAAGGCATTGTCTCCTTTGTCTGAAGATGAGATAGATCTACTTTTGAAAGGTCATGTTTCAGCCAAAACTACAACAGATTTGCAGTGCACATATAATCAGGAAAGTGTTGGTGAAATTTCTTCCTCTGTTGAAAAAGATGATTGTCTTGTAATCAGTTGTGTAGATCAGCAAACAGATAATTTTTTCCTTCACAAAGATGATAAGGCTGTCATGTTTGATAATCTTGAAGATTGTTTTTTGTTTAAGAATGACCTAGATCATGAAATTGAGGAAGTATTCATAGTTAATGTTTTCTTCTGTTCGACAAGGATCCATCTTCTATGCCCTTGTCGACTTCTCAGCAGTCTTGTCATTCCGTTTATCTCAAATTAATTGCTAAACTTCATGCTTACCTTGCCTCAGGAGATAATCTGCGTTCTTTATTTAATCTCTGCTCTTGCTGTCTTTGCCTCACACAGCCCAGAAACCCAACATTTATTAAAAACCTTATTCATATCACTTTACTAGCCTAAAATCAGTTCTTATTGTAAGTCATCTCGCATCCTATTGCTTATTTTCTCGAGATTGACGGAGAGAGCCCTCTCCTGTCCTCGTAGGGCTAGCTACGAGGCTGAGCGTGGTTTGATGTAGCCTTGAGTTTTACTTTATTTCAGCCTGAGGTAGATTTGAGTGCTAACATAGTGGCGACCATACTGGGGAAGATAGTTTGCTGTTGATGTGACAGTCGACTTGTAGATTGTCTTGCCCCAGTGCAGGAAATCAAGTTGCAGATCTGATGCTGATGGTGGACAGCAGTCAGACACATATGAAGGCTGAAACATTCACCCGGCGACTCCAGCTCGATCCAGAGATTCCAGTGCTCGCTGATCCATTCATGCAATGGTAGGGTATGTGGCAAACCCTGCACTTTCTGAAGCTGTAGAAGATGCTAGAAATTCGTTAGCGGATTTTGAAATTAATGAAGAATTTGTCAGAGTCTTGCTTCAATGTTTGAAATCTCCGAAGTTTCCTCTTGAAACTAAAACTAGGTTCTGTGAGTTAATTGTTGAAATATTTGAGAAGGAGATTCAATATTTAAATGAGCAGATCCAGTCATATGACTTCCGAGATCCCGAAAAGTTCTTGGAAGCTCTTCCTCCTTCAAAACAAGAAACAATAGAGTTACCTGTGGATGATTGCATTGACAATGTGCAGCTGGAGGTATGTATTGCAGAGTTGGGGCAGCAAACAGAGTCTGGCTTTTCTGATCCTATTGCAGCATACATGGAAATGTTTTTCAGTTTGACTGATAGATCAAGCTGTCTCATACATAGCCAGATTCATTACGTGCATGAAGGGCTGCCAGCAATTACATCCGTGTCCTGGTGGAAGCATTCTCAAGCAGCATCATTCTCAGGTTTACTTGAATGGTTAATCTGGCATTTCAGTATTACCTGATCTATTTTTTTTGCAGCAGAGTAGGGTAGATTTTGTAAATAAATAAGCAGCCAAAAGGCAGCATTTCGTTCCAGTTTCATTGCAGTTTAGTTTGAGGTTTGCCAAGTCAGTTTTTCAAATCATTTCAGTCAGTTTTCAGTTAATAAGTTGATCATGATTCCATAGCCCAATGGATGGAGGCACCGTCTGCTCTCCCAAAGCTCTGCGGTTCTTGGCACCTCCAAGAAGCGGCAGCTGCCATCCCCATTGGAGCCAATGTTAGGACTCCGTCTTGTCAGTCTGCTGCAATCTCCTTATTTGCAGTCATTAAAGAGTAACTTTAATTCTAGAGTTCAGGGTTTAGTCTTCAGAAGTAGGCCAGAGGAAGGTTCAGTAGGTGTTTATTTCAGGAATGTCATCAATATGAAATTGATTCTTCTTCAAAACCCTGTTTTGAAGAAGAAATCATTAAATGTGTTTTTTAGAATATGTATCAAATTCTCCAGCTCTTCAAAAGGCAGTAGCTCAGCTCCTATCTCTGCAAAAGCACAAACAAAGGAAAACAAAACATCATCAGCAATCATGTCCATTTGTTTGATCTGATCTAGAAGCTGTCTTATTACAGTTGTCATTTGGTTATACAGCTCTCCATACATTTGGTTGTTCAGATCTGGTTATTTAGTCAAGGAATCGCTGGAATGAAAGGCATACTTTGATCACTTGACAAGCATATACCTACGGCCTTGTTGCTTAACCTCTGCTGCAGACTTCTTGGCACGTGGATTTACATTATGCAGGGAATTCTTTAGAGCAAGATTTGAAATCATTCTTTAAAGATATGTTGTTATCTGGTGTGGCTGAAAGTTTTCTTTCATCCATGAGGCTAGGCCTACAGATAAAGATTTAGCTTTTTTCATGCAGACATTGTATGACCGTGTCATAAGTCACATTGTTGGTGGAGATTTATTTTCGCAGGGACTTGCAGGATTATATGCACTACATTGTCTTTATGAAACACAATTGTTTGGTAAAGCTTAATGTTCCTGTGAAAGGGAGAACGAAATTGCAGGATCGGAACATCGACCCTGGGCAGAATTCCATTAAGAGTACTGGGTCGAAATTTCCATCCTCATGTGAAATTGAATCACTGCTGGACCAAGTGTGAGCGATATTTCACTCACTTTCATTAGACCAAGGCTTTAGTTTGGAATCTATTAGTGGTCGAATTCTATGTTGTCGCTATATAAGTTGTGATTGTATTACACAACGATCAATGAGCATTTGCTTTGGCCAAATTGGTCTTTCTGTGGCTCGATTGATGATATGTGCAGAGGTTAGACAGTGTGCCAGCGCATTTAAAAAAAAAATGAATCTCTGATCATGGGTGGAATTTGCAAATGCTATGGCCGTGAAATCGAATCAGTCACTGTTGTGATCTCAACCCAGTCGAGCACATAATTTGTCCGAGAGCCGAATACCCTCTTTCTTATGTTGGTCGAGATGCTTGACTCAGGGCTGAATCTTGTTGAAAAGGACGAGTTCTATTCCTGTGTGTGGTTGCTAGTCCCATTCCGGAATCGATTCCTTTCCCACTGAGCAAGACCGAGTACCTTCAGCTGGAACGAGCTCATTCTTATTGACTGGTCGTGGTCACATTCCAAGGCAAAGACTATTGTGGAGAGGAGAATAGAGCGGATGGGTAAAGGATACAACTCCCTTTGTGTGCATCTTTCTTGCTGAGTATTTCACTGGCCATAAACTCGTGGAGCACTGGTCAATGTTGGATCGAATCGCAACCAGGCGTTTGTGGAATTTGCGGATTGGAATCAAGCTATTGCAATGGTTTCATATTATGCTTCATCACCAGAACATGCTCAGATATTAAAAGACTTCCTTGTTTGGATTGATAAGAATTTAGGTCCTTGGGGACCTCTTGTTTTAGCTCTAGTTTATATCCCATTGACAGTGCTAGCAGTTCCAGCATCCGTCCTCACAATTGAGGGTGGATACCTATTTGGGCTGCCAATTGGTTTCATCGCTGATTCAATTGGATCTACAATGGGTTGTACAGCTGCCTTCATCGTTGGAAAAACGATTGGAAGATCTTATGTAGCATCCACGTTGAATGATTATCCACAATTCCAAGCTGTTTCTATAGCAACTCGAAGATCGGGGTTTAAGATTGTTTTTCTTCTACGGCTTGTACCACTACTTCCATTCAACGTGCTAAATTATCTGCTGTCTGTGACTTCTATTGGCTTGGGTCAATACATGCTGGCTTCCTGGCTTGGTATGATGCCGATCACCTTTGGTCTTGTGTATATTGGAACTACTATCAAGGATCTTTCTGATGTTACTCATAGTTGGAGTGAAATCTCTACAGTTCGTTGGATATTGATGACTGCAGGTTTAATGACATCTGCGGTTCTTATCTTTTTGGTGGCAAAAATAGTCAAAGACCGAATGCCACAGAAACATTGAAATAGGAGTAAACGGTCTATTCCTGGCTTCAGTTCCGATTCAGAAAGGATATGCAGCTACAGTTGTTGCCTCCACATTGATTATCATCAAACTTTATATGTAACGCTGCCCCTTTTCAAAACAGATGGACAGGCAATTGCGCATGCAGTGCTAGAACATCTTGCCCACGAAACTGGATGTCGTGGCTTGTTTTCTCCTCACTATCACCACCGCCACTTTCACGAATGATGCGGGCGCCCCAATAAAAGATATTTACAATAAAAAGGTTTTCTCTTTAGATATGGAATCGGGTGATGTCAACCCCGCCAGGGCACTAAATCCGGTCCTCATTCACGCCACAAAGACATCCAACCACAACAGAAAAATAGGAACCAATTTCCTATTTCAAGACCTCCGAAATCAAAAGATCTGCGCTCCATGTTTATTAGTCATCAGAGGATTTTTAGAGGGACATTTTATTATTTTAAAATAGAAGGCTGTTCTCTTTTCTAATTTTTGGTAATTTCAGTTCAAACAGCGCCTTGATTGTTGGGCCGATCTGTTGTTTTTGTTTTAGAATAGTTTATAAAAATAATCATTTGTAAAGAGAGAGAGAGAGTTCTGAGAGCTGATGTAGGAGAAAATTAGAGTTTTATTGTACAGTCTTAGACAGAGATTTTAATGAAGAGATACAGCTCTGTTTTTTGAGATTCTTGTGGCTTGAAATTTAGCAAATGTTTTTCCTTTTGTTTCATATGTCATCGTTATGTTCACAGTTCATTAATCGCCATTTCAATATTGAATGTTTCTAAGTGAGAAGGGCAGAATTCAACTTGCTGCTCTGCCCTGGAGAAGCTTTCATGTTTTGTGCAATTTCTTCTGTTTGACAAGGATCCATCTTCTATGCCCTTGTCGACTTCTCAGCAGTCTTGCCATTCCGTTTATCTCAATTTAATTGTTAAATTTCTTGCTTACCTTGCCTCAGGAGATAATCTGCGTTTTTCATTTAATCTCTGCTCTTGCTGTCTTTGCCCCACACAGCCCAGAAACCCAACATTCATTAAAATCCCTTTTCATATCAGTTTACTAGCCTAAGATCAGTTATGCTTTTGGTCATCTCAGCCCTTCCGAAAACCTTTTGCTGAGTTTGACCCGGAGAGTTCCTTTCCTCGTCTCCTCGTAGGCTACCATTTATGGCCAAGGTTGGTTTGATGTTGCCTCAGTTTTGCCTCTTCACCGAGTGCGTATTCGAGCGCCACCGTAACCTATGACACATAAAAATTCCATGGGACTTCATAAAATTCAACAAGTTTCCCATTCTTTTCTTTAAATATGTTATACCACATTTCCTTTAAAAGCTGAAATGGTTCAAAACATAGTGGTATGGAACTTTCTTGTGTCATTTGATCATTTATTTCAATGGGAACATGTAACTGCAATTGTGAAACTGAAAAATCTTGATCAATAGTTTCATTATCTTCTTTGTTGTCAATCACAATTCCTAAATATTGCTGATTATTGATGGTATGAAAGTTGTCTCTAATGAACTGAAATGAAGCAAAACAAAGAGGTAAAGAATCTTCACTTATTTCCACATTTTCTACCCTTCCTTCCTCACTCTCATGGCTGATCTGTATTGGCTGATCACTGTCTTCAATCTGCTGAAACTGATTTTCTTCATCCTCCAAACTAGCTTCTGATATCTCTGTAAAGTTAGCTTGACTTTGGAGAACATAATTATCATCATAATGATCATACTTAGGCAAATCATCAAAATAAGGAATGTCATCAAACATACACATTAGAACAACAGATTCATCTTCCTCATATTGATTTGTAAATTCATTTTCTGATTTATGATAATTTGAATTAAGAGCAATTTGTTCATGGCTATCAACCTCTTCTATTTCTTCATGGTGATTTTGAATAAAAAAATCTTCTTTCATAGTGATCTCCTGTGTTATTTCATCTAGTTTTCTTACCAAAAGGTTGAGTTTTACCTCTGCAATGTTTTTCCTTTTCTCTTCTTCTACTTTCAACTTTTCCTGTTTGATTTGGAGATTAACTTCCACATAAACTGCAATATTTGGCATCTGTACAAGTGTTTTTTGGATCTCTTTCTCTTAACTGAAATTCTATTTCTGAATCAAAGGCACTTGGATAATGCAAGAGAGCTGAATCATGAGGTCTAATATTTTCTGGCATTGAATAATAAACTTGATTAAATCTGTCATAAAATTGTTGTATCGTTTCATTTGAATGTCTTTTTAATTGATTATATTCTTCCATGATCACAAAATGATTAACTTTTATTATCCATCTATCAAGGAAAAGTTTGATAAACTGTTGAAAATTTGAGATGCTAGCATTAGGAAGATTTTTGAACCAACTCTTTATTCTATTTTGTAAAGAAAGAGCAAAAAGTCTGATTTTAACATCATCTTCATCAATCTCAAATAAATCCAAATAATTTTCAAAACCTTGAATATGTTTTTGCGCCGTGATACCATTTTCTCCATCAAATCTAGGAAGATACTTGTAGTATTTTTTAGGAAAATCATGGAGTATAGGAGGTAAAATAAGGGGCTTATATCTATCTGGAACTTTATATGGTACAGGGATATGTACAGGGATTGTAAGATCAATCTTGATTATTTGAGGCTTCTTAATTGGAAAATGATCATCATTAGATTCATAAGAAAGCTGCTCAAAGAGATTAGGAGAATTATTACTTACAAACTTCAAAGGAAAATAACTAAAAACTAATCTAAGATCTTCTATAAAATATAATATACATTGAAAAAATTTCTTAATGAGAAAGAACATAATGTCTTGGATTAAGATCCAAGTTGAAAGCCTGATCTTTCCATATTGTCCTTCGAGGTTCATTCCTCCAGTGGAGTCTTGATTCTGAAATTGATTTGGAGTCGCCAGGTGGATGATTTTAACCTTTGTGTGTCTGATCCCTGTCCACCATCATAGATCAGATCTAAACCTGTAAAAAATTTTTGAAGAAAAAGTTAGTTCTTCAGGAAACCAAATTTTGAATATTTTATGATTATTTTATTTTTTATGAATTTTCAAAACAACTTCTATGATTTCTTTAAGAAATTTAAGATTTTTAATTAAAATTTTCTCAAAGATTTATTGAACTAGAGAGTCTGATTGAATGTTTTGAATCCAAAGTTCAGTTTATAAGCTAAACCAGAGATAGACTGAGGCAGCATTTGTTTACTATGCAGTTGCAGAGCAAAAGCATTTCAAAGGCTACCTGGCTGATCTTCAGACTTTGTCTATAGCTTATAAATCAAACAATAGTATCAATAAAATGATTTAGATCCCCAGTATGGTCGCCACTACGTTATCACTCAGGTTTTCCTTGAAGTTGTAGAAAAGGAAAGTATACCCGAGGTAACCACAAACCAACCTTCAGATGCAGAATCTAGCCAATCTGCATCCAGAGAGGGCTCTCTCTTTATAATTTATCTTTGTTCTTGGAAGGTTTTAGGCTAGTTATAGATTCAAGTTTGTTTTGGGAAAATGGTGGAATCCACAAACTAAGGGCAAGGTTGAGAGCTTTCAGTCCATTGGGCTATGGAGTCAAAGGATGGCTTTACTGGATTTCTATTCTAAACACAAGATGGTATTACAGGGCAAGATAGCTAGACAAAGAACAATCCTTAAAATTTAAAGTGGATGTGATGATCTTGAAGGGATGAAAGGAAGCTAAGAATCTTTCACCATGTTCAAAAGAAAGAAGTGAAATGACTACAAACAAAGAGCAATGAAGAATTCTTTATTATAGTAATCAACAATGTTTAAATTAGCAAAGCAGGAGCATTTAAGAATTCATGCTTATAACTAATTTAGAAGAAAACATTAAGAATAACCACATTTGAAAACAGAGTACAATTAAGCAAATTCTGTTTCAATCCTTTATGTAAATTATTCAAAAATGGATAAGATGGTATTAAAAACTAATATAAAATTTCAGACAAAGGGTAGAAACACTTATTGAACTGTAGTCCAACACATGAATCCTGCAACAAGTCCAGTGCTTTAAATCGTCATCCAGTAAGCCACAAGTAAATTTCTCCAAAAGCTTTTATTCCGAAAATCTCAATGTTACAGAAGAGTAATAGAATCCACCCCAAATGCTTCCAAGAGTGGAGTATTTATACAAATTCTAAACTAAAATATCTTGAAACAAATATCAAAATTGGTTCACAAATCTCTCCAACTATTTTACATAAATAGAACTTAATTAAAGGACACTCAAACTAATGCATCTATTTGGCACTATTTTGTATGGATAGGTGATGAAAAAGAGAAGAATTCGAATTTGATCCAACTCTTAGTTGATGATGAGGCATCCAAGTCACTAACTGCTACCTTTCTTTGTGCAATCTGCTCCAACAATTCTGCAAACTTGGGGTCCAATGATATCTTTGTATTTATCAATCCGTAATAGATATGTAAAAAGTGAAAGAGGTTATTGTATATAAATATGTTGGTGAGATAAACCTCTTTCATTTTCCCAAAATTCCTCTCCAGCTATGCATAATAGTCTCTGTAAAAAATATGTGTAAAACAGAGTTTTACAGAGTCTGAAAAATGGCCTGTAAAGATGCACATGTATCTCTCATTATAAAACCACTGTGAAAAAACCGAGATATTGTTTTGTAGATGGGTCTCTTAGGAACAAAAACCTCCTTCAGTTTTGTATGAAGTATTTTTTATTGGCCACAATCCTCTCTGCAAAATGATGACTTAAACTGGAATTTTCTGCAAAAAGTGCTTTCCAACATTGTTTAATATTTCCAAAACCATAATGGCTGTTAGAAAAGTGAGAGAGGTTTTTGTAGATGGCCCTCTTAAGAACATAAACCTCCTTCAGTTTTGTCAAATTCATCTTGGATTGATCACAATAGTTTCTGCAAAACTATGACTAAAATATGCAATTTCTGCAAAAATGTTCCTTCTTGTTATGTTTTTTCATCTTTTTACTTTTTTGCTCTTTTGACTGTTTTACTTTCACTTTAGACAAACCTCACTATTGGTGAAAGTATTCTCATCTCTTTTTACCATTTTACTGCCTTTTGTATTTACTTTTACTGTTTACCTTTGACTGCTCTGTAACTTCATTTTAACTTTCACCCTGACTTTTACCTGATACACTTTAACCACTGATACTCTTTAGCTGTTATGCTTTCTAACCTCTGTTTGAATAGATTTGATAACAATATTGGAGTAAACAAGTCTTATGACTAGTATTAAGACTATTTATCCAAGGATGTGATCTTCTGGTCACCTCTTCAGGGGACAACTGAGTAGATTTTTCAAGCAATTTCTCAATGGACAAGGGAGTGAGGTTTTAACCAGGTTCAAAATGGAGCATCACTCAAGGCTATAGGAACTCCCATTTTGGTTCTTGTGTGTTCAAAATGGCAGTTTCTGGGTTTTCTTCACGGACCGGGCGCGATTTCAGTTTAAATGAAGGAAATTAGCACAATTGCAGTTTCAAGGGAACAATTCACAGTTTCAAACATCAGGGAATGATCTTAGCGATACGATTTAATCACTAATTTGAGGAAAACCGACTTTCTTTTGAAGTTCGAAGCGCTATAGGATAAATACCTGTTCTTGGAGGAAAACTAGCTTTTAACAGGTATCAGGCGGTAACAGGAGGATGCTTGAACACAGGTCTGGCGGAAATCTGGAGCGAAAATCGAATTGAACAGTGGATTTCAGTGGAAATTTGAAATTCGTAGCGGAAAGCACAATCGCGTTCAAATGGTGAAAATGACATAAAAACACGAAATTTTGTTTTATTTCCAAAGTCAAAAGAGGGGTTTTAGTTTTTCGAGGAGTGACGTCACTTTAGTACGGGCTGACGTGGGGCAGGGGGGCCGGGCGGTAAGCGGTTAGTCCCTGCACCGCTTATGGACAAAGGTGGTATTAGATGAGCGGGCAGCGATTCCATTAAAGTATCGACACATGGATAGGTGACTAGTCAAATACCACCAATTCCCCGCGTGTTAAAGTTTTGACAAAGGATGGATAGCGGAATCGCCGAGGAGCGTTGATCTTTGGAGGAGCGATCGGACAGTTGCAATGACGGGGAGATCGCGGGAAGTTAAATGGTGCGGGCCCAATATATTTGTTGTTAACTAATAACCCCGGGCGGGAGTTGATTGGTGGAGGGAAAGTTATTAATTAGTTCTGATAACTAATTAATCCCGTAATTATGATGGAGAAAGGAGTCGTGGCGGGGTTTTGTTGGGCGCGGGTATTAAAGTTAAAGTGTCGGGTGGGATGCCAGGTGGATGAGCCACGTTGGCATGGGATTTTTCCAAAGTTTAGTTTAAAAAGCAAAATTTCGGGTTTGATCCTTTTTGTATTAAACATATAGAATTACATGTTTAAACGTTATTTCGATATTTCTATTTATATGGTAGTAAATAAACATTATTTAATTACCATAGGGGCGGGACTATGCTATAAGGATATATTTAACCAAAGGGTTTGTATAGCGGGTTTTTAATAAATATTTGGGGAGTAATTACTTTGGTTAAAACATACTAAAGGGGTTTTTGGGATATTAATTTAAAAGGAATTATATACTTAGGATAAGGCATTTTTACTAGGGATTTAGTAAATAGAGTTAAATGTAAATATGACAAAAGGACAAGGGAACTCAGAATACTTTGCACATCTAAGAAAGTGACAATTTGTGAAGTAAATTACAATATATCATCTTCAACACTTAAACTTAGAATAGTAAGTTATTTTGAGGGATTTTATGGAATTTTTGCATGATTTTCCTAAGCAAAATGGGATTTTACTTAGGAAAAGGTTAAAGGTGAATGATTATAATGATGAATTATCTTAAGTACTTAGGTCTTTTGATCATTGGGCCGAGGGTCCGGTCCCTCCAAAAGTCAAGGAAATGCCTTGAGCCCCTTTGATCTCCAAGTACCTTAGTACTTTGGGGGAAATTAGTAAAACTTTAAGGGGAAAGTGATGAGGGAAGTTAATGATTTTGACTTTGCTTGTTGTGATTTTCCAGTGTATTTCCTGCTTCAGTATTTGTGATGAAAGTAAAGGATCAAAAACATGTAGCAGCATCATTCATCAGATAACACTTTGCAGCACCATCTACCTACCCTATCTACTTAACACTACCATTTTCTCTTCTTTATTAGGGTGCATTTAGACTTGCAAACCCTTTTCAACCTTTTTTATTTTTTACAAGAAAATCTATCTAATTCTACCCTTATTACATCCAAGGGCTCAGATTAAACTGTTGAGCACCTTTTAATAACTCTACCTATCTACTTATCTTCCAAGATTAAACTATTTGGTCAGATATTTTATTCTCTATTCTATAACATGAAATTGAAATATGAATGAGTCAAGTTTAAACAATTTGACTATTCATGAATTGTGGCAAAAGTTTTGACAAGCTGCACACAATTGCTTTATTACAAAAATGAAATAGTAGTGGCATTTGGATTTGCACACTTTCCTTGGTCTATTTTTTGTTTGGGGTTCATTTCTTTCACTTTTTTGACCATTTTTTATTCTTCTTACCCTTTGATTTTTCTTTTAGGGTATACCCTCTTTACATTTTTTAAATTATTTGATTTTTTGGTTTTTCAAGAATATGGAACACCTTTGCTCAAGAAAGAAGGTTTGAACATATTCCATAGTTCAATCAAGCCAATCATGAAAAATGACACCTATTGGTATAGGAGTCTAACACTGGCTCCACTTGGGGATGGCTTTTCCTTGTGAAAAGTCAAGAACAGCAGGTCAGATGCCTTAAAATGTCTTCAAACTAAACCATGTAATTTCCTTCTTCTGATAGCTTTATTGTATATATGATAGTGGAACTTTTGAAGCTTAGGGCCTTCGCTTCAGGCTTCAACTCCAAGAAGTCACCATTTAGTCAAAACTGATGCATTAGCTGTGGCTGAAAATCTTGAATTGAATATAGTCCTTTTTCTGCAACCTGAAATCTAATCTAAAACTAAAACAACACACAAAAATTTTCAAACCAACTTAATGAAAAACTAGCTGAAAATTGAAAAACTAAAAAAATGCTCAAAATTCTGAGCTTATTAGCACTCATCTACCTCCTCAATATACTGTTCAACTGCTAGTTAGGTAAAATGAAATAGCCAATGCAACCATTCAAGCATTATGTACTTTGATAGATTTTGTTGCATTTTCTTATTGATTATCAAAATTGTACTTCTGCAACCTATTAGAAACTTGTCAACAAATGAGAAGATAAGGAAACACTTGATTTCCTTTGTTGACTCTAGAAACTGTACAAAAGGATCTTCCAAAATATATACACTGATGTTTAACTGATCTCAACAACTGTACATATGTTCTGGATGGCCTCCATACCATGAATATGAAATGCTATTTTCATCTTTATCTCTCTGTAAACTTTCAGATAAGATTTGTGATGATATTCCTACTGATTGTAATGTTTGAGTGTTGAATCCTTTATCATCTTGATTCTGAAAATCATAGTTAGTTAATAGAGGAATGCTTTTAATGCCTTCAATATTCAACATATCTGCTATTGGATCCTGAAAATCTTGGGAAAATTGCTGGAACCTATGACATATAAAATTCCATGGGACTTCATAAAATTCAACAAGTTTCCCATTCTTTTCTTTAAATATGTTATACCACATTTCCTTTAAAAGCTGAAATGGTTCAAAACATAGTGGTATGGAACTTTCTTGTGTCATTTGATCATTTATTTCAATGGGAACATGTAACTGCAATTGTGAAACTGAAAAATCTTGATCAATAGTTTCATTATCTTCTTTGTTGTCAATCACAATTCCTAAATATTGCTGATTATTGATGGTATGAAATTTGTCTCTAATGAACTGAAATGAAGCAAAACAAAGAGGTAAAGAATCTTCACTTATTTCCACATTTTCTGCCCTTCCTTCCTCACTCTCATGGCTGATCTGTATTGGCTGATCACTGTCTTCAATCTGCTGAAACTGATTTTCTTCATCCTCCAAACTAGCTTCTGATATCTCTGTAAAGTTAGCTTGACTTTGGAGAACATAATTATCATCATAATGATCATACTTAGGCAAATCATCAAAATAAGGAATGTCATCAAACATACACATTAGAACAAGAGATTCCTCTTCCTCATATTGATTTGTAAATTCATTTTATGATTTATGATAATTTGAATTAAGAGCAATTTGTTCATGGCTATCAACCTCTTCTATTTCTTCATGGTGATTTTGAATAAAAAATTCTTCTTTCATAGTGATCTCCTGTGTTAATTCATCTAGTTTTCTTACCAAAAGGTTGAGTTTTACCTCTGCAATGTTTTTCCTTTCCTCTTCTTCTACTTTCAACTTTTCCTGTTTGATTTGGAGATTAACTTCCACATCAACCGCAATATTTTGCATCTGTACAAGTGTTTTTGGATCTCTTTCTCTTCTATTTCCGAATCAAAGGCACTTGGATAATGCAAGAGAGCTGAATCATGAGGAGGTCTAATATTTTCTGGCATTGAATAATAAACTTGATTAAATCTGTCAGAAAATTGTTGTATCGTTTCATTTGAATGTCTTTTTAATTGATTATATTCTTCCATGATCACAAAATGATTAACTTTCGGAGGTAACTGAAAATGACATGAGCAATTTAATATATCTAAATCTTACTACTGAAACAAATGTGCAAGATTGAAATAAACAAAGCAGTACTGGAATTAAACAAAAACTAAGAAAAATAAATTAGCAGCAGAACAATATTGATTCCATGTCATTAGTCAAAAGATATGCAAATGCCCGGGCTGCCATGAAAAATTATGCTAAAAGCTATGATTTCATAAAGCAATCTAAGTAAGGAAATATGACAAAACAGAATTGAAAGCAACTTATCTAGAAAACATGTAAAAGCCTCCTTGGATAGCAGGGGCCCTTTGCTACCAATTTGGTGAAGTCCTTCAGCTCCTTAAAGTTGTAATCAAAACAGCATCAAAGAACTGAATTTCTCTATTAAAAAAAGAACTCACAAATCTACGTCCCATTCCATCTTGAACTTTGTTACAAAAGACTTCTCTACTACTTTTTCATTACTTCCTCATTACCTATGATAGGAGAAAGCTTCTCCTATTTATACAAAATATGAGGAGTCATCTCATTAATGGGAGTCTATGAATCTCTCCCTCCATCTCTAGAGTTACAATCAAAATAGGAAATGATAAGACACATGTCTTTCTAGAGTTTCAACACAACTTGAGGAATGAGACACATATCCTCTTAGAGTTTCAATACAATAAGGAAGTGAGACACATATCCTCTTGATCCCATAATCTTCTCCAACCAAATTCGAATTTGGCTTTAGAGTGCCACATAAGGGTCTTCTAGAAGTCTCCTTTTGACCTACACATGCCACAAAACTCATAACACATATATAGATAGATGAAACTATGTTAATTTTCTAGTTTCTAATCATAAATTCACTTAAAATACATAAAATAAATAACTTTGGAAAACAAGAATCCTAACCCATATATTTATGAAAATGGTTACTTGATGTAGGGTTTTAGGTCAAATGGATATGAAATAAGAACTAAATGGTTATGACATAATGGAAATATGTATGAATATGGAGAACATTTTTGAGACTCAACAGTCTGGTCATGATTTGAAACAAGATGAGGAACAATATGATTAACTAAAGGGTTATCAACATGCTATATTTGAAATGCAGAAGCAGTACAATATTAGAAACAGAAATGTTCCCATTACTACAAATAAAACTCAGCCAAAAAAGGATGCTCCTAAAGCAATTGAGCCTAAAAAATACCCACCACTTCCTCCTTCTCCCAAAGAAAATGAAAAAATCACTTTTGTTTTCAGTTTAGAAAATGAAAGCTCCAAAATCAAGGTTCGTGTCCCATTTGGAGAAATTATCAAGGTCAATGAATAAAGAAGAAAAATTGTAAATATGTTGAATTCTCAGCCAGGAGCCTCAGATATCCTTAATCTACAAGAAGACCATCCTACCATCTACTTAGGACCAAGGTTGGAAGAAGAGCAGAATAAAGAATTCACTCCCTTCTATGTCAGCCTTATTATCCATGATATGACCTTACACAATGCCATGTTGGATTCAGGGGCTTCACATAACCTCATGCCTAAGGTGATTATGGAGAGAATGGGTTTGGAGATCATTAGGTTATACAAAGATTTATTTTCTTTTGACTCTAAATGGGTACAATGCATAGGACTGATCAAGGATGTTGTTTTTGGCTTGGCACAAGTGCCTTCCAAGACAGTGGTGATGGAAATTATGGTGGCAGATATTCCCCCTAAGTTTGGTATGCTCTTATCCAGATCTTGGGCAGAAAAAATCAAAGGCACCATGCAGATGGACATGAAATATGCCTCCATTCCTGTTTTTGGCGAGCAGAGAAGGTTGTATAGGAAGAGTAGGATGGCCTACATGGTAAGAAGCAAGGATAAACCTCAGAATTTTCCCATTTATGCTGTTGAAACTGAATTAGGATCAATAATTATTTTTAATGAGCTAAATGATGAAGCAAAAAGTGAGGGGAAATAGAAAATCAACAAGTTGAAAATCAGGAAATTGTAGAAGAGAAAGCAGAGGGCTGGTGGCTTCTACACTTTGATGGATCTGCTAGAAAATAAGGGGTTGGAGCAGGCATTTGGATCACTGCTCCTGATGGTGAAAGCTAGTTTTATTCCTTTAAACTTAACTTTGACTATACAAATAATATGGCTGAATATGAATCTCTATTTTTGGGTTTGGAAATTTTGAAAAGATTGGGTGCCAAGAAGATATCAGTGTGTGGAGATTCTTAATTGGTAATCAAACAAGTTGAAGGATTATATCAAACTAAGGATGGAAGGATGAGAGCTTACAAAAATTTGATTATGGAAATGCTTGAAAATTTTCAAGAATATGCATTCATTGTGAAAACTAGAGATCAAAACTCAGTGGCTAATTCTATAGCTGTTTTTGCAAGTTTGTTTGTAATTCTACACATTCTACTGAGAAGTATGAAATTGAATTCCGACATAGGCCTGCCATCCCAGATAATATCATTCATTGGCAGGTGTTTGAAGATGATCAGCAAGTCAAAAATTTCATAGAGTTAAAGGAAGAGTTTGAAAACACACAAGTGGATCGACAAAACATGTTTTCTGAAACTAGGGTTAATTCTGAAGTTTTGCAGCTGAAAAATAATTGTATACCCAAGGGTCTTATTCCACTTGAGAAGCTTTTTGATAAGAATGATGTTTTTAAATCTCCTAGGATGCAAGCTAATGATGAGGAGGTAGAAACTTGTAATCTTAGTATAGTCACAACGCCTAAAATGGTAAAGCTTTCCAAATTTATTTCTATAGGGATGAAGCAAAAATATATTGAGATGATGAGGAAATATAATGATGTTTTTACATGGAGTTATGCTGATTTGAAAAAGCATGATCCTAGTATTATACATCATACTATTCCTATCAAATAGAATGAGAAACCTTTTAAGCATAAAATGAGAAGGATTAACCCATTGCTCATGCCTCTTATTTAGAAGGAGATTAAGAAACTTTTTGATGCAATGATCATTGTTCCTATAAGATTTTCAAAGTGGCTTGCTAATCCGGTTCTAGTCAGAAAGAAGAGTGGCGAGATCAATATTTGAATTGATTTTAGAAATCTGAACAAGGCTTCCTTGAAGCATAACTACCCTCTTCCTAAGATGGATCATATTTTGCAGAATATTGTTGGCTCTCAAAGGATGTCCATGTTGGATGGATTTTCAGGTTATAACCAGATATTAGTACACCTTGAAGATCAAGAGAAGACTACTTTTACCACACCATGGGGGACATTCATGTACGCCAAGATGCCTTTTGGTTTGATGAATGTAGGAGCGACCTTTCAAAGGGTAATGGATATTTCCTTTGCTAAGGAGAAAGACAAATCAGTTGTAGTCTACTTGGATGAAATAACCGTGTTTTCAAGAAGGGAGGAATATCATCTGAAACATTTGGAGAAAATTCTGCAGAAATATAGGAGATTTGGTATCTCTCTTAACCCCGCTAAAAGTATTTTTGCTCTAACTTCTGGAAAGTTGCTTGGACATATTATATCAAAGGATGGGATAAATATTGATCCAAATAGGGTCAATTCTATTCAGAATATAGACCTGCCAAGGGACAAGAAATAAATCGAGTCTTTTCTTGGGAAGGTAAACTTTGTGAGAAGGTTCATCCCGAACTTTGCTGAAATTGTCAAAGACATTACCAAGATGTTGAAGAAAGGAGCGAATATTAAGTGGACTGTTGAAGCCAAAAAATCATTTGAAGAAATAAAGAAAGCCCTCACTCAAGCTCTAGTGCTTCTTAGTCCAATTTTTTCTAGTGAATTTCTGGTTTTCACATTTGCATATGAAAATACCATAGCTGGAGTTTTATTGTAGAAAGGACAGCAAGGTACAGAACAACTCATTTCATTCTTCAGAAGAACTCTTTCCAATTCAGAGTTAAAGTATAATATTTTGAAAAAATAGGCATATGCTTTGATCAAAGCTATTAAAGACTTCAAAATTTATATTTTACACTCTCATGTCATTGCATTTGTACCTAACACTATGGTTAAAGACATTTTGACACAAGTTGATCCCGATGGAAAGAGAGGGAAGTGGATAACTACTTTGCTCGAGTATGACATAGAGATTAGGCCTACAAAGTTGGTGAAAGGATAGGGGTTAGCAAAGTTGATGGCTCAATCAAATTTTGAATGTCTTGACATGAACCTGATTGCAAAAATTTCAGAACTGTTAGAGGAAGATGAAGAGTTGATACCTATTGAAGAGAAGTTCATTCTATCTGAATGGTACAAAGATATTATTTTTGTCTTGCATCTTCACAGAGCTCCTTCAAAGTTGACCAAATCAAAAGCAAGGTATGTGAAGCTAAAATCATTAAGATATTGCATTGCAGATAAGAATTTGTATTGGAAAGATACTGGCAGAATCCTTTTAAACTGTTTGCTGGAAGAGGAGGCTGAAAGTATTATTGAAGAATTTCACAAGGGAGATTGTGGAGGACACAACTATTGGAAAGATACAACAAACAAAATACTCAAAGCAGGTTACTATTGGCCCACCATTTTCAAAGATGTCTACAAGAAGATCGTTGTTTTCCATGAATGTCAAATTTTTTATGGTAAGAAAAAACTGATTCCTTTACCTTTGATGCCAATATATGTTGAAGCGCCTTTCCAACAATGGGGGTTGGATTTTATTGGTGAAATACACCCATCATATTCAGGGTAGCATCGTTGGATCCTGACAACCACAGATTATTTCACTAAATGGATTGAAGCAATCCCAACAAGGCAGGAAAATGATTCAGTCATCGTTCAATTCTTGGAGAACAACGTTTTGTCCATGTTTGGCTATCCTATGAAGATTATTACTGACAATGCACAAGCTTTTAAATCCAAAAAATTAATTATCTTTTGTCATCAGTATCATATAACACTTGGACATTCAAAATCCTATTACCCCCAAGGTAATGGCCTTGCAGAATCCTCTAATAAAAGCATTGTGAGAATCATAAAAAAGGTACTGCAGGAAAACAAGAGATCATGGCATCTAAAATTGAAGTATGCTCTTTGGGCTGATAGGGTTTGTACAAAGCGATCCATTGGTACATCACCTTATGAATTAGTGTATGGAGTTGAAGCAATTTTTCCCACTTCCTTAGGAGTTGTTGTAATGAAACTGCTGCAAGGACTTGAGGAGGAGTCCAATGCCATTCAGAGGAGGATAAAACAGCTCATAGTATTGTAATTTCGTATATTAGTAATAGACAGACAATGACTTTTCTTGCTTTACCTGAGATTCTTGATGTGTTTCAATGGACTTATGTGTCTCTTTTATATATTGCTTCCACTAGTATTGATGCTAAATTACTCAAAATTCATATCATATATGCTCTGACTTATTTTTAGCATTGAGTTACAGATTATTCCCATGTGTTAGTTTTGTTCTATCATTGAAACAAAAAAAGCCTCAGCTTCCATAAGTAGGAATGTTTGTCATTGATTTCCTTTTACTGACTCCATAAGCCCAATGGTAGTGAATCTTCCTCATTTTTCACCTACAATCACATACACTAAAACACTCACAGAGTTAGCCATCTGTTTTAAGACCTAATTGAGTAAATAATTTGATAAGTTGAGAGAGCCCTCTCAGACTGAAGAGGCTAATCTTCAGTAAAAAGCTGGTTTGAAATAGTTACTCCAAGTCTACCATTGAATCAGCCCAACATGACTCAATTTGGTGATAACAACAAGTATCACCGTAAGAAAGAATGTCCATAACATCAGGGTGGCAAACCACAAATCTAGAGTTCTCAGGAGGCATAAGCAATGAGGGATGTTGGACAAATTATTCCTTGGATTTATGCAGCATTGGATAACAATCATGCTGATCATCAGGCATCTATTATCAAGATGGATGATAAGCTTTGTGATTAAGTTGTTTCTATTTTGATTGAATCTGGATCTAATTATAGTTATGTTAATCCTTATTTCATGAATAATTGTGGTTTGAGTAAGGAAGTGCATGTAGAGTCTTGGTTAGTGCAGTGGGCTACAGGTACAAAGAAAAGAGTTAACCATTGGGTAAGAGCTTGTGCATTTGAGTTGAATGGTATGCTTACATCAACACACTTGAATTTATTGTCGTTGGGACCATATGTATGGACTGGTTGTATTTTCACAGGACTAAGGTGGATTGTTATGATAATTCTATTGAGTGCCTGGATGAAAATAGGGAATAAATAATATTACAAGGTAAGAAGAAGGCAACATCAGTTAGAATGGTCACAACTATGCTGACAAAGCGCAATCATAGAAAAGGGTGTGTGTTATTCGCAATGCATATTTCTAGTGAGAAAAGTAAGGAAGTTGAGGATGCAGATGTTTCGAGAAGGTACCCAGTTCTACATTAGTTTCAGGATGTGTTCCCGACAGAGATTTCAGAGTTGCAACCTCATAGAGAAGTGTAATTTTCTATTGAATTGGTACCAGGGGAACACCAACACCAACATCAACGACATTGTATGTTGAAAAATGAAACAAGAAATTATCAATTTGATTTCCCTTTATTAAATTGACAAAATTTGAAATTCCACATCAATAGACAACTTGGATGAGTTAACTGAGGTGATATGGATGTTATCACTCAGTTGGCTTAGCTAATTCGAGTTAGGGGCATGAACTTGAGTTGTGTGAAGTGATTCCTAAATTTTAGGAACCTAGGTTGAGTTAATTTCAGTTGTAACAATTTAACTTAGTTAAATTGAGTTATGGCCAGTTAAACTAGTTCTAATTGTTGGAGGAACTAGTGGAATGTCTAGTAGTGGGGTGTAACCTCAGTGATCAACCAGTTAACTGATCAATCAGCCTAAATTAACTCATGCATGCAGAGAATTCAAGTTACCTAGTTGATATTGGATTTCGAGTGCAGTGTACTATCATTTGTAGCATATTCCAGTGTGTACATATTGTGCATGTAGTCAGAGGAAGGACCTAAAGGAATTTGCAATCTCGATGAGGGAATTTCCTATTTAATAGGGGCTAATTTCCTAGAGGAACACCACAAGGAAATAGGAGCTTGGAAGGCTGAGAAATTGGCTAAGTATTGGTCAGGGTCAGTCAGTGAAGCAGAAGGATAGAAGATACATGTGAAAGTTGTGATAAGATTGAGCAAGGATATTGTATTCATCCATATTAATTGATTAATGCAATACAAATAGGAATGGGTTTTGAGTATTTTCTTTCCCCTAGATAAATATTTTTGTATGTGTGTTGAATCTTGATGCATGTTTTTTATATGTGTTCTCGATTTTTGTATGTGTGTTGAATCTTGATGCAGTTGAGTAGAGTAGATTTGAGTCTTATGTTTTAGTAAATTACATGAGCAGTTTTGAATCCACATTAATTTATACATGGTATCAAAGATAGATTCAAAATAAATTTCGAATTTTTCTTTGAAAGAGATTCAAATTTGAGGATTAGTGTTACATGTTTTCTCTGTTGAAAAGTGTAACTAGGTCGGTCTTCATGTTGACTATATAATTATGAAAAGAAGAAGTCAAAATGATAAAATGTATTTGCTTCATGGGTTTCGTGAGCAATATTTGTTATGTAGATGTATTTCTTCTTGATGTCCATCAGGTTGTGTGTCATTTAGATATAAAATGTAAGTAAGTGTCATACATGCTCCAAGACCTTGCTGGAAGTCTAGCTCATAACTGCCCTCAATCAACGATTAAAGACAAGTTGTAATTATAGTGGAGGTTGCCACATTAAATAATGAAGAAATCTCACTTCATGTCAGCCTATTCACAATGAGCAAGTCGGCCTATTACTCAGCTGTATGGTTGGCCTAAGAGCTGACATAGTCATGTATATATACCTAAAGTTGCGGATCATTTGGAAGAAAGCTTTTCGGTGAACACACAAGAACATAATTGTGGATATATATGAAATGAATGCGGACAACCCAAGAGAAAATACACATATCTCTGTAATGAATGCGGACAACACAATTAAAGGTGCATTACTATGAAATTGCAGATAAGTCTGCATCTAAACCACAACAGAGATAATAAAGGAATTGCGGACATCATAGCAGAAACTACAGACACCACAACAGAGACCGTAAGGGAATTGTGGATACCTCAAAGGAGACAACGTATATATATGTAAGATAGTGCAAATACTATAGAAGAGGCAGCGTAAATATATATATACACAAAGATAATGTTCAATGCGGAAGACAGATAAAAGAGACAGTGATCATAAGAAGAAGCAGAAGTAATGGTGAGGAAGGTAAATCCTTGATTTACCTTCTCATAGTTCAATCAAATCAAATAGAAGCATAAAAAAGGTGAAGGTCAAGGTTCTGGAAGAAATTCTAGGTCTAGGGTCTAAGTTTGGGTCATGGTACTTGTCATTAGAAGATCGATAAGAAGAATTATTTGCAGGTTTTCCTCTCTAAGAGGGAGAGGTTTTTCCTTGGCTCTATGAGCCTAATATTTGTGTCTTGTGTTTTGATAATTGACTTGATGAAAGATTAACTTAACCTAAAGAAGAGAAGACATAAGTACATTCGCAAGTAACTATCAAGAAGAGAATTTGTATTAAGCTTAAGCGCTCCAAATTCTCAACATGTTTTCAGAGCTAAGGTGTTGAACATAAGGGCTGCTTGTCAACAAAGACACTCAAAGAAGCAAAGACCAAAGTTTGTGTTGGAAAGACAAACTATTTTGCAAGGAAGACTATCCAAATATTTCATGTGAAAATATCAACTCATTAATCTTTGGCATCAAAAGATTTGCACTCAAAACACTGTTTGAAGGAAAATCTCAACTGCTGAAGATAGTCATTATAATCAAGGGTTCAAATACAACAACATTGAAGAAAGTAAACCCTTGACTTCATTCTCAATCACCATCAAGGAAGCTACAAGAAAATCCACTCAAGTAAGTATTCATGACCCTATCTATAAATATGCATTTTTGTAAATAAAGCAACAAGTTGGTTGGATCATCAAATTTCAGTGCATGGAAGAAGAGAACAAACTTAAATTTAATTGAAGATGAAGTAATGGACTATATCGAAGGATATACTGTTCAAACTCCTAAAGAATATACTTCAGCCCATGCCAAGTACATGAAGGGAGAAATTAGAGCCCAAAGGATTCTCATAGAATCCATCAAAGACTCTCTCATTCCCTATGTATCCAAACTAAAAACTGCAAAACAAATATATGAGAAATTGGTGGAGCTATTCTCTGTGAGTACTGCTGGAGAAGCAATCTTTCTGAGACAAGAACTATACAAAATGAAATTATCAAGGGAAGTAGGAATCGCTCCATACTTTATGAGGATTTCTGAAATAAGAGATCAACTACAGGAACTAGGAGAAGTGATGTCTGACATTGAGATGACAACAGTGGTGTTGAATTCTCTACTAGAGGAATGGGGAAGCTTCACTTCTATTCTATATGGGAAGAAAGAAGCCACTCCATTCCATGATTTATGGTCTCTATGTAAAATAGAGGAAACAAGACTAAAGGCCAAAGCTGATACAAGACCAAGTGAAGAGAATCATGCCTTTGTAGCCTCATAGAGGAAGAAAGGAAGATTCCGAAAATCTAGCCCTCAGTATAAAATAAGAAATATGGACAACGTGCGATGCTTTGGATGTGATGATATTGGACATTATAAAAGAGATTGTCCTAAATCTGGAAATGACAAGAGGAAAAATGAAGAAGCCCATGTCGCGTATGAAAGAGAATAACCTGACGCTAAAAGATCTAAGAAGGAGGAAGCAAGAGGTCTCTATTATGATTGAGATCATCTTCCTATGTAAGTGATCTCTGATTAGTTATAATAACATATAGAAGCATATCAATAAAAGCATGGAAGGAAATCTCGATGAAAAAGCTTCTGGAAAACCTCACTACTAAAAGTAAAAGTCATCAGATCAAGGGTCATCATGGAGACATAATTCTGGGATGTGATGGCATATTGATGAAGTAAGCCAAGGGAATGAAGCTCTTCATTCTTGAGAAATTGCTACAAGATGACTCAAGGGAAAAAGGGTATGAGGTATGTATATATTTATATGCTAACATTGGATACTGTGAAGTCATGCCATATGGTTGCAGGTAATGAACTTCTGCACTTAGAAGTATGATCTATGGAGGAGTATCTCTCAATGCACGGACAGATGAAATCAACATAATATGTCCTCATGGAATATTAGGTAGATGTATATGAACGAGAAAATAGAAAAGTTGTATGTTCCTGGGAATCAAGAATGTGCAGAGAAGAAGAGATCATAAAATGCAATCATGTCAAGAGGTAGTTATCATCCAGAGGCCAATAAGATGTGACTAGGAAATGTCTTGGAAAGATATGTAGACTCTAACGAAAGTATGGTAAAGAAGAAGACCCTTGGAAAAACATATCATTAGGAGATGTGTCAATTTGTATGAAGGATGACGATGCCTACAAGAAGAATTCATGGTGAAATATCATCACTGAGGTAACTTTTGTTTTAAAAGTTCACATGTATATGTTTATCTAGATGAATTTGTGCAGGGTTTCTAATCATGAGAAAGGATGTATGATCCTGGGTGATGATTCGAAGGAAAGCAGCATGGCACAATAGTGGACTAGATAAGGAAGTCTGATGAATCACTTTCTGATAGTTGACATGACTCATGATGAAAGGGATGGATGATCTGTGCCCTATTAAGCTAAAAGTTGGAGATTCCTTAATATCGAAATCCATGACATTGAGGACAGAAATTCTTCATGAGCAGCTGGGTGTCTCACTGTTGCTGCTGGAGGTCCCTGGTTAAGAGGGAGCCTAATGGTAAGTTTCTTACTTGGAAGAAACTTGGTAGTTCCTAAGGATGAGCTTAGGTACATTTCTTGTATAGGAATGAGTACATTCCCTTGTGGAATAAGGTCCTCCCTGGTTGAGAGGGAGTGATAAACACATCATTCTGGTCTTGAAAAGACAGAATGAAGGATTGGGTAATCATCTGGAATTCGATACTCTTTGAGAATGTGTTAGGGAATTAAAGATAAGAGTAGTCGAGGAACAATATTCTTTGAGGGCTAGCTACCAAAGAGAAGAATAGTCCAAGAAGGTCATACTTTGGGAACACCTGGGTGGATTATGTACCTTGGAGAGAGTGTCTCACTAGCATTGTAGCCCATTGTCTCATTGAGAGATGGGGCTGTTAGTCAAGGCCTTGCACCAGGACAATGCTGGTTGATATGATGCTATACAGATGCGATTACCAATCTGATTCTTCTTATGAGATTCTTCAGTTTAAAGTAACCATGTACCATTATAAATACCTCCCTAGTTAAGAGGGAGTGTTGAAAAGTGTAACTAGGTCAGTCTTCATGTTGAATATGTAATTATGAAAAGAAGAAGTCAAAATGATAAAATGTATTTGCTTCATGGGTTTCATGAGCAAGATTTGTTATGTAGATGGACTTCTTCTTGATGTCCATTAAGTTGTGTTTCCTCTAGATATAAAATGTAAGTAAGTGTCATACATGCTCCAAGACTTTTCTGGAAGTCTAGCTCATAAATCCCCTCAATCAACGATGAAAGACAAGCTGTAATTACAGTGGAGGTTGCCACAATAAATAATGAAGAAATCTCACTTCATGTCGGCCTATTCACATTGAGCAAGTTGGCCTATTACTCAACTGGATGGTCTACCTAAGAGCTGACACAATCATGTATATATACCTAAAGTTGCGGATCATTTGAAAGAAAGTTTTTCGGTGAACACACAAGAAAAAAAATTCGGATAGGTCTGAAATGAATGTGGACAACCCAAGAGAAAATACATATATCTCTGTAATGAATGCGGACAACACAATTAAAGGTGCATTACTTTGAAATTGCAAATAAGTCTGTGTCTAAACCACAATAGAGATAATAAAAGAATTGTGAACATCACAACAGATTCTGCGGACACCACAGTAGAGACCGTAAGGGAATTATGGATATCTCAAAGGAGACATCGTACATATATGTAAGATAGTGCAGATAATACAATAGGGGCAACGCAAATATGTATATACATAAAGATAGTATTCAATGCGGAAGACAGATAAAAGAGACAATGATCATAAGAAGAAGCAGAAGTAATGGCGAGGAAGGTAAATCCTTGATTTACCTTCTCACAGTCCAAGAAAATCAAATAGAAGCATACACAAGGTGAAGGTCAAGGTTCTGGATGAAAATCTAGGTCTAGGGTCTAAGTCTAGTTCATGGTACTTGTCATTAGAAGATCAATAAGAATAATTCTTTGTGGGTTTTCCTCTCCAAGAGGGAGAGGTTTTGCCCTAGCTCTAGGAGACTAATATTTGTGTCTTGTGTTTTGATAATTGACTTGATGAAAGATTAACTTAACCTAAAGAAGAGAAGACATAAGTACATTCACAAGTAACTATCGAGAAGGGAATTTGTATTAACCTTAAGCCCTCCAAATTCTCAACATTCTCCAGGACTGAGAAGACAAATTTGAATAGACTCAGGCTTGAGTACGATTTGGAAGGCATCACAAACTTTGTTGCATGGAAGGAACACATGGAGGCAGTATTGGATGGAAATGGGTTGCTAGAATGCATCAAGTCAGATGTAGAAAAACCCCAAGCATCAGATTCCCAGGGTCTTACTCAGTGGAAGAAGGATGTGGCCAAAGTGAGGAGAATCTTATAGGAGGGAGTACAGGATCATATTGGCTCAAATATCCACAGGAAAGAGGCTATGTTTGTGATGTGGAAAACACTGATAGAGTTGTTCGAGAACAATAGTGACCACATGAAGCTGGCACACAAGGAAAAGCTTCGAAATATCAACATGCAAAAGAATGACACAATTCTGTAGTACCTGAGCAGGTTTACACAATGTCATGATGAATTTGGTAGGGTTGTTATTAATTTCCCTGAAGAAGACTTGGAAACTCTAGCTGTTTTGGGCCTTCTCGAGCTAGCATAACTATCAAGATTAGGTAAATGGTAGAGAGAAATTACCAAGTTGGTAGAGATTATGATTTGATTTAGTACAGGAGGAAATAAGGAAAAATACCAAAGATGGGATCTCATCCAAAGAAGAGGAAAAATAATTTGCATTGGTTAGTAAAATAAGGAAGGCCAAGGGGAATAAGTCCCAAGATGAGGCTAATTCTAGCCAAGAGGGCAAGAAGAAAAACTTATCCAAAATCAAGTGCTTTCAATATCATGAATTTGGGCACTATGCCACGAAGTGTACACACAGGAAGGCAAGCAAGAAGGATCTTGCAGTAGCAGCAACAGGTGAAGCTTTGGCTTCAAAGTTTGAGCTTGATTTTACTCTCATTGCATGCATGGCCAGTACAATGATGGGAAGTGTGTGGTATCTCGACAACAGTGCCTTTTTCCACATGACATAAATAGAAAAATTTTCAGTGACTCGGAGGAGAAATATGTCTAGATGAACATTGAGTTTGGAGATGATGGAAGTTACAATACGATTGAGATCAACACAATCACTTTTCAGAGGGACTCAGGCTCCCATCTCAGGCACAAGGTGTTGGGTGCTAAAAGGAGTCTTTTAAAACTTCTAATTGCCTCACATTAATTATCAACCTGGGTAAGTCTTTTTGTTTCAAGAGTGTACACAATATGTGCAAGCTATAATCCAAAGAGTAATGTTTCCTAAACTGTAGTATAGATCTTGACACAAGAATATATGGAAGCATCTAATAAACTCTAATTGCAATTATTAAAGGGAATATAAAAGTGGAATATGCTATTGAAATCAAATCTTACAACAATCCAAAGAATGGTATCATCAGCCGAGAGCACAGTAATAATAACTCACTCCTACTTAACTGATTCAATCTAGATTATACTAATTTCTGCAAAGCAATTAAGACAGAAAAAATATCACTTCTAAGAGTCTCATAGCAATAATTAAACTCTTACAGTTGATTTAAGCAATGGAATGCGCCGTCTTAAATAACTCACGCTATAATGAACAAGATTCAGATCAAATGGTAACGAAGTAAATCATAAACAAAACGCATAATATCTCAATATAGGAAAATAATAAACAACTAATGAAATGAAGTCACGGTAACAAGAAATTATCAAATCAATCACACGCTACAAGAATCAGAAATATAACATAGGGAAGCAGTTAACTCTACCAGGGGCTGGGCCCTTAGCCACCAGCATGCACTGCTAAGCTACTTTAGATAATGCGAATGAAAACAACAACTTCAATTATTCATCAACCTTGAGTAGCATTATAATATAATTCTGTCTTTTCAGAACTATGTTCCGTCCATAATTATTCTCATAAATAAATCTATATTCCCTTTCCTAATTCTCTTTCATAATCCTCCCTTTTGATCTCTGTTTTTTTCATTTAAATACACATAGTGCAAAGAGAAGTTATAACAAAGATGATTACAAAATGATTCCCATAACAAAATTGGATTGTTCATAACCAATTTATCAGCAAGATGATATCTAAAATATCTTTCCATCAATCATTCAACAGGAACAAGTCGAATTTGGTATTGCAACTGAGATAATTTGGAAAACGGTCGCAACAACGAATCTGGGAAAGTCGTCTTCAGAGAAACTTCCATTTCTCTTAATAAGAACTGAATTTGGGCAAACTACTCTTTAAAAAAGTTAATTCGGTCCATTTTGGACAAAACCCATGTTTTGGATTGTCCAGATTCTTCTCCATTTTCCCACAACATCTAATACAAAACTGTCACTTCTTATTCCAACGAATTTCTGAGTTGGAATATTTAATGATGAGCTGGAGATCAAATCTGCAATCTGGAGAATATCTTGGAGGCTAAAATGGTGAGTGATGTTACAACAAATTTATTAATAAACCATCATTGGTAAAATCATGCATAATAATCATCAATTTATTAAAAATAAAGGAGAAGAAATAATATTTATCCATAAGAGCATAAATAATTATAAAATGAAATTATATGATAACCCATGATAAATGACGTGATAAAGAATGGTAGAAATGGATGAAATAGGTGTTAAAAAGTGATAATAATAATGACAAACTAGCGGCCCAACATACCCCCAAACTGAATATATTGCATGTCCTCATGCAACCCAAAGCCTCTTTATTAACCAAGCAATAATACAAAAATTGTTCATCCCAACTCATGAAATGGATGGAACAAATGAATTCTTCCTCAAATAATGAATATTCAATTTTAGCAATCTTGATGAAGGTGTAACAATTTCTACATTTGACGTTCAACTATATGTATATGAAGTTGCGGCAAAATATGATATAAGTAACAACAAACTTCATTAACCATTTTCTCAAAAGCTAGATTTCCAAAAATCAGATCGTTTTGATGCACGGGTCATGAGATATAAACAAAATGGCTGTAGGTGATAGTGCATGATTTTTGAAATTTTATGAACTAATTTAGCGTGAAATTATCTGCGTTTGCGTATTTTAGTTATCCAGAAATCACAAGTATTCAGTTGCAAATCAATTTCTGCACGGTATAAAAATGAAATTGTATGCCTTAAATGAGAAAGAAAGTAAAAAACATCCATCATGTGTAGCAATGCCTCCCCCAAACTGAAGAATTAGAATGCCCTCATGCAATGCTAGAAAACAAATAGAGGTGGTTGCTACAATCTGTTGAAATCTATGCTTGGTGTAAAACAACATGGAAGAAGGGAGGTGTTGAGAATGAATAAGAAGGTCATAATAAATAAATAAATGAAAGGAACACTTCCCCCAAACTGAAATATTTTGTCTTTGAAGAATGAGAAGTGGTAAAGATGTGGAATGAATGATGATAAATAATGCTCAATGGATGTTGCATGAAATTCTCCTAAATTCATAATAAATAAAAAAAGTATGCTATTTTACCTCAACTTTTACCTCCGGAAAAAAAAATGTGGAATGACATGTATGGCATGGCATGTGTTGAAGCTGATGTAGGCTGAGCAGATACTAAAAGTGATGCAAAATGTGGAAGCCATGTAAGCACATCATGTCTAAAAAATTATGCGCATTCGGGAGTTGCGCGAGCCTCTGTTGTTAGGGGCAATAGTGTGGCCTGGCTGCGAATATACTTCCTCTCCATACTTGTTGGTCTCCTGTAACAAGTCACTATTTTGCATGCAAAGTTCTTGAATCCACAGTTTTAGTTTTGAATAGCAACATATAGGATGCATGCAAAAATTTTAATCAGAAAAACTTTTGTATAAATGCAGTACTAATATTTTGTCAAATCATCAAGTTATTGCAGAGAGCAGTAATTATATCGCATGTTATCCCATAATGCATACATTCCCCCCTCTAATTGGAAAAGGGATTCCATGACCATAAAGCATATAAAAGGTGTTGTGCCGACGGCAAGGCAAGGGAATGATCAATACGACAGTAAATGAAGCAGAGTACACATATCAATGATAGGATGGCAAGAGGTATGGTTATAATGAGAGCAGAGAGTGTAAAGATAGTTATGAATAAGAGATAGGACGCTTTGGATTGATGATAAGTTATGAAAAAGAAAAGGACAACAATATGCCAAAAAGATGCTTTTCTGACAGTATTCTAGCCGAGAATGATGCGATTGATCGGAAAACAATTTCGCATGCGTAAAGGTTCAAAACAGGGAAAAATTAAGGAAATAAATTCTCTGATAAAAAAAAGAATAAGAAAAGGGTATTATAGTAATAATTTATGATAAGATATAACTTCAATACCATAAGCAAAGCCTCTGCTACCAGCAGGCGTCCATAGCCTCGGCAGGGTTGCTTTTTAACCCGTATGAGCCAGGATCCTCAATTTATAAATGGAGAGTTCTAGTGCTGTTCTACATAAGAGATCAGTCTGCTGGCGTGGTAACCAGATAACCACGCTGCCATTCACTAAGATGTAGCAAAAGTGATCAGGCCGACTCATGATGAGACCTCCTGTTCCAAGGATATTTTGGCTATCCAATGGATCATAACCCTGATGTGGTGGCCATAATGGGAATGTCACTTCCTAACAACCTTATGAACATGGTAGGCTGGCTCGTAACGAGACCCCCTATCCTCCATCTGCAAACAAAATTTTGCTGTGATTACACAGTTTTATGATAAAAAGAGGGAGGCTCAGTACTCCTTAAGAGTAGGGATGGTGGAAGAAGTTGAACATGTCAATAGAAAAAAAATATACCCATAATCTCATTTATTATAGATAGAGAAGATTATAACCAAGAGGGTGGAACCAACATGGTATTAAGATGATCAATAAATATCATGTACATCAGAAAACGATGCAGTAAAGTAGTATAAATAATTGTGTCCCTTTTCTTAAAAAGAATATTTCATCCAGAAGCTGTCCTGTTAAAGATCATAATGTTAATGATATTCTCCTGCTTCAATAAAATCCATAATTCTTGTCCTCATAGAAGTATTGTACTTCATGTCATGAAAGGGAATCAGAAAAATGGGGCTGAAAATGAGGTAGTGTTTGGGAAAATATATAACAAGGGTACTGTTCAAAACACACAAAAAATATGCAAGAAAAACAAAAGAGAGTGTTGTTCTTTGAAAGTAATAACAACGACGCAAAAATTTTGGGTGCTAAAAGGTGTCTTTTAAAACTCCTAATTGCCTCACATTAATTATCAACTTGGGTAAGTATTTTTGTTTCAAGAGTGTACACAATATGTGCAAGCTATAATCCAAAGAGTAATGTTTCCTAAACTGTAGCATTACACAAGAATAAATGGAAGCATCTAATAAACTCTAATTGCAATTATTAAAGGGAATATCAAAGTGAAATCTACTATTGAAATCAAATCTTACAACAATCCAAAGAATGGTATCTTCAGCCGAGAGCACAATAATAATAACTCACTCCTACTTAGCTGATTCAATCTAGATTATACTAATTTCTGCAAAGCAATTAAGACATAAACAATATCACTTCTGAGAGTCTCATAGCAATAATTAAACTCTTACAGATGATTTAAGCAATGCAATGCGTTGTCTTAAATAACTCACGCTGTAATGAACAAGATTCAGATCAAATGGTAACGAAGTAAATCATAAACATAACACATAATATCTCAATACAGGAAAATAATAAACAACTAATGAAATGAACTCACAGTAACAAGAAATTATCAAATCAACCACACGCTACAAGAATCAGAAATATAACACAGGGAAGCAGTTATCAATAAACCATCATAGCTAAAATTTATCAATAAACCATCATTGATAAAATCATGCATAATAATCATCAGTTTATTAAAAATAAAGGAGAATAAATAATATTTATCCATAAGAGCATAAATAATTATAAAATGGAATTATATGATAAACCATGATAAATGACGTGATAAAGAATGGTAGAAATGGATGAAATAGGTGTTAAAAAGTGATAATAATAATGACAAACTAGCGGCCCAACACAAGGATGTGATGTTTGTATTGGGTCTTAAGAAGAATATTGTCTCCATTGCAGTTCTAGAAGATCGTGGATATGATGTGATCTGAAGCAAAGGAAAGGCATTCTTGAGACACATAGCCACGAGATAGTTGGAGCAATTCGATGCTCGAGCTAAGAACCTATATGCACTTGTGTTAGAAGATGCATGCAAAGCCTTAAGGAAAAAGGAAGAGACTAGAGAAATGGTGGTTGAGAGGGAGCATTATAAACCTCTCAACATGCAGCCTCAGAAGCAGCCTCATGAAGTTGTGGAGTAACCACATATGGAGAAGCAGAGAAGAGGAAGAGTGGAGACATCCACTAAAGTAGAGACCTCTAGTAGGGGGAAATTTTGAGCCAAGTGGGTAGAAGGAGCACATGCAACAATACCTCCAAGAGTGAGGCGGAACGATGTAGATCCTTAGTGCAAGAGATGCAGAAATTTGGGCAGTGTTCATTGAGGTATTCTCCTCATAGATCATTACCTTGCTAAAGGGGCCCACAATATTCACTATTAGAAGGATCAATGTTAGTCAGATACTGAGGAGTGTTGAAAACAAAGCAAGAGGATTAGTAGTAGAGTCAATAGTGGCACAATTTTCCCAGTAGACAATTGCAACATAATTGATTCAACGTTTTTTTGGATGCTTCTCAGTTGCATATGTTGCAGCAGAAACAAAAAAAGTGAGAGGTGTTGCATGTAGTACATTCCATAGGTGCAGGATATGGGTGGTTGATAATCCCTTTCTTGCCGAGAGGGAGTGTTGAAAAATGCAACAATTCTTAATTTTCTTTTCCCTTGATTAAATTGAGAAAATTCGAAATTCCACATCAGAGATGTTGGGCATGACCCAAATTGGTCCAATTTTTGTCAAAAGAATCTGCATCTTGAGGAGCAGAGAGTGCGGTACCACGAAGTAAAATATGCGGTGTCTAGGGGCTTCAGGGTGGGTCAAAGCCCCTCATTTTGTAACGGGTGTCGGGTATTAGTCCATTGTTTTGTCCAACCCATGGTATGTGGACCATGGTTTTGTAATGATGTAAAGATATATAAAGGGATGAAATGTTGTGTTGAAGTAAGGACCTTGATAGTTGATGAACGCAGACTGTTGTATTTTTTGTCTTTAGTCTATCTTTGGTCCTTAAGGGAAGGCTCCACAGTTTAGTGTGTTGAGACCTTGAAGAGTCTACTGTTGTGTGCACAAACTACCTGTAGCTGTGTGTGTAGGTTGGAGAAGCTGAATGTGTTGAACAATTCCATATTAATAAAGAAGAAGTTTTGGGTATATTATTTGTTTACATGTGTTGTGTTACTTCCTATTTGTCTTTGCGAATTAATGGTTGTAATGGAATGATATAGTAGTGCTGATTATATTATGTTGCAATGTATTTATGTTTATCTGAATGTCGTGAAGTAATTGATTAAGCTATACCACACAATAGTAATATACATGTTAGAAGATTGGTTAAGTACAGAAAAAGCGAAGTAAAGCCACCTCGTGCAGTCCCTCAAGGCTCCAAAAACCTGGTTTTGCAACCACCCATAGCCACCTCGGGTGAGACTGCGATCCTCTTGTAGGTCGTTGCCGAAAGGGCCGATGTCTGAGGGTTTTGTTGGTGTGAAGTATAAGTTGAACCTGGGTCAAGCCCTACTGAGCCAACAAATACCAATACTCCAGACATGAGAGAAAAGCAATATGCCTAGTGTCGGTGCTGAGTCAGATTGCCAAAGAATGACCGTTATCACCGTCATGGTTACAGATCACCACCATATCCTTCAACAACATAATTATCTCATCAAGCTCCATGCAGATGGTTCTTTATAAATATCTTCCACATGCGCATGCATTAAACTTCCATGGGATGATTTAAAGCAGGTTGATCATATATTTATAGCTTCCCATAATGAAAATATTATCGAAGTGCTTGTCGACAGAAGTGGGGATGGCTTGTGCTCTGCAAGAATTAATACCAATGTACGCTAGGGCTGGGGATGATGCATTTTAATCTAGTTGGGGGCGAATTCTGCCTAGGGAGGTCTTTTCATTATGATGATCCCCCATTGACACACACAGTGGGGATGTAAATACATTTATTATAATTATACAAATAATTTATTAAAAGTATATTTATTATAATTATTAAAATAAAATTAAAAATACCTTCAATCTCCTTTATATATTAAATATAAAAAAATAAATATTATATTTTTTAAAGACATAATATTAAATTTTAATTTACTTTATAAAGTTATCTTAAAAAATTATCTAAAATATTATTATTATTATTAATTTTTTTTAAACCAGTTTATTTTTAGTAAAAAAAATATTTTTACCTCGCACTAAATCTTAATAGAGTTAGTCATATTAAATTGAAATGAATTAATTGTGCATTTTTTTTATCAAATCATTAGAAAACAAAGAATGACACATTTATGCGACAAATGCTCTTTTGTTTTTTTGTTTTGTTTTGTTTAATGTTGATTTACTATTTTGAAAAATTTAAATTAATTTTCTAATTTGGAATTTTAATATAAGGATGGTACATGTAGAATGATGCATGTTCAATATATTTAGTGGTGATATATATTTTAAATGGTTTTTCTATTTTTAAATTTTGATATCTAAAACAACCATATGAAATTATGTATTTTATAATTTTAAATCTAGGAGAGAACTCTGAGGAAGGGAAGGAAGATAACGAAATTTAGTTTTAAAGTAAAGCATTTTCAACTAGAGAGAATTTTGAAAAAATCAACATAATGCCTCTAGTAGGTATATAACTGTGGAAAGTTTCAGTTTATTTCTTAGAATAAGTTTAAAATGTTAAGAAAAATGTGAAACTGTAAATTATCTATAACAATTATGGTAGATGTGAAAATTTAGTTAATTTAAGGATAAAGTTTTTGAAAGAATAGTCTCAACAAGTTGATTCTTCAATTTCCGGTCATTTTGTCGATCTTTAATGTGTTATGGATATATACACATTTGAGTTCATTCTCTAAGTTAACATAACTCTACGTAGATTGAAGAAACCATTGTCAAAATATTTGAGAGAGGAAATGAATTTTATGATGGTCTTTGAGGGCCTCTCTTTCCATTTCCAGGGGCAGAGGACATTTGCTAGCGACGATGGGAAATGGAGGAGAATTTCCAAAGTTGGCTGTAAGAGGTAGAGGAAGAGACAGAGGCATACATGCAACAACTTCAGAAGGGGAGGCAGAGGAGGGGGATTATTTTTGGCATTTTTCCAGGTCTTGAACTTATGGATCCATTTTGAGACGCTAAATGACGTTTTTTTTGAAAAACATGCTAACTCATAATTTACAATAGGGGTTTGCAGTTAAAAATTGTATTCCTCGAATATGTATTTGTAAGGAGGTATTGTACGCATCAAACAAAGATCATATGCTGAAGTTATGACCCCGGGAAGTTGATGTACCAACTATCCCCAACATGGCCCACAAACTTTTGACATTTCTTCTCCTAGGGTTAAGTTTTTGGATGTTTAGGGTTTTCCCTTATTTCTCAAGAATAAAAAGGCCCTCGAGCCTCATTGTATCATATTTCAGAAGGCATGTAGTTGTCATATCACTTCTAAGAGATAAGCTACCATCTCCCGAGCTAGTTTATTTCCATTATGAATGTAAACAATTTTCAATATTTACTATTAATGAATTGAAGTTCAGTTTTCTTTGTATCTCTGTGTTTCTGTTTGATTTTGTATTTCATTCCATTCCTGAATGATTATGGATCAGTGGTATCATATTGGCCTTCTCTTTCTCTATTTTTCTGTGCATGTCCCCAATGAGTTCGGGGTATAAGGATTTAGGACATGAACTAATTGAACAATTTCAAGACCGAACTCGCCGAACTCGATGACCTCCCATGACGAAAAAAAAGAAAGACGAGGGAGCAAGAGATAATTTCAAAATGTTTCTTGAAGAATCCCTCAAGTAACAAAGAATGAGATGATGGATATATTTTCCTAGATCCTTCAGCGGGTATCAGCGGGCAAAGAATCTTCATCTGGAAACCACCTAGGAGGTGCAACCCCCTTCAAAGTACAAGTTAACTTTGAAATTCCTATATTTCAAGGCTAGATAGATGAAAATGTCATAGATTAATGGTTGAATATGCTGAAAGGATATTTTATGGTTCATAAATTTTCCAATAAGGAAAATATTAGTTTTACGCTCCTCAAGGTCACCCTTCACATCAAGGACTGGTGGGAAACCTATTGTCAAAAGAGGGACAAGAACGAAACCTCACTATTTTCAACTGCACCCACTTGGAATTATTTCTGAGATGCCATCAATGAACAATATTACCCCGTCGGTAGTTATGAATATAAATACATAAAACATACCACATTGCGGCGGGGAAGGGACTAAGACATGCTAGAGTTCACAAATATTTTTTAAACCCTTGCACTTTGTTGGGTATCAAGGATTCTTAGTGGCATTTGGTACTCAAGTACCACAAATGTCTAAAAAAATACATCTAAGATGAGATTAATTTCCTAAACATCTCCTTGCTTGGCATTGTATATCAATATGCATTCAAAACCAAGCAAAAATTTAAACATAAGAAGTGAAACTTTGGATCTGCGAATCTAAAGCAAGGAAAAGGCACCCACAAACCACATAAAAAAGGATAGATTCAAGGTGGGTGACCCAAGAAAACCCATTGAAGCCACAAGAAGAGAAGAATACCATGAAGAAGAAGAAGGACATGTGAAAGTGGTGCGAGTTCCACAAGAGCCCCACTCATAACACAAATGAGTGTCGCGCCAAAGAGTCATTGGTGGCCGAGTTTAAAGCTTCAGAGTCAGATGCATGTTTCAAATTTGAGTCAAAATTTGATAAGGGGACCGAAAAGAGAAAATAAATTATCGATGCAGAGCCCATCACCACCATTACCACTACCATGGTCCAGAATATTAAGCCCAAATATCCAAAGGATGGGGAGCAACTCTTCCACTCGTAGATGTGGGTGAAGGGTTCTCCATTGAAATTCATTGTTGACAGCAGGAGACAAAGGAACCTCATATTATTTGAGTTTGTGAATAATTTCGGCCTACTGAAAACACCACATCTGAAGTCATACACCATCGGATGGATCCACCAAGGGCAAGATATCCATGTCAGCAAGTAGTGTCGCCTGCCCTACAACATCAAACACTTCACGAATGTGGTGCTTTGTGATGTTGCTCCTCTTGAAGTTTGTGATATACTATTAGGCCAACCATACTTTTGGAAGCTTAAGGTTGTGTATGAGTCCAGGCTTCACACTATTATTATCACTTTTGGGCCATATTATATACAAGATACCGAAGGTGGCCTCTCCTACCATCATTTATTTGATCTTTTCTAAGCAATGCAGCAAGATCATCTCCCAAACTAGGAATTTTTTTTTCTTTTTTATTCACTATGAAAAGAAGAGGAAGATAATGGCCACATCCATGATCCCCAAGAAGGGTACCTTCACAAACTATAAGCAGTTGGATAAGGTCGTGGAAGAATGCATGGACATCTTCCCCTAACCCATAGCGGTACCTTTGCAGTGTCAAGCATTCAATTGATATAACCGTTGGAGCACCTCTAACAAATGGGTTGATATACCACTGCGTTATTCTGAAAAATAAATAAATCAAGCGATAAATCTAGGAATTGCTATAAAAAGGGCACATATGATCAAGTTCCTCACCTTGTGGGAGCTCGATTGTACTTATACAGAAGAAGGATGGGACCTCGAGCCTTTGGATTGGCTATTCGGCACTAAATGGAATCACTTTCAGGACCAAGTATCGAATCTAACAAATTGATGACCTTCTTGAACAAATCAAGGGGGAAAATTACTTCAACAAGATCGATTTCAAGTCTAGACTATCACTATATTCCAATAGACCCCATAGGTGTATGGAATACCACCTTTAAATCTAAGGAGGGCCTTTTTGAGTGGTTGGTCATTACTTTTGGGTTGAAAAATTCCCCTGCAACTTTTATGAGGCTAATGGATGACACCGTCTGACCCTTCACCAATTCTTTCGTGGTTGTATATTTGGATGACATCCTCATCTTCAACAATAATTGGGAAGAGCACTTGCAACACTTTTGGCGGGCCCTTTAAACCCTACGATAACACAAATTATGTGCCAAATTGGACAAATTCACCTTTCACATGAGCCAAGTCCAATATCTAGGTTACATCATTGATGAGCAAGGTGTGCATGTGGATTCAGATAGGATTCAAGTCATTCGAGATAGTTCAACCCCGGCCACTCTAACAGAGCTTCACAACTTTTTTGACCTTGCCAATATTTATCAGAGGTTCGTGTTTTGATTCTCTCACATCATTTGTACTTTGATTCAAGTTACCAGGGGTCTAGTGAAGTTTTTTTTTTGGTATGACTCCCAAAAAAAGGTGTTTGTTGAGTTGAAGCATCACCTTTGCTTTGCATCAGTACACACATTTCCAGACCTACAACAACCATTTTAAATTCAGACAAATACCTCTAACTATGCTATTAGTGCAGTTCTCACCCAGCAAGGGAATTCAATGTCCTATCATAGTGAGACACTTTCTGATACAATTCTGAAATACCCCACCTACGATAAATAAATGTATTACATCGTGTAGGCTTGTTGAAAATGGAAACATTACATTCTAGGGAAGGAGTAGGTCATCCACACATATCATCGATCACTTCAGTTTATATAGACACAAGGTAATTTGAAAAACGATCACCATCAGAAGTGGTCCACATATCCACAACAATTCAATTTTAACATTATATTTTCATCCCCTGGTTGCAACACTGACCACTGTTCTCAACTCTTGTGGCCACATGACCTTTGGATGGCCACAACTTTATAACAATGATCCAAAGTTCACCACCACATAATATATGCTAGTGGATGGAAAAATAGTTCGATACTTCCACCTCTAGGATGCATTATCATGATATCTGGGCCATCTTTGTGTTCCTTCAAGAAAGGGTTCCAAGTTTATTTTGTGGGCACACTACAATTGGGTTGTAGGACACTTTGGTGTGGAGAAAAATGTGGTTGTACTATAGAATTATTTTTATTGGCCAAATCTATGACAAGATGTTGCAAACTACATCAAATCTTTCAATACATGTGCCATCACCAAGCAAACCATTAAGAAGAAAGGCCTATATAGTTCTCTTCCTACTTGTAGCCAACCTAGGAATCCATATCCAGGGAATATATGTCTGACATTCCTTCTACCAAGCATGTAATGACTATGTATTTGTTGTCCTCGATAAATTTTCTAATATGGCCATACTGGCTTCCTGCAAGAAGAGTATCACAATAGAAGCTACTACTAAAATCTTGTTTAAATGAGTGTGGGTACATTTGGGGTCCCTTAGACCATTATATAATACCAGGACAACAAGTTCCTAAGCACATTTTGGTCGAGCTTGTTAGGGTCCTATAATAATAGGATTCATAATTTTGAATTGACTTTGAATATTCTTGTAATATGTACATACTTTGCTTTCTGCAAATTGTTTTCCCATATTAGAAAATTAAAATAATGTAAAGAGGGTAAAAGTCCTTAAAGAAAAATCAAAGGACTTGAAAGAAAAAAAAAAAAAGAATAGAAAAATGGACCCCAAACAATAAGAGATAAAAATAAAACATGAAAGTGATGTAGATCTAAATACCACTACTATTTACTTTTACTGCAAAAATAAGAGTTGTGTGCATCTTGTAAAAAATGCCACAATCCATGAAATTCAAACTACTTAATCTTGAATTTTCATGCTTTAAATTTCATGTTGATAGATAGAAAATAAAGATCTAGCCAAACAGTTTAATTTTGGCAGATCAGTAGTTAGGTAGAGGATAATAAGGAGTTCAACAACTTAATCTGACCCCTTGGAAGAAATAAGGTTAGAATTATTTAGTTTGATGTTTAAAAGAAAAATGAATAAGGGTTTGCAAGCTCAAATGTACCCATGTAAATGAAGAAAAAATGTTAGGGTAGCAGATGGGTAGGGAAAAGAAGTTTTCACAAGCATGGATATAAGAAAATTGGCCATTTCATTTATTAATTCCCCTTCAAAAAATCATCCCCTTGTAAAAATACCCCATTCCCTCTATTTTTACTTTTCCCCCTTATTTCACTCTTTTCCCCCTTGCAAAAATCCCCTTTTCCTAAGTTAAAAAAAACATTTTACTTAAGAAAAGTGAAACCCTTTTACTAATTCCTCTTTTATTTAAAAATACACTAAAAACCCTTTATCCTAAGTATAAATTCTTAAATGATATTTCGGGTCATATAGTGAAGAAATTCACTCCGGACATAAGTTTTACACTATACTTAGTATATTTTACATCTCGCAATATCCTGCATCACATTTCATTACTAACACACTAACCTAATGTATTAATTTCTGTATAAACCTTTTAACCCCATATTAAATTAATTCCTCTATGTATATCCCCCACCCATACATTTTATTTAAACATATAGTTTAATATTTCCCCACATGTTAATTATCCCGGACCCACTACATATTATTCCCGCATGTTATAATATTATTTGTTTTATACGCCATTGGTTATATTATAAACCTTGACCATATCACATATTAACCAATCACATAGTTTATGTACCGGGCCCCACGCCATTTGTACTTACGACTCCATCGCATCATCTTAGCCTTCCGATCTTCATCCACTAGATTCGACGACCGACATAGCTTATCGTGCGTTTCATTGCTCGATTGATAACGCACCCCAAACCTTGCGAAAAGTGCAGTTTGTGAAGTCTCCCCCATCGCTACGTGGCCGATTCTCACTGGATCACACCATTCAAAACAATATAGACAACCACCTCTGGAGCCTGTGAAAACCATTGAGTGGAATTCTTCCCTAGCGCGCAAACCACCCTGTCAAATTGAGATGACCGCGCATTAATACAAAACAATGTTTGGTTTAAAATGTATATAATTGCCCATTTGCACCCTTTTATCCTTTCCGTTACATTTTACACTGAAGAAGCACTGCTGACCAGTTTTTACACAACCAGATCACGTTGCCGACCATATTTCAAGCTTTTTCACCTTAATTCAATACTTCTACTCCTACAATAACATTTAAGAATTGAATTGAAGCTTATAAAGACCAACAGGAGCTTCATAATGCTTTATTCCACCTCATAAACCTTTCTGCACAAAAAAATTCATTTTTCTAGGTATTCTTCAAAAGAAAAGACCTATTCATCGATCTAAAGGAGTAATACAATTAATTGAATCATTTAGAGCCTTTTGTCAAGCCTAAAGAAAGTCCTTTTTCCTAAAAAGCCCTTTTTTGTAAAACCTGGATGTACTTGCACAGAATATGAAGCCTTGGAATGTGAAAGATCACAGATTGAATAAACTGAAGAAATTTAAGCCTCTGTAGACCTGAAAAATCCTCTTGTGCCTTTAAATCGATTTTCTATAGACTCTAGGTGTCTTTTTACCAAATTCCAAGGTCTTGAGACTAATTTTTGTCACAAAAATTGCACTATAGGCCCTAGATATCTTTTGTAGAAACTCTAAGGTCTTGAGATTGCCTTTTATTACAAATATTACAGTTTAAGTTAATTGAGTAGTTTATACCTTTGAAGAAAAAATATAAGCCACTGTTCTATCCAAGTTCTTATACAAATTGTTATAAATTGCCAGAGGTGCTCCTTCAGACCTAAAAAAATGTTTTCTAAAGTCAAAAGAGTAATTAAATTCATAAAACAATCAGAAACAATGGCTTCCAAAATAGTAATATCTATCAATCCTCTACAACCCCCTATTGTAGATGTAGAGCACACTCCCCTAGCTGATGTAGACTTCAAAATAAAGGACACAGTCATAGAATTTAACCTTCTTAAACTCCACTGCTGGAGTTATGAAAAATCCATTGATCAGACTGATGAAGTGTTTATTTGGGAGTCAAATTTACCCAAGTGTGTTGTCCCTCACACTTTCCAATGCCTATAAGTAATCAGACTCTGTCAGTCATGCTATTTCCCTGATCAGAGAGCCATAATAAACCTTGAAAAATAAATCCTATTTACCATTACTGCTGAATCAATTAATCAGATGCTTGAGATAATTCCCAGGCCTGATGAAAACCCTTTGTCCATTGAGGCCCTCACTCAGCTATACCTGAATCTGAACTTCCCTAAGAGGTTCCAGATATTCCAGACTTTCATGCCTTCTTCAGTAGAAATCCCCAAGATAAATCCTCCATATCCTTCTATTAAATTTTCTAAAAGAGAAAGACATATCATCTCCATGTTGTATTTCATTCTTGGTTATTTTACAGATGAACATACTGGTGTAGCAGTGCTAGGGTTTTTATCTACTTTCACACCTGGTCAACCTCCTGCTACCATTTTTACTCCCTACGAGGTTATTTTCCCTTGAATACATAAGGAAAATTCTTAATTCAGATGCAGTTAATTTTTTGGCAGCAAAGAAGAAGACATAGTTAAAATTGAACAATCAAGTTGGCCCTTTTATCTATAACAATAGAGATGCAGGTCCTGAGGCTGAAAATCATTTGCAGGATTTCAAATTCAGTAAAATTTTCCTGTGGTATTATGATCCCCTTGGAGTTATAAGTAAAATGAGAGTTAAATTCAAATTGACTCCATATGTACATGAAAAGAAACCAGAGATAGAGAAATTCTCTAATCAATCTGAATGGTTGGAGAACACCTTGGTAGAGGCAGAGAAGCAGAGTGATACTAGTCAAACTTTGCAGACTCCAGCCCAATAAGACAAGAATGTAAAAAGAAACAGAGAGGAAGGATCCTATACTGAAAAGACTACAATAGAGACAAAATTTAAATTGAGATATAATAAAAATCCAAAGCTAAATCCTGCCAATAAAGAAGGGGAAGAAATAGAGGTGATTGATACAGAAATAGCAGAAAAAGACAATGCACCTTCTACATAGATTGAAGAAGAAGAACAACCTACAACTTCAAATACTCAGCTCATTCAAAAACAACACAATATTGAAGTTTCTTCATCTAAAAAAACAACAGAAAAGGACATGGATATCAAGGAAAGATACAAAGAAATCAAAGCCAAAAATGAAGAAATTAAAACTGAAATATATTCTCAATTTCTGAAACAAACTCCTGGCATCCAGAATAGGCTACTTTCAACCTTTGACTATAAGAATAAAAAGATGCAAATGACATTTATTCAACCTACAGTTCAAAATCCTAAGTCATCCTCTGATTATAAAAAGACAGATTTTGAAGTTTTTGCCCAAGATATTCATCCTTTGGACTAAATTGAGTTTCATAAGCAGGCAGGGGAGATGATCTATTCTACAATGACCACCAAGGCCATGAGTTTACAAAAGCTGCAAAAAACGCTTGCCAATATCAGAGATCAACTCAAATTAGAAAAAGCATCTTCATAGGAAATGGACACTATAATTAAATCTTTGGAAGAACTAGTGATTGAAGTAGGATATGATCCTAAAAATTTCAAAGCTGCAGAGGAACTGATCAAGAAGAAAAATGCAAACATTGCTGAATTAAAAAAACAACTAAAGCTGCCCCCTATCGAGCATCCTCAAGAAAAGGATGTGTTGCAGGAGAGAAATCAGAAATATGAGATGATGAATCTCATTTTACAGTTGACTGCTTAGATAAAGGAAATGGAGAATGAAATGGACAAGTTGGTCCAGGAGAAAAAAAGACAAAGAAGAAGAAATTCCAGTCACAGTGATTCCTGTATTTACTATAGCTGTACCATTTACACTTGCATAATCATTGGCACCTAAAGTCCCAATGGCCACATCTCTGCCTGTCCATTCAGCAATAGCTTCAACAACAAAATATTCAACAACAACAACACAACCTTCAGATGAATCAAGCAAATTGGTTAAAGCTATGCAAGAGATGTCTATTCAAACCAATGAGATTAAAAAACTCAAAGAACAATTGAAAAGTATTGAAGATGAAAAGAAAATTTCGAAGATAATTCAAAAGAATGAAGAACAAAGGGAAAAACAGGTTGAATGAAAAGTTGAAAAAGTTAGAAAAAGATCTACCACTGCAAGAACCCATGGCACAAATCAGAAAAACGCTATGGGCCAATATCATTGAAGAAGTCAATGATATTTGGCCATCAATACATGTTATATATGAGCATAAATACTTAGTCAAATTAGCAAAAGAGGCCATTCAAAAGATAAAAGAAGAGCTTGGTAAGAAACCCGAAGAAGCTCTTAAAATCATCAAGTTTCTAAATTCTAAAAACATGCAAGAGCTAGAAGAAATTAGTATTAATGACATAAAAAATACCATCCTAGAAGTTAGGAAGGTAACTCCTAAAAAGAATTTGATGATACAGTTAGAGGAAAAATTCCAAAACATGGAGATTTATATTATGAGGTTTATGATGAAATTTGATGTCCTAAGGCAAAAAGGTCTTCCAAATCCATTAGTTATTCATGATAAACTAATGAAGCAAGATGACTATGACAAGAAAATGAGAGAAGTTGCAAAGGAGCAGGTCAATCTACCTACCTCACATGGTATTCCAACAGAAAAGATAATATACAAGAATTTGGAGAATTTGTTTTACCTACAACATGAGGTGAAACACATATTTATCAACAAGCCCACATTCTCAAAGTATACTGAAGCTGATGAGATTTTCAGAAGGATGATGAAGATAAAAATTCCAGAGGCAGAACTATGGAAAAATGACTGACTTACTGTGAAATCAGATTGCAGTAAGTACAAAGTAGTAAAACAAAACAAAGCATGATGTTTTCACATTTACAGTTACAGTTTTGCAGGTAAAAACAGTGAAAGAGTATCAGGATAAAGTGTATCAGTTGAAAGGTTAAAGTCAAAAGCAAAGCAGAGATAAAGCTGCCAACGTTAAAGACACCTCATTGTCTAGCTGCAGCCTTCGTTGAACAACCAAGAGGAAAAACAGTAACAAAATCAAGATAACAAATAATAATTTCAATGAAAGAGGGACAACTAGCATTAGTTAGAAAGATGTCACTATATTCTTGTTGAAGATATTTATTTTTTCACCAATAATTCCTAAGTTTATTTAGGATATTTTGTAAAGAGTTTTTGTATAAATACTTCTCATTTAGAAGTATTGAGGGTGGATGAATTGCTGAATATTTCTATAATTGTAATATTCTGAACCTGAGGGTGATTCTAATCAATTTCAAGTCAGCAGACTGGATTAAAGAAATAAAACATCATATTACTGGATTCATGTATTGGGCTATTACAGTGAAGTACTTTCTACTTGTCCAATTGTTTCTTTCTAATTTTTTTTTCACAAATACTTTTATGTATTTCTGAATCTAAATGATAAATCAGGAATATTATTTCCGAATATGTTAAAAGCACTCTGCCTTGAACCATTTATCATTTATATGTTTTTCTTCTGATATCTAGAGTAGGGAATTCTTAATTGCTCCCTTCTTTCGATTGACCTCTGCCTTTTCACTCTTTATCTAGATTTAATAACCCTTAATTTCTCTTTATCCTGATCAAAACCATTTTCACTATCAGCATGACGATCTGGAATGACCCAACTATCTTGCCCTGTAAAAATTTCCTTTAGACCTTTATCTTGATATGACTGCTTGACACTTTGACTCCATTAGCCCAATGGTAAGAAGACCTACATCTATCCATCTGAGTAAGTGATTTCACCACCAAACCAAATCAAAATCAAAATCCCAAGTAACCCTACAGAACTAGCCCAAAATCAATTAAATCAACAAATATAAATCATATAGAGAGAGCCCTCTCTGAGCATTAAGAACGCTAGATCCTAAAGCTTAAGAGTAGGTTTGTGGTTACCTATAATATTATTTAGACAAAAATAAAATTTCTAACAACCCTGAGAATTATTGGAGTGATAACAGAGCCTTTGGTCATTGTTGGACACCAAACTCACTAAGTCGACTACATTCCACCCCTAGACTAATGGCCATGGAGAGTTTGTTAATAGGAATATCATGCACATACTGCAACTACAAGCATCCAAAAACATGGGATGAGAGACTTCCCTACGAGTAACATAACTATAATAGTGCTCTCCATAGGTCAACTGGCCATAACACCTTTGAAGTGGGCCTAGGATTTCAACAATCATGTTCCCTTGATGTTGCACCTCCTTTTACAACTGCATAGGAATAATTTTCCCATGTTCAATTTAAAGCTAATAAATGCACTAGGTTTATTGAGCACATTTAACACAACCATAATAAGGTTCATGACATCTTGGAGAAATCCAATGTTAAGTACAAACAATGACATGATAAACATCGGGTGCCACATACGTTTTAGGTGGACGACAAAGTTTGATTACATCTGCAGAAGGAATGCCTTGTCGGAGCCCATAGAAAGATTCGACCACTCTGATATGGACCTTACATAGTCACCAAGGCTATGGGAGACAATGATTTCAAGCTTATTATCCCTCATATTTAATATGTACTTCCTTTGACCATACTTTCCACCATTGCTGGACACATCAAACATTGTTGAGAAGTTAACACCAATAGAGCTCAACCTAGGCTACATTAAATAGGTCACAACTAATCGGATCATGGACACACATATCAGGAACACTGGAAAATATAGGATCCAACTTTATCGAGTTGTCAAAGTTGGAAAAATCCTCCACCAGGGCAACTGGCTCACCATGGAACAAGTTCAGCGGAAGTTTCCCCATTTCATGAAGGCGCTCAACATAATGGGGACAATTGCTTTGTAAGGGTGGAGTTTGATACAAGTGGATATTAGTGGCCACCCACCTATTCCACTTGGATCCCCAACATTGTTTCTTTTTTTTCCCTTAATTGTAGCACACTTTACTATTTTTGGTAGTTTTTTAGGTCCCGAACTTTCAGAGCCATTTTGAGGCCCTAAATGACACTTTTTTTGAAAAAAAAAGGAAAAATCATTACCTACAAAAATGGTTTTCAATCGAATTTTGTACTACTTAGATAGATATTTCTAATGAGGTATTTTACGCTTCCAATATAGATCATATGCAAAAGTTACGACCCTGGGAAGTTGATGTACCAACTATCCCAAACATGGCCCATAAACTTTTAGTACTTCATATCATAAGGTTAGGTTTTTGGATGTTTAGGGTTTTCCTTTATTTCTCAATAATAAAAAGGCCCTCGAACCTCTTTATAACACAATTTAGATGGTATGTAGCCATCACATCTCTTCTCAGAGATAAGATACCATCACCTGAGCTAGTTTATTTCCATTCCACATGTAAATGATTTTCAGTATTTAATATTAATGAATTGAAGTTCAGTTTTCACTTTAGCTCCAAGTCTCTGTTTGATTCTGTATTTCATTTAATTCTTGCACAAATTTGGATAAAATGTTATACAAATTATATTTCGATATAAGTTGAGCATTGATTGACAATAACAGTGACTCGTATAAGCTATGGCACAGGAGGATGGGACACTAAATGTGCTAAAGGAGATTACGACAGGTCTTCCAAATTCTAGTACAAAGCAATAGGATGTGTGAAAAGTGTGCATACTTGGGAAGCATACAACTATTAAGGGAGTTTTGACGTATAAAATAGGCCTCCTAAGGAAAATAATAGTTAAAATAATGAAATAAGAGTTATGAATTTTCAAAGAAAAATAAAAGAAACTTATTTTGTTTATCTCCTTATAGGTTTACTCAAATTTCAAGTGTAAACACCCATTGGATGGATAGTTAGATTCCACATCCAATAAGTACCCACACTATTTACTGCCAAATAAACCCACGTGAAAAATTTTAAAATATGTATAAAAAGTGCGTTGAACACACATTTTTCATGTATTTTCATTTTTTTTTATGTTGGTCTACTTAAAAGTATGCACAGTGGGTCCTTGTGTTGTGGAATTTAATTCTACATCCAATGAGTGTCCACACTTGACAGTTGAGAAAACCTATAAGGAGCCAAGTTGAAAACACAGTAAAAAGAAAAAAAGTAGTTTTCATATTTTCCCTCTGAAATGTTTACCCTTGGGTATAACATCATCATATTAGATATTATTGGTTCTTTTAAATTTAATTTTGCTATAACATTTTTTAACCCCATTTTAACTGCAAAATTCCTTTAAAGATAGTCTTCCCAAGTAGGGACAACAGGTCCAAGGGGATCTTGGATTTGGTACACTTAGATGTATGTTTTCTGATGTCAACAACATATTTGATGGATTACAATTAATGTGTTACATTCATAAAGGAATTCTCCAAGAAAAAATAGATCTACTTTATGAGGACCAAGAATGAGGCCTTCAGTTGATTCCAAGAGTTGAAATATCTTGTGGAGAATTAGTCAGGAAGGAATATCAAAGTATTTATATTTGATAATGGAGGTGAGTACACTTCAAATAATTTCAAAGGTTTTTGTGAAGGTGAAAGGATCAAGAAGGAGTTGATAGTGTTATATAACCCACAATGAAATTGGGTTGCAGAATGGAAAATTAGGGCCATTATTGAGGCTGCAAAGGTGATGATACATGACCAAGACCTACCCATGTTCCTATGGGTGGAGGCATGCAACACGATGATCTACATTCAAAATAATATTTCTCATAAGGTGTTTGGGAGGAAGACTCCTTAAGAGGATTTCACAGGAAAGAAGCCCGAGATTGAGTAATTTCACAATTTTGGGTGCCTATTATGTTGTCATGTCCATTCTATGAGGAGGATAAATATCGATCCCATGATAGAGAAGTGAAAATATATTCGCTACAGTGAAACATCAAAGGCATATCACGTTCAAATTCCTCCATTAGGAAAATAATTAGTAAGGCAATATGTGAAGTTTGAGGAAGAAAAAAACTTTAGGAAGTCTCATGACATATTTCTAGTAGTAACATGGGATCCAAACCAGAAAGATTTAAATTTTTAGGAGAGATAAAGTTTCACAATTTACAAGTAATTAGAAATTTAGAGAAAAATTATGAGAAGGAAGCTACTCCTATATAGGATTCTCCTTCAACCTTCGTGAAGAGGAGGCCAAGTTGGATTAAAAAAAGTTGATATTTTCTCAGGAGTATGTGGATGCTCCTAGTAGGACCGTTAGGGAGAGTAGGTCACAATTTTTTTTTTCCAACTATATGGTACTCATGGGTGATCTCATTGATTCTGAGCCTTTTGGCTTCAAGGATACGACATACCAACATGTGTGACGAGATGCTATGGTGGAAGAGTACTCTTCAATCATGAATAATGATGTTTGAGATCATGTGAGGGAAAGTCAGTGGTAAGATCAAAGTGGATATACAAGATCAATCATGCTATAGATGGTAGTGTGGAGAAATCAAAGCCAACATTGTGGTGAGGGTGTTCTCCCAGAAATAGAACATGAATTAAGAATAAATTTTTTTCCTAGTAGCTAGATATACTTCAATAAGGGCCATGACATCTCTTTACTCATAGGTGGGGTGGAAGATAGAACGAATGTACATCAATACAACATTCCATAATGACATTATTGAAGAGGAAACATACATTGAGCAACCAAAATATTTTGAAGTGAATTAGAGGGATTCTCATGTATGTAGGTTAAAAATGGCACTATATGGACTAAAGCATTCATCCCAAGCTTGGTACTCGTGGAGCAACAAATACTTATATGAGACGAGATTTATTGGGAGTGAGGTAGACTCCAACCTATATTTCACTCTGATCCAAAATGATCCTCTCATTCTTGTGTTATATGTGTATTACCTATTTCTTACAAGATCATAAAAGCTCATTATAAGGTGTGTTGTTCCTTGAGAAACAATTCTTGGCTGTGTACAAGAATCCGTGCTCAAGACATTAAAGATTATGTCACAAAAATGTAGATATGTGTCTCTGTTCTTAATCCTTTAAATATTAGTAATATATTTCCCAAATATCAAATCTTTAGGAGCCATGCAATGCCATATTCCCTTTATACCGAAGTGAAAAGATGAAAGACAGAGAAAGAAAAGGATTTTAACTTGTCATGCTGCGTTACACAGAAACTGTCATTATAAAATCCAGAGGAAGTGGAAACATATAAGTTAAAGAAGAGGAGCGCCCATTAAGGATATTTAACTCTTAGACATATAAATATCAAGAGACCTGCAGCTCTAATCACTCTACTTTATTCACAGAAATGCAAATGAGATGGAAACCAGGAAAACGCTTCAACATAGATGGAATATTGGAAACTTGCAAAACTTCTTTATTCATTCGATACTGCTCAGTACAAAATTTAGCCTTCAAAGGTTCAAAACTCGGAACCTTCTTCCTTCTTTCAAATGTCTTTAAATACAAGTTGAACCAAACTGGTTTCAGTTATAAAACTGATTCTAACTGACTGTAACTACTTAACTACTTTATGTCACGGAGGTATATGCCTCAGTAACATTTCATTACATTGCATCATGTGATTTGAAAATAAAATAAAAGATGACAAATTCTAATCTAAAGGAACTGATGTTCCTGGAACAGCAACTGATTCAATGATTTCTTGCGGCTGTACGGTCACTTGTGGCTGCTTGGCGGGAAATCCTTTTTCTGTATCAATAGTAAACTTCTTACATTCCTTCCAGAGTTTGTCTTGAGTTATTGGAGCACTCTTATAACGATGATATTCTACTGTGAAGGCAACAATATGACTGTGAGTGAGGTTACTTGTAAACAACGTTTTTACCATCCACAGTAAAAGGAAATGTCTTTGTAAGAAATTGAAGACTGTTTCTCCCTTTAGTATCTGCGTCTTCTCATGTCGACCATCTGCTCTGCTTTTTGAAAACACCAACTGATCTTCATAAAACTTCCAGGACATAAATTCACCTCCTTCCCTCCAGCATGATGGCAAGCCAGTTCTTATCAATTTATCAAATGAAATGTCAAATTTCCTAATCACCTCTTTGATTACCTGTAGCCGCTTCTCTGATGCTTTCAGAAGATCATTTTTAATGATCATCTTGCTTACTTCCTCAGCATAAAAATACCTGTCTTGTATCCCCATGTCTTGCAACTCCTCATCTGTTTTGGAATTAATAAAATTCATGAATATTTTGGCCCAATTTGATCTCTTGATTGCAGCTGGCTTGTCTGATGACAATTCCTTTTCGTGATCAGCAACAATGCCTTTCTCTCTGGCAATTACTTGTATGGAATTCCATTTTCCTTGTATTTCAGAAATGATCTCATTCCAGATGAGATCCTTAGCTTTAATAAGGGAAATATTTCCCTTCAATTTCTCCTTGAGTTCCTTAATCTCTTCTTCAGCTTTATGTAGCTTCTGCTCATTTTCGCCTGCCTTTTCTTCCCATCCTTGCATTAATCTCAGAGCCGCATCCTTTTCAGACTGGGCCTGTTTGCAATCTCTCTCCGCCATTCTTAACTCTGTATTCAATTGAGCAAGCTGGACCTGTGGATCGGTCGCACCTGCAGAAAAATCAAAAGTGCAAGTGTGGTTCTGAATTTGATTTTGTAAGGTTATGGCTGTTTTCTTTACCTTATCAAGCTCCTCATCTTTCTTTATCAATTGTTGTTGTAGCTCTTCTTTTTCATTTTCTACCTCTGCTACTTCAGCTGCCAGCGAATGCTCTGAAGCAGGCAATTTCAGCTTCTTCCTTAAGGAAGAGATTTCTGCTTCTGCTCCCTTGATCAATTTTTGCATTGCGCTCCTATCATCTGGATCAACGCCAATCTTCTTTATGATTTTCTTTAGCTCTTCATTTTGAATAGTCAATGCTCTGGCATTGGCTTTCTCCATCTTGCACTGTTTGACAACCTTAGCAAGCATATTCTCTGTCTTGACTGATGTAGCATGAGTCTTACCTAAATCATTAACAATTAACTGACCTGTTTGCATATGTAGATTCATCTTATCCCACAAGGGGATCTTCTTTACATCCATAACAATATTCAACTCCTTAAAACTACCTGAGGGTCCCAGAGACATCCCTGTCGGATGTGATAGCGCCATTTTGAACTGGTCTTTCTCCAAATCCATTACAGTCAAAAGTCTTGTTTGGTCAGCAGATACATGATGTTCTGCTTGTATCTCTATATTGGCCTTTATTTTTTGATTCTTTTCTTCAATTAGGGAGAACACCTGCTTCATGGAAGGAGCCTTCTCTAACTGGAGTTCTGATCTGCTAGGAGATGAAGCACCCTGTTCTTCACTGACCTGGAGAGTGAAACCAGGTGAATTGGAGGAGTGATCTTCTGCTAACTTAGTCCTTTTCTCCTCTCGGGGCTCTTCCTCATCAATCTCAATAACATCATCTCTCACTCTCTTACCCATCTTCTCCAATATTACAGGGGTTTGAATATTAATCCGTGATGAACTTGGCCCTCCTGGATTAGCCAACTTTTCTAAATCTGGTTTACTCAAATGAGTAAAAGCTGCATAACCGTTCTCGACCCTTCTCTGTGAAATAATCGCATGTGGGTCATAGGCCCACTTCTCTCCCAATAATAACTGTGTTTCTTCCAACATCTTTGTCACCTCCTCATAAGCTTGCCTTGTGTTAACAACAAAAGGACCTACACTCATGGGCAGCTTGTACATTAACCCCTTCTTCATTGGAAGAAAATGAATTTGATCCACATTGAGACTTTGCCTTATAAACTCCAGAGCAAACAGTCTCATGGGAACAAATGTTGGAAGCCTATAAGGCTCAACACCAACTCCATATAACCTTATTTCAGAATGGTCTTCAAAAACAAACCAGTCTCCATATCTACAATTAGGTCCTAATTGCAAGAACTCCTAAGCCTTTGGCAAGAAACAGGGAGGCCGAGTTCCATTGAGAATTCTATAAGCGGTGGTCATAAAATGTTCCACAAATTCAAATAAACCAGCTTCATTTTCTTCTCTTCTGATCAAATCAGTCCAAAGTAGAACTGACTGCTTATTCTTGTTGCTATCCATTATGTTCAAACCAATACCCATAAATTCTTCCACATTCTGGTATAAAAACAGGTAAACAATTAATGAGGGAAATCTAAAATAACCTGTTAGTGGGAAAGAAAGCAACTGAGAATTCACCACTTCTTGCCAAAAGGATGGAATATCTAACACCACTCCCGGTTTCATCATAAGAGTAAACATTCCGAGAGTTGCTTTGTCAACTTCGCCATCATCTTCTCTCCCCAGAATCTCCATAATACAGCTGAGAACTGACCTGTATTGAACATTGAAAACATCCAAACCAAATTTTCCCGAACCAAACTGGGTCTTCTCCGGACTTGGTACCAAAAACGACATCCAGCGGTTAAATTCTTCAATTGAGAGCTCCTCGAAGTATTGAACCAGCGAATCTTCTGAGAATTGCAAAGGAGAATCATTCTCTGGGAAGCATAATGCCTGACGCATTAATTGAGCTGAAACCTCCAAAACACTTTCTCCCTGAGAGTTCATGACATAACATTTACCAGGATACATGGACGAGACCAACCAGGAGATGAATTCAGGAAAAACATGGGTCTTAGGGATGCAGGCGAACAACACTCCAGAACTCTGCATAGCGGAAAACACAGGTGACTGGTCGGTGTTCAAGGTCACTTGATAATGCAAGAGAGGGTGATTGACAGAGGAAACAGTATCACGGACTTCTTTCTCACTATCTAGGAGAGGGCTCAGATTGGACAGACCAGACACAGACGCTCGTTTGGCCATGGATGACGAGAATTTTGAAAGCAATTCGGTGCGAAGGTGGCGGGACGGGGTTTGAAACAGAACAAAAATCACAAATGAACTGCAACGGAACGGCAAACTTGACTTTATAACAATGCAAACCGTAATTAATGTGAAGGTGACGTGGGACAACACGTATGCAGTTTTGCCAACTGTTTGACACTTCAGAGAATGACGTAATGCGGGGGGTCCGTGAGTACGGCCGAGACCTTCAACCAATACCCCCCGCAATCCATCGGAACCGTTGATCAACGATTTTCGTAGATCTGACTAGTCAACTGCGGGGGGTCGGGTTTTGATAACCGACGAGCAAGTTGACCCCCCGCAGTTGCTCATCCAACAGCTTTTGCGCGTGATCGCGGCTTCCGCTCCAGAAGTCGCTCGATCTTTATAATTAATAACATATATAACAATCTAATGTTTGCCGCTCCACAAATCAAAATGAAAGATGTATTACTTCTTCGTATTTCTCCTATACTAAAGTATAAAACGTTATACTATAGCATATTTCGGATCTTTAGAAATATTTTTTCAAAAACATTTTTTCTTTTTCCAAAATTTCAAAACTTAACATAAAAAAGGATATGCGGATAGAATGATCCACAACAAGGTGTAAGAAGGATCTTTCTTTGGAATTTGAAATGAAGGAAACTAGGCTGTTGCAGTATTTTGCGGGTTTAGAGGTCTGGTAGTGTGGAGGTGAGGTATTCATGGGACAAAGGAATTAATATGCAATGGAAATATTGAAGAGATTTAAGATGTAGGATTGCATGTTGATATATACACCAATGGAAACCAATACGAGGAAGCCTGATGATTCCAGATATAAGTTGGTTGATCCCACATTGTATCAATAGTTGATTGGTTCCTTAATGTATGTAGTAAATGCTAGGCCAAATATCTATTTTGTTATCAAAACTCTTAGCTAGTTCATGGTTGAGCTAAGGAGAGTGCATTGAGTGGCAGAAAAACACGTGCTCATATACCTCTAAGGTAATATGGAGTATGATTTAAGTTATGTTAAGGGACATAGAGTTTGATTGATAGGATACACTTAATCTAACTAGTTATGAAACAAAATTGATAGGAAGAGCACTTCAAGGTGTTGTTTTAGCATGGGATAAAGGGTTGTCTCATGGTTCAGTAGGAAACAAAATTCAGTTGCATTGAGCTCTGCAAAAGAAAAGTATATGGAAGCCAATTTGGTAACATGTGAAGCAATATGGCTTCCAAAATTACTCATTGGGCTATTTGGTCAAGAGATGGAACCGATATTTGTGCACTATGGCAATCAAAGTTAAATTAAACACCAAAAAAATCTAGTTTTCCATGACATGTCGAAACACATTTAGATCAGGTAACACTTCATCCTAGACTTCATTTAGAAGGGAGCTAGAAAGCTTCAACATATTTCCATATATTAACAAGTTACGAGCATCCTCATGAAAGCTTTAATGAAGGTAAAATTCATATTGTTTGGAGATAAGTTGGGGGTGGTGTGAAACACCTTCCTCACTAAGAACAAGTGTTAAATGTGGTAGCTTCTACATTGGCATTATGTCTACTATGTAGAAGTATCCAAAAGACACTCTCTAGATATTAACTCTACTTATATAAAGTTAAAAAACTTTTTTATTTTTTTAATAATGACTAAAAAGTGACTTAAGTTGTGCCAATGAGAGATTAATTCATGACCATTTATCTCAAGTGATCAAGATTATTTCTTGACCATGAATCAATTTGGAGATATGGTTTTAATCATTTTAATGTTATGAAAGGAGATCTAAGAAGAGAAAAATACCGAACACTTTAAAAATAATCATTTCTGGAGTTGAAGAGGAACGAAATTGATTTGTAGGCAAGAGGAATCACTAAGGAAAAGAGAGGCTGATATTTCAGGGATGCATGCATCTTAAGGGAGAAAACTGAAGGGGATTGTACTATTGCATGCGTCCCAATGTTGTTGGGTGTAGTTGCAGAGGCCTTACATGCTATATAGGTTTTCATAGGGTAGTGTGGATGTTCTAATCTATTTCATGCAAATCCAGATCTAATGCGTGCAGATCGAGGTAACTTCTGACATGATTTTTGAGGTGGAAAGAATATCGAGGCAACTGTACAATGCTAGTAAAAGCATGTCAAAATTCTAGGCATGATTTCCAAGAAATTTCTGAATTGTATAGGTTCATTAATTATTGTAATAATTTCCAAAATTTTCTTTATGGGTTGAAATAATAAATTACCTATTTTCCGTTTTTTCCCTTTGGGGTTTTCCATGTGATAAAAATATTGTGTCAAATATATGTCATTAGTTTCTTATTTCTATTTTACATTTCCTTGCTAGCAAGCTCAGTGTATTTATGTTCATGAAAATTTATTATGGACATTTCTTGTTTTTTATGCAGCATTTGAGTATAAATTTTTTTTACTGGAAGTAAAAATAACATTTTGGCTTTAAGAAACTAACAATCGATCTCTTTCACATTATCTCTATCTTTGTCCAAATGTTATATACATAGATCACCTAATCATTTTACGAGCCAAGCTCTAGATTCTCTGTAAAATTTTGTTGCAGAGGATTAACTACTCAAAACACACATAAATTTTACTGATAAAATCACTCTCCAAAGCATGAACATTACAAATGATTACATGGCTATTTATTTAGGATGGAAGAAATCTCTCGAATCTATTCAAGAGAAACTTATTCCTAGATATTTGGAGGAAGTTGAGAATTAACCTCTCAAATTTATGAATACTATCCTAACTTCCTAATCTCCTAATTAATTCTAGAATGACTCTTAAAATCTAGAAAATTCTAGATTTCTCAATTTAAATAATTACAACAAATAATATATGTTTTTTTATTGCATCATATTACTGAGGAAGAAAATATAAAATCATATGTTTTTCTTCTGAAATTATTCAATGCTGGTACCATATTTTGAAATCTCTGTTGCTGTCATCCAAGTTGTATCTTCGACTGGTTGATTCATCCATTTGACGAAGTATTGAAGACATTCTTTCTTTCTGGTTATTTTAGCCACTCTTTGATCGATGATGGATTCAATCTGCTTTGCTAGTGCTGAAGGTAGTTGTTTGTCCTATTGAAAATTTTCGCTAACAAGTGCATCGGTAGGATCATTCATTAGTTCGTTAAAGGGTTATAGATCTGAAACATTACAGATTGGTGAAATGCCAAAACCTTTGGGTAGTTCTATTTCATAAGCATTCGAGGAAAATTTCCTTAAAATTTTACATGGTCCAATATTTTTCATATTTAACTTATTATATTCCCCTTTAGGAAATCTTTCTTTTCGAATATATGCCTTAACCAGGTCTCCAACATTAAAGTCTAATGTCTTCTCTTGGAATTTGCTCTTCGTTTATACTTGCTGCTGCTTTCTTATAGTTGCTTCTTGACTCTGTCTTGTATTTCCTGCATACTGGCTGCAAAATCTTCACCATTTGCACTTCTGAATTGCTGTTTTCCCAGGATCCTCAATTCATAAATTCCTCTTGGATGCATCCTATAAATATTTTGAAATGAACTCAAATTCTGCCTGAGCAAGAACTTGATCCCACAGTTTGGGATGTTCACTTACCAAAATCCTAAAGATATTTCCAAGGCTTCTATTTACCACTTATGTTTTCTGTTGGGAAAAAATACTGAGAGGAGGGGTGAATCAGTATTTAGATCTTATAATATAAATTCAACTTTTTCTTTTGAGCAGATTTCCATACGTGGTTTTTATGAATGGAACTAGCGTATGCATGCGGAAATGCAGAAGGAAACTAGCGTATACTGATTTAACTTTCCATATTTAGAGAAAATTCTCAGAAGCAATCTTATAAACAGATTTATCAGTTATGTATCAGATTATGAGAAGTAATCAACAGAATAAAGCATCACACACATGAACACCAATATTTAAGGTGGAAACCCAATTCGGGAGAAAACCACCGCTGCTGTCGTCTCTGTTTTCAATATTTATTATATAGAAAACCTTTTACAACATAGTACTGATGCAGACACATACCAGTACGCAGGCTTCTACCTGCAAAAGGCTGCAACCTTCTCTCGTTTTCCAGCTACAACTGGAAGGGAGCTCTGAACCCCTGATCTCGTTTACTAGCCTCTCCTGGAAGGGAGCTTCGACCCCCTGAAATCAATCACCAGCATCTACTGACAGAAAGCTTCTTCTTTCATACTGAAGGCTTCAACCCCCAGATCTACTGCTGACCATGTTTCATCAATTTTCATACTGGATTCAACAGCTTCAACACAACCCTTCACTTAACATCAACAAACATACTTTTCCCAATACTTCAAAAAGAACAGTGAGACCACTATAACCAGAATGTCAGAAATAAACCAGACTTCAGAATAGATATGCAGATACAAACTCAACCCTGAACATTCATTAATTCAAATAGCATACGCTACTTTTCTTCATTGAAGCCGCGTACATACGTGCTTTCCTGCATACCAACCCGTGTATACTTCTGTGTATTTTATTCTTCAGAAACCCTAACTGCCATACGCTCTTTTCATGAGGAGAACCCATGTATATATGCGGTTTTTCTGAAACCAACCAGCGTATAGATCTGTAAAAATAAATTTTGTAGAACAGACCAGATCTATAAAACTTACCCTTATTTATTCATTTTCTTTAACAGACTTGCGCCAGTTCTTCATGATTTCGTCAGTCGATCAAATCAGAGATTCATCATCATCAAATCTAGAGATCTTGAACCATCATTATATCCATGGGTGCATCATAGATTCAGATCTGTCAATTAAGAACAAAGTTCATCCATGCAGATATTCCTTAGAGAAATTTATTCATCAACAACCCTTACACATGCACACCTTGCACTATGATCTTCTTCTCCTTAAATAGATTTAGCTTTTACCAATACCATGAGTCAAAACCACACAACTTCCGATGGTATTCTTGGACGGAATCAAATAAACCATACAATGCTCAATACTGTGTGCCAAAACCATGGTAATGCCCCTTGGTATTATAATTTTGGAGCGCAAAAGGGCATATGCGACTTGGGATGTACTTATCCGCGTGTATACGCGACTTGGCCTTTACAAAAGCGCGTATACATTGTGACATATTATATTTATCATTTCTCCGGCACATACTGGACTTCTTTTTCTCTGTCATATCTGAACTTCACTGTAGATACATCATTCTTACATCTTTAACACATAGGTTTCTATCCAAAGACAACTAATCAAGTCAGTTTCCATCAAGGACAACTTCATCAAGTAGGTTGCCATCAAGGACAACACATTGGATCATATTGCCAACATTTTCCCATCAGCCCGGGGATGATATGTTGAGCTAAAACTGAGATTGGTTCCCAAATTTTTCCATAGAGTTCTCCAAAAATGACCCACAAACTTAAGGTCTCTGTCAGAAAAAATGCTTGTAGGTAATCCATGCAATCTAACTATTTCTTGGAAGAACAAGTTTGATATGTTAGTTGCATCACTTATCTTTTTACGAGCTATAAAGTGTGCCATTTTTGAGAATCTATCAAAAAAAAAAATTGAGTCACTTCCTTTTTGTGTTTTAGGAATTCCCAGTTCAAAATCCATGCTTATGGAGTCCCATGTGTAGAAATTATACAACATGCATGTATATCTTGGATTCACCCCATCTAACAATGTACTAAAGTTAAATACTGAATCACTTCTACAAATATTTTGCACAATTAAAAACACAATCGCCAATCACATAAAGCAAGGAAAGAATAGATCAAACCACAACACCAGATATTCTTGGGGAAATATTACTGCTTAAAACCCCTCTATCATATATTTTATATTCCAGAAGGAATCATGAAACAATTACATACAATTCTTCTCACAATAATCCTCATGTATTCAACTAATTGTCTCACACCGTCTCAGATAAAATTGGGACAATACTGAGCCAATTTACTGCCTCTAGACAACCTGCCTTGCTCATGTAGTTCCTGATGAATGCAATCCTTAATCACAAAGAATTTCATTCTTCCTCAACTGCGCTGATTATCATGGGTATCCTGTGGTGTCTTAACTACACCTGGGTAGCCTGCTAATATCACAACTGATATTTACACTTCCCTTTCACCTTGTCTCAACTGGGTCTCCACTGGAAATGACATGCGTGTAGCTAATAATAGTGAATCATCAGTTGCATGTGAGATCACTGATTGTGAATTAGTTAATATTTAATTCACTTGATCTCTCAATACTTGTATCTTCAGTTACAACTAGCACAACTGAGTTTAACTCACTTAACTGAGTTAAACTATTTACAAATTGCATTAACTAATGCACCACTGCACTTCAAACTCTGTTACAACTAGAATTACTCTGCATGTCCCACCAACTAACGTCTAGCTCGAAATCCACTAGCTAACTGAGTTTTCCACTTTTAGTTAACTCATTCAAGTCCACATTGAGAATATATTACATTTTAGTGTCCATCTAAATTAAGGGATAATAAAAATAGACATGCACCAAATTTAGCCATGTGGGCCCCACCCTAGTGTAAGTGCTTAATGCAACCAGGTGCTTAATGCACTAGGAGTGGGTGATGAATGTTGTTTCTGGATGCCAATTTCATTTTTTCTTGTTGCAAACTTCAACACTCCTTCTCAAAAAGAAAGGAATGTCCTTGCATGCGACATGCAACCCTTGCATGCAACACTTCTCTAGTGTTTATCGCACATGCAACCTTTGCATGAAACACTTCTGAAACTGAATGGCCTCCAAAAAAATGAATCAATATAATGCATTTGTCATTAAAGTCTTCTGACTGCTGCTAGCTACTGCTCATGTCTACTGGATCCTCTGCATTGTTGACATCTACATCCATGCACTCTGCACTTGCTGCCAAATTTGATCTGTGCTCTAGTATCTGACACTTTCACTTTGATTTCATGTCCTCCTGACATCTGACTGCATCAATATAACTGATCCTGCTACTGCTGTACTATAGGCTCCTCGTATTTAGGTTCGATTCATGATACCCACTCCATCTCAATGAATCCTCCCCAAATTTATTCTTGGTATTAATCATGCATGTCACCCCACCTCACACCTGGTGGTATAGCTACATGCACTCCCTCTGCCCATTTGGCTTGCAATTTCTCTACTTGAGTGGTTGCTCCCACTCCATGATCCTCCACATGTGGCTACTCCACATCTTGAGGTTCATTCTCACCTGCATGCAAATCCAACTCCCTCTCAAGGGTCAATTGCATAGCTTTCTCACACTTCCCCATTGTTGGAAGCTCTATGTAAATCACATCTACATAAAGTCTATAAAGATTATTCACACGAATCCCAATATTATTGAATTTATTTGTGGCTTTATGCTGAAGGAAGGCTTTACCTTCACTAAAAGCCACATCATAGCCTTTATCTTCCAATATTGAAACTAAAACTAAATTTTTCATTAAGCCTGGTACGTGCATTGCATCTTTTAAAAAGAAGGGTTTACCTGAATTTCTCTAGAAAGCAACAACACCAATCCTGGTAGCACTATACCTTTTTTCATCACCCATATCAAAATGCATCTGGAGATCCTTCTCCTCCAAGCTACTGCAAATTTCTCTATCTCCCGTCATGTGGAAAGATGCACCACTATCCAAGTACCACATCAAACTCATTGCACTTAACACCATGCATGCAATAAGTGATAAGTGAATCTCAAATTGCAAGGCCAAAGCCTCTCCAGCTTCAGATTCGGTAACCTTTTTTTTCTTCTTCTTTTGTGGATAGATCATAGTTTGTGGCAAAATGTCCATGCTCATGACAGTGAAAACACTTCACTTTGGACATGTCGTGCTCCTTGCCTTCACCAGTCTCAGAATAGTATTTCTTTCCTTTTCCTTTATTCACCTTGGAAACCAAAGAACTATCTTCTTCATCATCTTCCTTAGATGAATATCCATCTCTAGTATTTCATCTGAATTCCTCCTGCACCAAATCCGACCGTAGTCGTTCACAATTTGGCAATTTTTCTCGTCCATTGATAGAGTCTTCATAACTGCGCCAACTCTTAGGAAGTCCTAGGAGAGCCAAGATCACCAAATCATCATCATCAATAGTAATTCATACAATCCCAAGCTCATCCCAACATTGGAAAATATTTGTTAAGTATACCAGAATAGTGTCGCACTTTTCCATTTTAATATTCCTGAGTTTATCCTTGAGCGCCAATTTCCTATGGTCGCAACTGCTCTGAAATAGATCCATCAAAGCCTTCCAAATTGAATATGGAGTCTCTTTTCCATGGGGGCTTGAGACAATGTGGTCTCTCACTCCCTCAAATAGGATCCTCCTGGCCCTTGCCACTTTCTTTTTCCATGCATCAAGATTTGCAACATCCACATCGACTTTAGGAACATCTTTGTCAATGCATTCCTTCAACCCATTGTCTTTGAGTACTGCCTCCATCCCATCTTTCCAAGAAACATAGTTAGAGCTGCCTTGCAGTGCATACTCCAATCTCAAGCCATTGAAAGCCATTTCGATCTTGAATCAACTGTAGCACCAAGAAAGTCTTTCTGCAAATTTGAATTCTATCAAGTCACAAACTCCGCTCCTGCTTTAATTTTTCAATTTCCTGTGCTCTGATACCATGTATAAATTATACAACATGCATGTATATCTTGGATTCACCTGATCTAACAATGTATTAAATTTAAATACTGAATCACTTCTACAAATCTTTTGTGGAATTAAAAACACAATCGCCAATCACATAAAGCAAGGAAAGAATAGATCAAAACCACAACAACAAATATTCCCGGGGAAATCTTACTACTCAAAACCCCTCTATCATATATTGTATATTCCACAAGGAATCATAAAACAATTACATACAATTCTTCTCTCAAGAATCCTCCTGTATTCAGCTAATTACCTCACACTGTCTCAGATAAAATTGGGCGAATACCTAGCCAATTTACTGGCTCCAGACAGTTTGCCTTGCTCACCTAGTTCCTGATGAATGCAATCCTTAATCACAAAGAATTTTAGCCTTCCTCAACTGTGCTGAGTATCATGGGCATCCTGTGGTGTCTTAACTACACCCGGGTAGCCTGCTAATATCACAACTGATAGTTACACTTCCATTTCACCTTGTCTCAACTGGGTCTCCACTGGAACTGATATGCATGTAGCTAATAATAGTAAATCCTCAGTTGCATGTGAGATCACTGATTTTGAATTAATTAATATTTAATTCACTTGATCTCTCACTACTTGTATCTTCATTTAAGACTATCACAAAGGAGTTTAACTCACTTAACTGAGTTAAATTTTTTACAAATTGCATTAAATAATGCACCACTGCACTTTGAACTCTGTTACAACTAGAATTACTCTGCATGTCCCACCAACTAACCTCTAACTCGAAATATACTAGCTAACTGAGTTTTCCACTTCCGGTTAACTCATTCAAGTCCACATTAAGAATAGATTACAGTTTAATGTCCATCTAAATTAAAGGATAATAAAAATAGACATGCACCAAATTTAGCCATGTGGGCCCACCCTAGTGTAGGTGCTTAATGCAACCAGGTGCTTAATGCACTAGGCGTGGGTGCTGAATGTTGTTTTAGGATGCCAATTTCACTGTTTCTTATTGCAAACTTCAACACCATGGTCGATTTGGTATTGGTAGGGGTTGATAAAGTCCAGTGTTCCGACTTCTTCCTTTTGCATATTGACATATCCTGCATCTTTCAACAAATTTCCTTACAACTATTTGCATGTGATGCCAATAATAAAATGCTTGTAACTATGATAGAGTTTTATCTTGCCCAAAATGACCTGCTAAACCCCCATTATGTTTTTCTTTCAACAAATTTTCCCTCATCAAACATCTTGGAATGCATAACTATTTTCCTTTAACTAGAAGTCCCTCATGTATCATGTAGTATTACCATGGAGTTCTATCTCTACTTACAATATTCACAAGTTTCATAAGCTTATTTAAAATATGGATCATATTTATACATATCTTTCAACTCATAAAATCCTAAGACATTTACTTGGAATTCTTGCAAAATTAAATTGATTCTGCTTAATGCATCTGCTACTTTGTTTGATTTCCCACTTTTATGCTTGATGATAAATGTGAAATTTTGTAATAATTCAATCCATTTTACATGTATTTGACTCAATTTTGTTTGAATGTTGATATTCTATAAAGCATGATTATCTGTGTAGAGGATGAACTCTTTTGACATAACATAATTTCTCCATTTATTTAAAGTTTGTATGATGGCATAAAATTTTTTATCATAAGAAGAGTATTTTTGCTTGGCCTCATTAAGTTTTTCACTGACGTAGGAAACTGGTTTTCCTTCTTGACTTAAGGCAACTCCTATTGCAGTTCTACTGGCATTAGTTTCAACCTGAAACAATTTATTGAAATCTGATAGTGCTGAAATAGGTTATTTTGTGATCTTTTTCTTTAATAATATGAAACTTTTATTAGTTGCTTCTATCCAATGGAATTGTTGATTTTTATCTTTAATAGTTTCTACAATCAGAGCACATATGCCACTGAATTTTTTGATAAATTTCCTGTAAAAACTTGCCAATCCATTAAAACTTCTTACCTCTGAAATGCCTCTGGGAGTTGGCCAATTGATTATGGCCTTCACTTTCTCTTGATCCATATTTAAGCCTTCTCTTGAAATTACAAAACCCAAGAACAATAGTTCTGTCATCATGAAGCTGCACTTATTTAGATTGATTAGCAAATTCTCTTGTTGTAGTTTCCTCAAAACCATTTTGAGATATCATAGGTGCTCTACTTTTGATTGACTGTAAATTAAGATATCATCGAGATAAACTATAACAAAATTTCCAATGAATTCTTTTAAGACTTCATTCATTAGTGTCATAAAAGTACTCAGAGAATTGGTTGGTAGGGCATTACCAACCATTCGTATAAACCATTATTAGTTTTGAATGTTGTTTTCCATTCATCACCCTCTCTGATTTTGATTTGGTGACATACACTTTTTAAATATATTTTAGAAAATTATGTAGCACCACTTAAACAATCTATAAGATCATCAATACAGGGTAATGGAAACCTGTACCTGATTGAGATTTTGTTGATTGCTCGAGAATATGTGTACATTCTCCATCCGCCATCCTTCTTTGGAGTTAACACTGTTGGAACAACACACAAACTTTAAATTTCTCGAATGAGACACTTATCCAACAATTCCTGCACTTGATTTTTAATTTCTTCATTCTCCTTTGGAGTCATTCTGTAAGCTGCTTTATTTGGAAGGCTAGCACCTGGAATGAGATCAATATGAAGGTTGATGCTTCTAATGGGAGGCAATTCATCAGGAAAGTCATCCACTACAATATCAATAAATTCATTCAACATGTTTTTAACTTCTTCTAGAAGATCATTCTAATTTGTATTTGTGAGGAATACCTTTGGCTTACCGATCAAGGAAAAATTGATCTCCTCATGCTTGATTTCTCGAAGAAATTATTTCACACTAAGTAACATTACCTTGGATTGGTCTTCTTCTAGTGATTTTTCATTCTTCAAAGGAAAAAGTACGTGTTTTTCACCATCCTTTTCAAAAGTGTAGGTATTTTTCCTTCCATCATGCATTGCTTTCCTGTCATATTTCCATGGCCTTCCAAGCAAGATATGTCACACATCCATAGGCATAATATCACAAAGAAATTTATCCTTATAACATCCTATTTGAAACTCCACTTCACATTGTTCATTAACTAATATATGATGTCCTTTTTGCAACCATGAAAATTTGTAGGGAGTAGGATGTTTAGTTTTCTTTAAATTCATTTTTTCTACCATTTCTGTGGATACTAAATTATCAGTACTCCCACTATCAATAATGATTTTACAACACTTTCCTCCTGATTTACAAACATATTTGAACAATGTTTTTCTTTGTGTGGGTTCCTTCTTCAATAGTCTTTAATAAAGTTCTTTTCATCATCAAAGATTCACCAGTTTTAGGTGCATTTTCATGTGTAGAGGATTGTACACTTTCTGTATCAGTTTGTGCTATATGCATGCTCCCTTTATTAGAAAATATTTTTGGACATTGATTAGCTTTATGACCAACTTTGTTACATATATAACATCTTACCACAAAAGATCGAGCTCTAACTCTTTGATATGGTCTTCATCCTCTGAAATCTCCTCTTGATGATTCTGCCTAGCCTTCTTCTCCTTGAATGGGAAATATTACACTTGAATATCTTATGCTTGAGTTTCCTCGTCTTGCTCATCCTCTGCTTCTTATCGTGCTTCGTCCTCTTCCTATTTGATTATATTTTCTTGCCAATTTTTCTTCAATATTGATGGCTATCTCGTCAGCTTCTTTAATAATTTTTAGAGACAAAACATTAAATTCATATTGTATTTCAAATCTCATGACATTAATATACCTTGCTATTTTTTCTTCATCTGCTTCCATATGACCCAGATCTTATACTCAATCTATAAAACTATTATGTATATTCTTTTATAGACATAAATTTTTGCTTGAGATTTTGCATTTGGCGAAAAATATTCAATTGATAATATCGAGGAAGAAATTTACCTTTGAGCTTGGACACCATTCGATCCCAACTATTGATCTTCCCTTTGTTTCTATTTCTCCTTTAAGCTTGCACACTATCCCACCATAGTGCATCATGTCCCTTTAATATGGTCACTGCAAACTTGACTTTCTTCTTGTCAACTACATTTTCATAGTTGAGATATTTATCCATGGTGCTGATCCAATTGATAAATTCTTCAATATTTAAATTTCCTTCATACATAGGCACGTCCAATATTGGCTTGGTACTTATTACCGTGATCATCTTGACAATATTCCTTGCTGGAGTCTCTTCAGCTTCAACTTCTTCTTCTTCACTGACATCACCGATGTCGACATCTCTTTGACATGTTGTCTCCAATGCATCCAATCTGGTTCTAATATGTCTTACTTTAGCAAGCAAGGTTTGATTTGTAGCTGATCTTCCTTGACCAATTCCAACTCCTCTGACTCCTCTAACTCTATAGGCCATCTTTATCTTTTAAAATAAGAGCCAAAAGTTTACAAATTTCTCACTTAAATTCTTACATTTAATAAGTGATCAAAACACTTTAGAATTAATAATTTAATAACCATAAAATATTATAAAGATACAAAGTACCTTCCTCCTAACTTTGGTATTAAAATAAAGTGCTTTTATATTCCATTTCCTTTGGAAGTGAAAGTAAAATAACAAAACACTTTTTTATTTATTAGTCCCTGCCATTAGGCATGGGACTATAGTAATCTAAAACAAGTTTTTAGCATTATTTTGCTTTGTTTTTATTGGTTCTTGCAATTTATACACCTTATATGAGTTGTTAAACGCATAGTATTTTATTTCATGGTTCTGGCCTCTTCCTGAGGTGGAGAGGCCAAAAAGCTTATATCATGTTTCACTTTGTCTGCTTGGTATTTCAGAAATCAAACTAATGTTAGCATTAGTTCCCTAGCAACAATTGTTTTATGTTTTATGTTAATTCAACGATGGTTTCTACCCTTAAGCTTTACTGGCACATGTTTTTCCACCGCCCTGTGAGTTTTGTGACATCTGGGCCCTGTGAGTTTTGTGACATCTGTGCTTAATTTTTATGACATCTGGACTCCGAGTATTGAATTTCTATCACTTACTGCTCAAATAAGGATAGAGAGCATCTTCAATACCTTAAAGCGTTCAAATTGCATTCAAATTGAGCGAGAAGTATAGCTTCCGACTACAGCTGTTGCTGTTACATTCTCCAGTTCATAATATGTGAGTTTTTAACTGATAAGCCCATTCTCTATTTCATAATATGTGAGAGATACAAATAGTACAAATTATAGTCTAATATATAAGAAATGTCAAATTTTAACGCATGAACAATTACGCCTATAGCTTAGTAGCAGAGCATTGACTATAGATTCAGAGGTTACTGGTTGGAACGCTGTTGGGTAGAGCATTTGACTGCAGATTATTTGGAAACCCCAGCAGGTGTTCATCGTGCAATGGCCTCGTCCAAATCCAACCCTTCTGTATGAAACTAGCAGCCATATTAATGTCTATAACGTGAAGATTGACAGTAGCACCAACTGTTTGCATAGCCATAAATTTCTAGCAAGAATTTAGTTCGCATCACAGAAAGTTTTATATATTTCTGCAAACAAAACTGTTAATAGTCATAAATATGTTCGCATCTGGTGTAAACGTTTTGTAGTCATGTATACATTTTTCAACAAGCTATATTAATAGTCATAATCTTGTTCACATTTCATACAAGATCTAACAGTCAGATATATTTACCTTTCTGTTTATATGCATCATAACATAATGATTTTAACAAATTCATGCATATCCACATTTATGTTTTACATACAGTGTTGCATAAAAAATGTACATTTAGACCTATCTATGTTATGCAATAAGTAGTTGGTTTACTTCTATGATTATCATTTAGATTATCAATTAGACCTATCTATGTTATGTAATAAATATTTCTCTACATTTGTAGGCACCACTTCTGTTCACTTCAACTAGCTGTTAGCTTAAGAAACCGATGCACCACCTTTGCTCAGAAATGCTTCTAATCTACCCACTTCAAGAATCTGGGCGCAACATAACTGAAATTATGAATTTTTTTTTCCTCCAGAGACCAGAAAAACTACAATTGTGTGAGTTAAGGCTCATGGGAGGATTTTCTCTTTCCCATCTCGGTCTACTACGAGAAATGTATTAGAGGCATATCATGTTACTGGAGGCATCAAAGTACTGCAAGGAACTAAGATTTCTGAAACCCTTAAGGATTTTCCCACAGATATTATTGTGGTAGAGATGTAATTGCTGTAAGCTATTCCCAGAGGAACAATACCTAAAAAATAATTGAAGGACAACTCGAGATCAACTAGGTTCGTGAGGTTACCTATGAAGTCCAAAATGATTCCTTCCAAACTGGTATTTGAAAACTGGAACATTGTAAGTCCATATAAATGGCCCAGGACCTGGGGCATTTCACCGACATCGAAGGGATTGTCATTGAGGCTTAATGATATCAGATTGGTTAAATTGGTGATGGAAATAGGGAATTTTCCAGAGAAGCTATTCTATATCTCATTAAACCTATGCCTACAATGATTTCATGACTAGTGCATACTTCTTCTCTCTAACTGATGAGGATACAAGCTCTTGATATTTATCTGTATCTGGCCTCTAGGATCCGTCCGAGCAGACATGTTCTCTACACAAATCATGTAAAGCACTCTGCAAGTTGAAACTCTCCTTTGAGCATATACAAAAAGTAGGAACAATGTTAATTGATACACCGGGAATAGTCCGAATTGATATAGCAGGGATCAGGCCTGGATCGAAAGGTGTGAGTAAATGATCGCTAGCATTAAAAATCCAACACAACTGTAGGGACTAAAAAACGTTGAAGTGTGGGGAGGGGGAACGTGGCTTGCATGCAAGCCTCAGGAGCATACTGTTGGCAATATGATGCAGAGTGTTGTCCTTGATGGCAACCCACTGAATGAAGATGAAGACATGAGAGTGTTGGCATGTGTTGTCCTTGATGGAAATCCACCTGATGAAGTTATTCTTGACCTGATGGACTTGGTAAATGATGTAAATCTGATGTGAAATGATGTTAGTTAGCAATATGATGCTGAGTGTTGTCATTGAATGGCAACCCACTTGATGAAGAAGATGGCAACTTACTTGATGAAGTTATGCTTGATAGAATATGTTCTTGATGAAGTAAATCTGATGTATCTACAGAGAGTACAGAAGGTAATGAAGAAAGGAATTGTAAATCTGATGTGAAATGATGTTAGAGTGTTGTCATGGAATGGCAACCCACTTGATGAAGAAGATGGCAACTTACTTGATGAAGTTGTGCTTGATAGAATATGTTCTTGATGAAGTAAATCTGATGTATCTACAGAGAGTACAGAAGGTAATGAAGAGAGGAATTCAATATGTGCTAGATCCACGATGAAAATATTATGTCTCAAGGCATACGCGGATTTGCCTAGGAGAAGGCGCGTATGCACGCGGTAAAGTACGTGCCAAGTCGCGTATGGGCAAAAGCGCTCATAAAGTGAAAAACCAGGGGTAACCACCATGGTATTGACCCATTGTATTGGGTAATGATTCGTCTAAATGACTCCGTCCAGGAATTCCATCGGAAGTAATGTAGTTTTGGGCTCATGGTATTGAAAAAGGGTAAACCTATATAAGGAGAAGAAATTCATTGTGCAAATCATGAGTGTGGGTGCAAGATGTCTGAGCTTGAATGAATACTTCTATGTGAAGTATATCTGTATGGAAAGGGTAAAGGCTTGATGATAGATTTGAATCTATGATGCACCAATGAAGAAAATGATGAAGAAGGGGATCTAGATCTGAAATGTATTTGTATCTACTAGATCTGTTTATGGAGTGATTAGATCTGTGATGAGGCAAACATCTGTCTGAAGTAAAGGGTTGAATCTGAACTGAATATCTGATCTGAAGAAGTATGTAGCTCTGTAATGGTTGAAGATCCATACGCTAGTTAGCCGCAGAGGAAGCGCGTATATATGCGGCTTCGCTGAAGAAAAAGCGCGTATGCACAGTGAAGTTTATGTGCAAATGTATACGCAGGTTGATGTGGACGGAAGCGCGTATATACGCGACATCAGTGAAAGGAAAGCGCGTATGCAAAATAGGGTTTGCTGAAGCATGGGATATGAAATGTCTGATCTGATCTGCTGTGTTTTAGCTATCTGTTGTTGATGTTTGACTGTGCTTAAATGTATGGAGAGGGTCTAGTCTGAAAATATGATGAAACGTGGCCTGCAAGTTGTGTTCTATTGAAGTTGTTGGATCCAGTGTGAAAATTGATGAAACGTGGTCCATAGAGGTGCTGAGGGTTGTAGCCTTCAGTCAGGGGGTTGTAGCTCCCTTCCAGGTGAGGTTGGTAAACGAGATCGTGGGGTCGTAGCTCCCTTCCAGGTGAGGCTGGTAAACGAGGGAGTGTGGGGGTCGCAGCCTTCCGGGAGAGTGGGCCGTGGGTAAACGAGTCGTGGGTTGGAGCCCTTCCAGGAGAGGTCGGTAAACGACCGGGGCAGGGAAATTGCGTGTCAGTAGAGTCTCGTACCAAAGACATATGTTGTAAGATGTTTTCTCTATAATAAAATATTGAAGGCTGAGCAACTGCAGCGGTGGTTTTCTCCCGACTTGGGTTTCCACCTAAAAAATCCCGGTGTTCATGTGTGATGCTTTGTGTGATGGTTTATTCTGTTCTTACTGCACATGTTTACTGTTTATAGAACATCTAATGAATGAATGATGGAATGATATAAGTGAAGAACTAATGGCATAATTATATCTCTGTGTATACGCGAGTTTTATAAAGGATATCCGCGTGTATACGCTAGTTGGCTTCAGCAAAGTAGCGTATGGGTTTTAGAGCATGAAAAAGTAAAAAGTTTCAGTTTGCCCTAAATACTGATTCACCCCCCCCTCTCAGTATTTTTCCCAACAATTGGTATCGGAGCAGGTTCTTCTGCAAAATCTTGATCGCTTGAAGGAGATCCGTCGCAATGGGAAGTCAAGAAGGAGTAATGTCTATAAAGCCACCTCTATTCAATGGAAGAAATATGATATTCTGGAAGGTACGAAAAAAAGCATATCTGCAAAGTCTTGGTGCAGATGTATGGGCAATCGTGGAAGAAGGTTATCAATACCCAGCAAGTATTCCTACTGATGCAGCGGAAAGGAAGAAGTATGAAATCAATGCCAAAGAAGTGAATGTCTTATTAGGAAGCATGTCTGAATCAGAATTTGCTAAAGTGATGCAGCTACATTCAACAAAAGAAATATGGGACAAAATCATTCTAAGCTATGAAGGAGACACAAAGGTAAAAAGTACAAAACTCCAAACTCTTAGAATTGAATATGAAAATTTGAAGATGCATAGTGATGAAAGTGTTGCCAGTTTCTTTCTTCGTCTAGATGATATTGTAAATCGGATGAGAAATTTGGGTGAAACCATAATCGATACTACTCTGGTGGAAAAAGTCTTAAGATCCTTGACTTCAAAATTTGACTCTAAAGTTTCAGCTATTGAAGAAAGGCAAGATCTGTAAACTCTTACTATTGTTCAATTACATGGTATTCTGACTGCTTTTGAAATGAGACAAGGAGGTCCTTCTCAAATCAAAGAAGCTGCTTTTAAGGTATCTGCAAGAGGAAAAGAAAAGGAAGTTGTCAAAGAATCCAGCTATATATTCGATGAAGAAGAAGCGAATTTCGTGAGAAAACTCTAACTAGGAACTGGAAGATTCAAAGGTAAGCTTCCCTTCAAATGTTTTGAGTGTGGAAAAGTTGGTCACGATGCTGCTAAATGTCCTTCTAAAGAAAAACATGGTAAAGGAAAACAATTTGAAAAGAGGAAGAGTTATTATGCAAATGAAGATGATGATGAAGTGTCCAGTGAAGATGAAGAAGATTCTGACCAAGCTCTACAAGTGCTCATGGCAAAGAAGCAAAAGAAGAAGGTTACTCGAGGAAAGGAGATACCTCAGAAATCATGTATAGCAAAAATTGAAGAAGATGAAACAGATTCTGACGAAACTCTACAGGTGCTCATGGAAAAAAGGAAAAAGAAGAAGGCTACTCGAAGCAAGGAGATATCTCAGAAAATTGAAGAAGATGAATTTGATAGTGATTTGGGCTCTAGTCCTTTCTAGGTACATGTAGTAGAAGAAAAGTAAGTCAGGATCCCGAACAAGCTATCAGACCAAAGTGAAGAAATTACCAAAGGAAATTTACAAGAAAGATTCTATCTACAAAGAGATGATCTCACAAATGAAAGATCAAATAGAAATGCTGAATGAACAGATGGAAAAGTATCAAAGGTTTCACACTTATGCATCCAATCGAATTAAAGATCTAGAAGCAGATTTTGAAAAATCAAGCAAGAAGAATGAAGGACTTGAAGCTGCAATCATTTGTCTTCAGGAGGATTTAGAAGCATCAAGTAAGAAAAATAAGGAACCTCTACAATCATTTGAAAAGGAAGGCCTTGAAGCAGAAATCATCTCTCTCAAAGAAGATCTGGAAAAATCAAATAACAAGAATGAAGAGCTGCAACAAACATGTGAAGGAAATGAAGATTGGTTGAAAGAAGAGATTCTAAATCTGAAGGATCAAGTTGAAGATGGAAGAAGAAAAGAAGAAAGCATGACAAAGCAATGTCAAGCCTTGGAGGTTGAGGTAAACATTCTCAAAGGTAAATTAGAAGAAAAAGTTAAACTTTTGAGGTTTCATGATAGTACTAATATTTTGGACAATATTCTGAGTAATCAAAGGTCTCATGCTATCAAACTTGGTCTTGGTTTCCATGAAACTGTTAAAGGAGAATCTAGCTCACAAGGAAGTGCTAAAAATTCAGAGGATGTCAATACTAAACCTGAAGTGTTGAAAGAGACAAAAGATCAGCCAACAATGATGAAATCTCAAAGGAAATCAGTCAAAAATGTTGAATGCTTTAAATGTCATAATTATGGGCATGTTGCAGCAAATTGCAGGAGCAGATCATTTCAGCCTCAAACAAACAGCCCCTATATAGAAAGGCACTCTGGTTTCTTCAAGGGATATTGTTTTTCATGTAACAAGTATGGACATAAAGCAGCTGATTGTAAAAGGAGGAAGATTAGAAATACTCATTATGATTCTTATGCTCATTTCTCTGGACACATGAGATGTTATTATTGTAACAAGTATGGACATGTAGAAAAGGAATGCAGGATGAACAGATATGAGATATTGGATAACTTCCAGCACACAAATAGACAGTTCAAACAAATCTGGAAGAAGAAGGAGGACCGATAAAAAACGTAGGGAATTCAGATCCTACTGCAGTCATCCACTTCTGAAGCTTACTTCTCTGATTGACTGCAGGAATGATGTGGGATACATTATGAGATTTAGTAATGTATTGTCACAAGGGGAGCAATGTATGATGTCTCTCATGGTTGATTTGATTATTCTGGTTATATGTATTTCTGACAGAACATCTGATATGAAGAAGACAGGTACAGGAAGTACAAGTTCAGGGGGAGATGAAGGAATGTTGAAAATTTATATGCTTCACTTTCCATACGCGGGTTCTATTGACCAAAGTCGCATATATATGCGAGTTCCAGCAGACACAGTCGCATATGCATTGATGATAAGAGAATTTGTATGATAGCTGAAGATCTGGAGCAGAGGTGCAAGGGGAGCATCAGTCTAACTGTTGATAACTATATTGTTGACTCAATATCAGCTTAGTTTCTCAGTTCCAAATAATGATGATATGATACATGGTTTCTTATGTTGAAGATTGTGGATGAGTCCTGTTTGCTTTTTGATGAAGAGTATTCATTGTTGAGATGAAAGTCTTATAATTCGGAGATAAGGGCAGTTCATGCAGAGATTGTTGCTGATGACTTGCTGATGAACGTATTCAGGTTGCACAAGTTAAGAAGAAGCACTGGTTCAGGGGGAGCAGCAGGTTAAATACTAATGATTGCATTGTTGGCAATATGACTGCTTATTCTTTGGTTTTTGTGATACTCATGCTCAAATGATGATGACTTTGTACATGGTTTATTATGATGAGATTTTGAGCCCTGGTTGCTGATAAGTATCTTTTGTGCTCACACATGGATGAGTTGGATGTCATTTGATTCAGAAATAAGAATAGATCATGCAGATTTTGTTACTATGGTTGAGATCTTTTGCCTACATATGTTACTTCATGTTAAATCTTAAAGATCATGGTGATGTTGGACCACATGAATGATTGCTTGACACTTATGTGAAGATGTTGTTCTGGTATGATAATCTCTCTTGGAAAGATTGTATTGATGCTGCAAAGAATCTGAAGACTTGGTTACTAATGCGCTTATGCTACAACCATTGGATGACGCTTGAAGACACAACTACATTGTCCTATCTGTCTGCCCTCATATGGTCCAGGGAAGCATTTGAATTTCACAAACTGAAGCTGGAGTTGTCTCAGACTGTCAAAAGAACAAATCTACTTAAATGCAGAAGATTGAATTGGATACGCGGGTTTCTTGATATACAGTCGCGTATATACGCGAGTTGAAACATATAAAGACACGTATGGTTGGTTGCTGGCAATTTTCGGTTGTGATCAGCTTTCTTCAGCACAGATGCAGTGCTGTTTGGTATCTCAGATACTGTTGGGTATCTCTGGTGGTGTTCCAGTTCTCATAATTCTATTTCTCATGTTTTGATAAAGATGCCTTGATGATTTGTTGGTGAAAGTGTTCAGGATGCACAAACTAAGGGGGAGCCTTAGTCATATGGAAAGGAAAAAAAAGGATGCTTGGATGCAATATCTGTGGGGAGTATTAGCATTGTCGAGTATAGCAATGCATTGTTGGCATTATGATGGTTCTGGACATATGTTCTCTTTCTTGAGGAATTTCTCGCTCGTTGGTCTTAAAGTTATATTTATAGTTTGATGAAAAGGTCATGTAGAAATCCATGATGTAAAATTGTAATATTTAGTCATGTAAGGACTTGTCAAATTTGTAAACCCACTTGGTTGGGTAGCCGAGTCAAATATTGTAAACCCACTTGGTTGGGTAGTCGAGTCAAATTTTGTAAACCCACTTGGTTGGGTAGCCGAGTCAAAATGTGTAAACCCACTTGGTTGGGTATTTGAGTCTCATATGTAAATCCACTTGGTTGGATCTTTGATGTAAGTATGAGTCCTTGGTGATAGGAAAGGTCATAGAGTCATATACTTCATTGAAAAATATGTTTGAAGATTCAGCATGAATTCAGGGGGAGCATGGTAACTTCAATGTACATCAGATCTACATCCCTCTTCTTTCTACATGAGGAGAAAAACCTTGTGTTGGTTTTGATCTGCCCTTTGCCCTTGATGTCAAAGGGGGAGAGTGACATGGTGTTTGAATAAGAGGAGAATATCATTATGCTTAATGTATCTATCTGTTGTGGTGATCAAGCACCATCGTGGTTTCCATCAAGTCCAAAGGGGAGATTGTTGGCAATATGATGCAATGTGTTGTCCTTGATGGCAACCCACTTGATGAAGATGAAGACATGAGACTGTTGACATGTGTTGTCCTTGATGGCAATACACCTGATGAAGTTATTTGTGACTTGATGGACTTGGTAAAAGATGTAAATCTGATATGAAATGATGTTTGTTAGCAATATGATGCTGAGTGTTGTCCTTGAATGGCAACTCACTTGATGAAGAAGATGGAAACTTACTTGATGAAGTTGTGCTTGATAGAATATGTTCTTGATGAAGTAAATCTGATGTATCTACAGTGAGTACATAAGGGAATGAAGAAAGGAATTGTAAATCTGATGTGAAATGATGTTAGAGTGTTGTCCTTGAATGGAAACCCACCTGATGGAGTTGTGCTTGATAGAATATGTCTTGATGAACCTGTTTAAAGATGTAAATCTGATGTATCTACAGAGAGTACAGAAGGTAATGAAGAAAGGATTTCAATATGTGCTAGATCCATGATGAAAAGAGTATGTTTCAAGGAATACGCGGATTTGTCTAGGAGAAGTCGTGTATGCACGTGGTTAAGTACGTGCCAAGTCGCGTATGGGAAAAAGCGTTCAAAAAGTGCAAAACCAGGGGTAACCAACATGGTATTAACCCATTTTATTGGGTAATGATTCGTCTAAATGACCCCGTCCAGAAATACCATCGGATGTAATGTGGTTTTGGCTCATGGTATTGAAAAAAAAGGGTAAACCTATATAAAGAGAAGAAATTCATTGTTCAAATCATGAGTGTGGGTGCAAGATGTCCGAGCTTGAATGAATACTTATCTCTGAAGTATATCTGATTGGAAAGGGTTACAGTTGAATGATAGATCTGATTGCATGATGCACCAATGATGAAGAAGGGTATCTAGATCTGAAATGTACTTGTATTTGCTAGATCTGTTTATGGAATGATTAGATCCAAGAAGAGGCGAACATCTATCTGAAGTGAAGGGTTAAATCTGTGTGAAGTATCTGTTCTGAAGAAATGCAATGACCTAAAATCTCTGAAGAACCATACGCTAGTTCGCCGAAGAGGAAGCGCGTATATACGTGGCTTCGCTGAAATAAAAGCGCGTATGCACAATTAAATTGGTTCTATAATATGTACAGAAGTATACATTGTTTTGTGTGAATGGAAGCGCGTATATACGCGACATCAGTGAAGTGAAAGCGCGTATGCAAACTAGGTTTTGCTGAAGCATGGGATATGAAAATGTCCGATCTGATCTGGCCGTGTTTTAGCTATCCGTTGTTGATGTTTGACCGTGCTTAAATGTATGGGAGAGGGTCTAGTCCGAAAATATGATGAAACGTGGTCTAAAGTTGTGTTCTTTTGAAGTTGTTGGATCCAATGTGAAAATTGATGAAACGTGGTCCATAGAGGTGCTGAGGGTTGTAGCCTTCAGTCAGGGGGTGGTAGCTCCCTTCCAGGTGAGGCTGGTAAACGAGATCAGGGGGTCGTAGCTCCCTTCCAGGTGAGGCCGGTAAACGAGAGCAGGGGGTCGTAGCTCCCTTCCAGGAGAGGCTGGTAAACGAGTCAGGGGGTTGGAGCTCCCTTCCAGGAGAGGCTGGTAAACGAGCGCAGGTGGGTGCCTGCGTGCTGGTCAAGTCTGCGCCAGCACATATGTTGTAAGATGTTTTCTCTATAATAAAATATTGAAGGCCGAGCAACTGCAGCGGTGGTTTTCTCCCGACTTGGGTTTCCACCTAAAAATCCCGGTGTTCATGTGTGATGCTTTGTGTGATGGTTTATTCTGTTCTTACTGCACATGTTTACTGTTTATAGAACATCTAATGAATGAATGATGGAATGATATAAGTGAAGAACTAATGGCATAATTAGATCTCTGTTTATACGCGAGTTTTATGAAGGATATCCGCGTGTATACGCTAGTTGGCTTCAGCAAAGTAGCGTATGGGTTTTAGAGCATGAAAAAGTAAAAAGTTTCAGTTTGCCCTAAATACTGATTCACCCCCCCTCTCAGTATTTTTCCCAACACATACAAGACATATTTCTTTCCCAAATTTGTCATTATTTATTAGTTATTATGTTTTTAATTTTTTTTATTAATTTTTTATTTCAAATTTCAATATAAAATATTTATAAAAAAAAATTGAGCATGAACTTGAAAAGTAAAGCCCAACAATATTTGTTGATTACAGTTTCTGATTGTATGTTGTTTATGAGACCCTAACTCAAGTATTTCTCTCATTAAGACTCCAAGATATAAATTTTTACAAATCCAATTTGATAAAATGCTTTATTTTACATGGTGTCTGATTTCCTTGGATGTAGTTATAGAAACCTTGAATTTTGTTTAAAAGGTTATGACTATCAAAATAATTTGGAAGCAGAATTCTTGTCTCTTTTAGATTTTGAAGTGCAATTAATAGTAAAATTGGTTTTTTACATCATATAGTTTTAAAATTATATGATGTGTATGTCAGGTATCATCTCAAACAATAATTGTGAAGAGAGTAGGGAGCTATGCTTGGACACATAAAAATTGGCGAGTTCATGAAGAATTAGCTTGAACTGTTGCACTTCTCTCAGTATTTTTGCTTCCACTGAGCTTCCTTTCCAGCGTTTAGTGCTTCCATCAGTAGTTATATTGTCCTCCATTACTTTTAGAATGAAATTACATAGTTCTCTTTATCAAATCAACCAAAAAAAAATACCCCATGTAGTGTTTTTTTATCAAACCAACCAAAAAATAACAGACATTACTCAGTGTTTTTGTGTACTTATACTACCTGTGTGAAATTGTTAGTTAGCGTGGTTATTAGTTGTCTTTTTAGTGTTGTGTCATATGATAATTCTTTACTCTGGCATTATTGTTTCAGGTGTTACATTTTATAGAAGACTCAAACATTAATGCTAGGGAAGCAACTATTTTATGTTTTGAGGTACATTAACATATAAATGAGGTGAGGTTATATATATCAAAAGTACTAGTGTTTGCAAATATCTATCATGAAGTATAGTGCGAGTTATTTTTCATAAAAATTATCAGGGAAAATTCTTTTGGGCAGGAATGGACTATAACTATGATAGGTGTCTCTTTGTTCTGTAAAATGTTGAAACCCTTGTCTTTCAGAAAATGTATCATCAAGGAGGACCTCAGTTTCGGGAGGAAATTCAATGCCACAATCTTGGCCTAAGCCAGGTACATCCATAAAGTATTGGAAGTTAGGTCTTGTTGTTGGTAACCAGAAAACTTGTTTTGTTCAATGTATTATTTCTCTACACTCAGATCAGGTTATTGTTTATACATTGCTCATTATGATGGTGGTAGAATTTTTCATGTTGATGCCACAACCAATTATGACTCTATGAGTACAAAAAATATTGTTATATTGCCACATGCGAGTGTATTCAAGAAAAAATGTGGGTACTTTGATTGTGCTAAGCCAATTAGGTGTTTTTTGCTGCAGCTGAAAGAGAGCAATTCAAGGTTGGAGAAGATAGAACCAAAGATGCGGGCATTTGAGGGAATGACATGCCATTTTTCATCTTCATAAATAAAGTCATCTTCAAGTTTTCCTCTTATTGGAAACAAATGAAATAGTCCAAAGACAAAGAAAGTTTGTGGATCATCTCTCACAGTAGGTTGGTGGTTTCTGGAATACTTAATCCCAGGTTTTATTTGAGAACCATAGTTTCTCCTTTTTACCACTTCTAAGATGTTTCCTAACACCGTCAGAGAAGGTGAACATTGCATCTTTACTTTTGCAATACATTATTTCAAAATTTTAAATTAAGTGCCATATGTGGATGAGAGATGTCCGGTCCTATACATAGCAGGGGCCCTTGGACTTAGTCTCACTCACTTTGTCCACTTGATGGATAATGTAATCTTAAATAAAAACTGTAACTTATGTTGGAAAAACACTGAGAGGGGGGGTGAATCAGTATTTAGTGCAGACAATAAAACTTTGATATTTCCTTCTTAAAAACCCATACGCTACTTTCCTGAATTCAACTCGCGTATATACGCGGATATCCTTTACAGAACTCGCGTATATCTAGTGAATTAATTATGCATTTAATTCATGACTTAGATCATTGCATTACTCATTTATCAGATGTTCAGAAAACAACAAACAGGTGCAGAAAGAATAGAGTAATCATCACACACAATCAATCACACATGAACACCAGGATTTTTAGGTGGAAACCCAATTTGGGAGAAAACCACTGCTGTCGTCGTCTCAGTCTTCAATCTTTATTATTAAGAAAACTTCTTACAACATGTACTGGCGCAGACTCATACCAGCACGCAGGCACCCACCTGCAGAAGGCTACAACCTTCTCTCGTTTACCAGCCTTTCCTGGAAGGGAGCAACAACCCCCTGCTCTCATTTACCAGCCTCTCCTGGAAGGGAGCTACTACCCCCTAATATTAACACCAGCCTCTCCTGGCAGAAAGCTTCTACTTTCAGACTGAAGGCTTCAACTCTCAGATCCACTGCAGACCACGTTTCATCAATTTTCAAACTAGATCAAAACAGCTTCAACACAATCCTTCACTTATTAGAAAACGTCCTTTTCCCAGAGCATCAAACAGAACAGTGAAACCACTGTAACCAGAATATCAGAGATAACCCAGACTTCAGAATAGATATGCAGAATCTCAATCAACTTTGAGAAACCATCAGTTCAAATTACATACGCGCTTTTCTTCAAACAGACTCACGTATATACGCGCTTTTAATAAAGGCAACCTGCGTATACATCTGTGCACTTTCCAGAAAAACCCTAATAGTCCATACGCTCCTTTGTTTAAACAGATCCACGCATATATGCGCTTTTCGTGAAACAAACATGTGTATAGATCTATAAAAGATAAACTTTACAGAACATATCAGATCTATGGACTTACCCAGATTTCTTCAATATCTTCAATAGATTTGCGCCAGGTCTTCAATACTTCTTTTCAGATCATCCTAGAGATTCATCATTTCCAGATCTAGAGATTTTGAACCTTCATCATATTCATGGGTGCATCATAGATTCAGATCTATTGATTAAGAACAGAGTTCAACCATACAAATAAACTTCAGAGTGAAGTATTCATTAAAGCTCAGACACACGCACACACTTTGCACAAAGATTTTCTTCTCCTTATATAGGTTTACCCTTTGTCAATACCATGAGCCAAAACCACAAGTCTTCTGATGGTATTCCTGGACGGGGTCAAATAGACAATCCAGCGCTCAATACAATGGGTCAATACCATGATAGTAACCCCTGGCTTTACACTTTTAGAGCGCAATTGAGCATACACGACTTGGCACGTACTTTCTTGCGTGCATACGCTACTTCTCCTAGACAAACCCGCGTATGCCTTGAGACACACACTTTTCATCATTGGTCTAGCACATACTGGAATTCCTTTCATCATTACATCTGAGTTGATCTGTAGTCACATCAGATTTACATCATTAATTAGTATATCAAGTCAGTTTCCATTAAGTACAACTTTCATCAAGTAGGTTGCCATCATCTTTATCAAGTGGGTTGCCATCAAGGACAACACTCTGCATCATATTGCCAACAATCTCCCCCTTTGGACTTGATGGCAATCACGATGGTGTTTGATCACAACAGGTAGATACATTAAGCATAATGATAGTCTCCCCCTATTCAAACACCATGTCACTCTCCCCCTTTGACATCAAGGGAAAAGGGCGGATCAACACCAACACAAGGTTTTTCTCCTCATGTCGAAAGAAGAGCGTTGTAGATCTGATGTGCACTGAAGTTACCATGCTCCCCCTGAGTTCATGCCGGATCTTCAAACATGTTTTTCAATGAAGTACATGACTCTATGACCTTCCTATCACCAAGGACTCATACTTACATCAAAGATCCAACCAAGTGGATTTACAGATGAGACTCAAGTACCCAACCAAGTGGGTTTACACATTTTGACTCAGCTACCCAACCAAGTGGGTTTACACATTTTGATCTAATTACCCAACCAAGTGGATTTACACATTGAACAAGTCCTTACATGACTGAATGTGACCTTTTCATCAAACTACAAATATGACCCTTCATACCCAAAAGGATCTCAAGAGAGAGATCATAATTCAGAATCATGATAATGCCAACAATGCATTATTCTCAGCAAGGCTAATGCTCCCCTTGAATATGTGCATCCTGAACACTTTCAACAGCAAATCATCAAGGCATCTTCACCCAAAATCAGAGAATGAAATAGAAATATAAGAGCCGAAATACCACCAAAGACTCCAAATAGCATAAGAGATACCAAACAACACCATAGCTTGTGCTGAAGAAATGCTGACCCAGAAAAATTGTCAGCAACCACACATACGTGGTTTTCTGTGTATGAACTCGCGTATATACGCGACTGTCTTTCAAGAAACTCGCGTATCCAAATTAATCTTGAGAATTTTAATCAGATCTGATCCTCTGCATGGCAGAGACTACTCCCAGCTTCTGTCTGAGATATTCGAACACTTCCCTAGGCAGAGGTTTGGTAAATATATCAGCAACTTGTTCTTTGGAGGGAACATACTCCAACTTCACCTTTTGTTAAAGCACTTGTTCACATAAGAAATGATACTTGATGGGAATGTGCTTGGCCTTGGAATGCATAACATGATTCTTTGAGATACTAATGGCACTTGTATTATCACACATAATGGAAATAGGAAGTGAACATTTGATTTGGAAATCTTGTAAGGTTTGCATCATCCAAAGAAGTTGAGTGCAACATGATGCGGCAGCCACATACTCTGCTTCTGCTGTGGATAAGGCAATAGAGATTTGCTTCTTGCTGAACCAAGATACTAACCGGGGCCCCATATAGAATGCACCACCACTAGTGCTTTTCTGATCATCAACATTTCCAGCCCAATCTGCATCAGTGAAAGCATGAAGAGTAAGATCAGCATTCTTTGGATACCATAGTCCAAAGTCTTGAGTTCCTTGTAGATATTTGAATATTCTTTTGACAGCCTAAAGGTGAGATTATTTTGGATTAGCTTGGAATCGTCCAACAATCCCAACTGCATGCATAATGCCCGATCTAGTCCCAGTGAGATAAAGTAGACTTCCTATCATAGATCTGTAATATGGTTGGTTCACCATGGGAGAATCATCATGAGAACTGAGATTACATCCAGTTATCATTGGTGTACTTATAGGTTTGCACTCTTCTAGGCCATACTCCTTCAGAATTTGCTTAAGGTATTTTTCTTGTGATAAGAATATACCATCTGCAGTTTGATGCACTTGCAAGCCAAGAAAGAATGTTAGTTACCCAAGTAAAGATATTTCAAATTCTTGCTGCATGACAGAAGAAAATTTCTGACTCATAGATTCTTCATTACTTCCAAAAATGATATCATCAACATATGCAACCACAATCAAAAGTTTATCACTTTCAATTTTTGTGTATAAGTTACTATCAGCAGACCCCTTTGAAAATCCTTGTTGATGAAGATATTTGTCAAGACGATAATACCATGCCCTTGGAGCTTGTTTGAGACCATATAGAGCCTTTTTAAGTCTACAAACAAGATTTTCATCATTTCCCAAAATGAATCCTTTCGGTTGTTCTATATAAACTTCTTCTTCTAGATCACCATTGAGAAAGGCAGATTTAACATCCATTTGATAAACTTTGATTTGTTGAAAACTTGAAAAAGCAAGAAACATTCTTATGGCTTCAAGTCTAGCTACAGGAGCAAAAGTTTCTTCAAAGTATATACCTTCTTGTTGAGTATACCCCTTGCAAAAAAGTCTAGCTTTATTTCTTATGACATCCCCATTTTCATTTAACTTGTTTTTGAATATCCATTTAGTTCCAATGAAATTTTTGTTATGAGGTCTTGGTACTAATTCCCAAGTGTCATTTTTTTCAATTTGATCAAGCTCTTCATTCATGGCTTGAACCCAATATTCATCTTTGCTAGCTTGATTGACATTGTGTGGTTCAATAGTGGATAGAAATGCCAGATAGCTAGAGGATCCTACAAGAGTCCTTCTTGTTTGTACACCTGATGCCTTATCTCCCAAAATCTGAGATTCTGGATGGTTCTTTTGAACATGTCTGGAAGGAGCCTTTTCAGATAAATCATCTTCAGGTTCTTCATTGGATCCACTGTCTATATCATTCCTATTTGATGTAGAAGGACAATAGTCACCATCATCTTCTTCTGTCGTTTGTTTTTCTTCTTTAGGGGCTGCAGGAGACTCATCAGTGACAACATAAATACATTCAACAATCTTTCGAAGCCTTTTATTGTAACATTTGTATGCTCTGCTTGTAGATGAGTAACCAAGAAGTATCCCTTCATCTGATCTAGGTTCAAACTTGCCAAGCTTTTCATCATTATTTTTGATAAAGCATTTACTTCCAAAAACTTTAAAATGCTTCACAGAGGGAGAATTACCATACTAGAGTTCATATGGAGTTTTGTCACTATTTACCCGAACATGTGCCTTGTTGAGAATGTTTGCTGCTGTATGTGCTGCTTCTCCCCAGAAAATGTCAGGTGTTCCAGAATCATCAAGCATAGCTCTAGCCATTTGTTGAATTGTTCTATTCATTCTTTCTGCTACACCATTTTGTTGTGGGGTGCCTGCTACAAAGAACTGTCTTTTTATGCCATGTTGTTCACAAAATTCAAGGAATTCATTTGATGTATATTCTCATCCTTGATCAGATCTAAGACACTTGATTTTTAGATCTAATTCATTTTCCACCAGTGCTTTGAAGATCTGAAAATTTTCAAATGCTTCATCTTTGTGTTTAATCAACCCAATCCAACACATCTTAGAGAAGTCATCAATAAATAAGATATAGTATTCTTCCCCACGTGGTAAATTTTACCTCATAGGTCCACATATGTCAGTATGAATAAGTTCAAGAGGCTTACTTGATGATCCTTCTTTGGCATTAAATTGTACTCTGGTCTGCTTACCGAATTGGCAAGATTTGCATATGATACTCTCTGGTAGAGTAATATTGGGAAGACCATGAACAACTTTAAGTCTGCTTGATTTGTTGATTTGAGAGAAGCTCAGATGCCCCAGCCTTCTATGCCATAGCCAATTTTCTGAAGTTTTTCTCAAGTAACATTGATCTTTGCAGTTCTTCAAAACATACAGGTTGCTTGGAGTTCTTCTGCCTTTTATAATAGTTTTACCTGTATCAAGATCATGAACCACACATTATTTTGAACTAAAGACAACTTCAGTTCCTTGATCACACATTTGACTTACACTTAACAGGTTATGCCTTAATCCATCCACATACATGACATCATTAGCCTTCACCTTTTCTTTTAAAAACACGGACCCTTTTCCTTTAATTACAGCAGGGGTATCATTTCCAAATGTAAATTTCTTTTCCTTCTCTAGAGCATTATATGAAATAAGTTTGCTTTTGTCACCTGTCATGTGTCTTGAGCATCCACTATCAATGTACCATTGATTTTCTTCACCTTCTGCAAATAACGCTATCCCACAATTTTCAACCTGTAATTCCTTTTTTTTCCATACTTTGGAACTTGAAGGAAAATCCTATTGTGGCTGGACTTTGCTCCTCCATTCAGATTCTAAATGGCCAAAGTTATTGCAATAAGTACATTCAACTTCATTTTGAAGAGGAGAAAAGTTGTTATAGGTGTTCTTCTTTGGTTCAATATCCATCATTTTCTTTCTTGCTTCTCTTGTCATGATGGTTTTATAGGCAACACATTGAACAACTTTATGACCAAAATTGTGACATGAGAAACATTGTCCATTGAAGTAGAAATTTTTGCGATCATGAAATCTTCTATTTGAATTTACCTATTGGTTGTAGCCTTTTTGAAAGACATTCCTGTTAGTGTTCCTTGAATTGTGATGATCATGCTTTACCAGTAAAGATTCTTTATTCCCTTGCTGAGTGGCTGAATGTAGTAAACCAGCTGTAGCTTCTTTTAGATAATTTGGTGCTGAAGCCTGAGAGGATTCTCTGGTATATCCAAGACCTGTCTTTATAAGAGGAGAATGTTGTACCTTGATAATCTCATCTAAGGTTTCAGATCCTTTAGCAAATCTAAGATTCAAAGTCTTTTCTTTCTCAAGTTCTTTTCTTAGACTTACTACTTCACATTCTAAATTCTCATTGTGTTTCTTCGCTTCTTCATTCTGCTTTTTCAGAGTCTCTATGGTAATTTTCCTTTCTTCTAAGATAATTTTATATTCTTCTAAGCGAATTTTGAGTTGATTGTTTTCTTTAAGAAAAGCATTGTCCTCTAGAGCATCCACAAAAGTATCTTTTTCATCTTTAGATTCAAATTCCATGAGAAGTCTAAGATCTTGTTCACATTCTTCCTCACTATCAGAGAACCCATCACTGTCTTCATGAGTGTAGTAACTTTTCCTACTGCTAGACCGGTGCTTATTCCTTCTTGCTACTTCCTTCCCTTTTGCAGATGTTTCTTTATAAGGACACTTAGTAGCATAATGACCAACTCTTCCACAATCAAAACATTTGAAAGGAAGCTTACCTCA